>CM030364.1:214310758-214371059 GCA_017893485.1 Hemerocallis citrina | reverse complement strand
TCATGAGATAATTTTTATGACTTTTGGTGTAGTATAATTGAGAATTTGAGACTATTTACAAAAAAGGACTTGTTTTAATTTGTCTTTTGGATAAAGAAAAAATAATTGGGTTGTTTTAAGGAGTTTAAAAATGAGGATTAGTAATAGGAAATTTGCAAGTCTAAATTGTGAAATTAATTGAAATTACAAATTGTAAAAATTAGTATGGATTGAAATAAGAATGAGAGATTTGTGGAAAGAATGAACTATTGATTATGACAAGTTGAACTTATTATTTATGTATGAGATTGTGTATGAAATTGAAATTGAATGACTTGATGAATTATGAAAGAATATGAATATACATAATTGCTATGAACATGAAATGAAAATTTTTGTTAATCATGAAAAAAAAGAACTTATGAGTGTGAAAAACTCAATGTTGTAATTATGAGTTGAAATTAAGAACTAGGGTATAGCTAAGCCTTATACCGACAATAAAAGAAAGGTTGAAATGATATTTGAAATGAAAAGACCAAGATTTGGTTCAGACCGGTATAGTGGGAGTGATAACCCTAAGGGATTGATTTTGTTCATGATTCAATTAAACTAAGGATTAGATACATAGTGAAGATGTGATGAAAGTAAGAGAAAAACATTAAGTATGAGGGCCATTGGATTGGCAACGTGAGAGTATTCACAGGATGTCCCATGATGCGTCATGAGTAAGACGTGGATACTACTCCAGAGTACCGTTCCGGTGGCGACGCTCGTGGGGTGTTTAGTAACTACGGGTGGTGTCATGTCTATGGTTGGAGCTGAATTACCACATGATGCCTGCATGATGAGTCATGTGACAGTGTGTTGGGATTCCCTCCAGGGCACCTAGACATGAGTTCGTAGGTCATAGAACATCTAGGATACTTACCGTAGTTACTGTAGTAGATTAAGTCATGGCGAGGGATTGAACCCTACAAGATGAAGAACGGTTAAGGACTTGCCCTCGGACCTATGTAGTATGGGCTGCATAGACTCTGAACAAATGCGCATTAGTGTCATACAATAAAAATATTTGCATTAAGAACTAAGTGCACATTCACAACACGATATCAATAGGATAGTCACTTTAGCTTTGTTTGTGAACAAGTTTGTGGTTTGTTAAGTATTGAGAATCGTTATATTGTTTTCGGCATAGAGAGGATGGCTGTGTATAATATTTCGTCAGTTGAATGAATTGACGTTCCCACAGTTTCTATGCAGGGTAAAAGTACATGAAAAAGACTAAAGAAGACCTTATGCTTAAAGATTATTCAACTGTTGTTGTATTTTATTTTTTTTGATGTAAAATTTGCTTCCGCTGTATAAATGTTAATGTAAATGTAACTCTGATGTAAAGCACAGTTTTATTTCCTTGTAAATTTGTACGAAGAGAAGTGAAAAGATCCTATGGAACTCGAATTCAGTTGTATTTGAAATTCGGGGTGTTACACTGCGAATAGGAGACTTCCGCCCTATTAGTCTCCTTAACTGCTCAGTTAAGATTATCACCAAGATCCTAGCTAATAAGTTGGGAAAGGTGATGGACGGACTCATTAGTAACGAGAAAACGGATTTCGTTAAAGGATGGTGTATTCAGGACAGTATGGCCATAGCGGAAGAAACTATCCATCACTGCCACACGTCGAACGCAAAGAGCTACCTCCTGAAATTAGACTTTGAGAAAGTATACGAATCGGTTGAATGGGAATGTCTCCTGGAAGCACTGGCTGAAAAAGGATTTGGGTCTAGATGGATCAGATGGATCCACACATGTCTCACCACCAGCAAAACTTCTATTTTAGTGAATGGGGTCTTGGGTCATCCTTTTTCGTGTAAACGGGATCTTAGACAGGGAGATCCTTTCTCCCCTTCCTCTTCACCATTGTGGTAGATGTACTGCGGTCCATGATGGCTAACTGCAGTAGGACCGGCTGGATCTCGTCGGTGGCCATGGGAGTCAATCGCCAAGGTTGCTCTATCCTCCAATACGCAGATAATACTCTCCTATTTGGAAATGGCAATCTCGGGGAAACTACTTCTTTCAAAGGAATTTTCTATAGTTTTGAAGCTTGGTCTGGACTCAGGGTTAACTTCCCCAAAAGTGCTCTTATCCCCATTGCCCTTACTACAGAGAAGGCACATGAACATGCCACAATTCTTAACTGCTCCATCAAGAGTTTGCCCATTAAATACATGGGGTTACCGCTGAGACCGGGGAAACTTAAGAAGGCGGACTGGCTACCTATCATTGACTGTGTGGAAAACCATCTGGCTGGATGGAAAAGTAAAGCCTTATCCTTGGGAAGAAGAGTCACACTTATCAATGCAGTTCTCTTAAGAAGTTTTTATGGAAGGGGGCAAGTCTTGATAGAGGCGGATATCATCTCATCAGATGGAAAAAAGCTTGCATGAAAAAGATAGACGGAGGACTAGGTTTTATTGATCTACGAGATATGAATCTGGCTCTCCTGGGAAAATGGTGGTGGAAAGTCTTTCACCCTAATAGAGAAGGATGGTAGGATTTCGTTCAGACATATCTACATGGGAATGGCACGAGAAATCTGGGTTTCAGGGTAGGGCCACGCGTTTCCTGGTTCTGGAAAGGTATCGCTAAAGCCTACGATCCCTTCATTAGCTGTGTGACGTCGTTTATTGGGAATGGCAGACTCACCAGATTCTGGTGGGATAAGTGGTGTGGTGAACACACACTTAGAGCCATGTTCCCTGATTTGTATGATCAAGCATCACAACCGCACTGCACGGTGGCCGCAGCCCGAAGAAGAAGGTCCTGGAAACCGACCTTTAAACATCCTCTTCACCCCGGCTCCCAACATAGGCTCATGGAACTTCAGACCTATATCGCCAGCGCCAGAGTTATATGCTCCTAGGGTCCCAATTAGAAATCTTGGGAACTGGAAAAGAATGGCACATTCACTGTTCGTCCCCTTATAACCGCATTCACTTTAAGGGATGTAGCCAGAATTGGTCGGCCGTGGTTTGGAAGGTGAAAACTGTGCTGAAAGTTAAAGTTTTCCTATGGCTGGTGTTGAATGACACAATATTGACTAGAGTGAACCTTTCTAAATGCCAACCAAATTTGGACTCTACATGTGGGTTCTGCAAAGTTTTCTCTGAGACGAGACCATCTTTTTCTAAAATGTCCCAGGAGCAAAGCAGTCCTTGTGGAGGTACTTAGCGCCCTAGGGACGAATGAGTACCGTAGTAAGTATGAGGATCTGTGGGTAGGACCAAAGTTTGTTAATGAGAGATGAACGATGAGTGAAGCTTGGTTTATCACTATTGCCGCTACGACTTGGGGTCTTTGGCTAGGCAGGAATAATTGTTACTTCCGTGGGACATGTAATAGTATTTCTAGTAATTTGACTCACATTATGCATCTTATTTCCTTTTGAGCAAATGTTGCCGCAGCAGGTCCTAGAGGAAGGATCGCGAGTGTATTTCAGGTAGAGGAGTACGATGATGATGAAGTCGAGATTGGGCCGACGCTAGACTGAGGGATATGCTCTGCCCATCAGACATGTACTGCTGATTGATCCCCACCACCTCAGTTGGGGGGAGTAGATGATTCGATGTACTTTGTTTGTTTGTTTGTTTGGATGCATGTACGTTGTGAACTTTCTTTTGCCCCACCCCCCATGTTTGGGGTGGATTTATGTAATTTTGTTGTGTTGTATGATTTTGTACTTGGCTCAGTACTCTGAGTTTATTTTATTAACTTCTTATTAATGAAATAGGGTGACCATCCTCTACCTTTTCCTTCAAAAAAAAAAAAAATCTTAAGTCATGCCAGGTGTACCATACGGCATCAAAAGTGGCAGAGGCTATAGGGCAGTAATTGAATAGCTTATTTACTAAAATACATAAAATTTGCATTCAAGGAGAGGAAAAATAAATAAATAAAAATTGCTTCAGGGGAGAGGAAAAATAAATAAATAATTTTTTTTTAGGGAAAAGGTGGAATCTGGCCACCCTGTTTCATTAATAAGAGCTTAACAAAACAAATCCAAAGTACTGGGCCAAGTACAAACTACAGATAGAAAATAAAATATACATGAAGCAACATGACGCGTACAAACAAATAATCCCTCCAACAACCCTGGAGGGTGGGCCGACAAACAAGCTCGGTCCAGCAAAATTGTAAGTACATCTGTTTTGCTTCGTACAGTGCCACCATGGCACATGCACACCCACCTGAGACAAGTCTGGCAGGATTTTATCACCTGCCGATCCCTGCCTTCTCCTCGCAGGGGGGACCCCATCTTTGGGCCCAAGTCCCGCATACCGACTTCTGACACCACAACACATGCACAACGCTTGCACCCTCCCACCAGCTCCACCACTCATCCTTCAAACGCGCCAACAGCTCCCACTGCTGCTACCAATGAGATAGCCATGAAGAGGAAACCTTCACCTCTCACACGATTGTGCTTTCTCAGGCAATTTCTCACCAAACGACTATCTCGCTCATCCCATCGAATACCATGCTCCAGGCGAGAGCCGTGGAGAGGATACATTCACCTCTCTCACGCTCTTGCTCTCTCAGGAGATTTCTCACCACACAGACTCATCTCGACTCTTACTCCCAACCCGAGGGAAGAGACAACGCTGTTACGAGACAGTGGCCTAAGCTGGAGGGAGCTCAATAGTCTGATAGTAGGCGCTGTCAAGACTGCACCGGAGACATCGTTGGACACCCAAACAAGTGAGCGCACATCATGGAGGGACCCCATCAGGCCCAAGCCCCATAATCATGCAATACGACGTATTTCGCACTCCCCACCTCCCACAGCAAAAACAACCACCGGCTTGGCCCCACGAGCCCCAAGCTGAACCACCGACCTCACACAAACCAGATCGGGCACTGTAAGGTGAGGGGGGAGGGTGGGGGATGAGCTCCTCGCCCTCGGCCAGAGCTATGGCTATCGCGACCACCCCAGATCTACGGTGTTCACCCAAACATTCCCGGGAGGAAGCTCTGGCATGACACAGTCGCTCCGCAACCTAAGAAGACGATGCGGCTGTCTAGGGGGCACGATGGTAGCCGTCGTCGGTCCGGGACGATGCACGGCTTCAACGAACAACCGCCGCCCAACTCGCAGCTTCGACGATCCGGGATAGCGCACAGCTTTGACGATCCGGGACGGCGCACAGCTTCGATGATCCGAGACGGCGCGCGGCTTCGACGAACAGCCGCCGCCCAACTTGCGCGGCTTCGACGAACTGCCGCCCAACTACTGGAGAACTTCGTCTTGTGGACTTCGCGATTGGAGACTGGAGAACCTCGTCTCGTGGAGTGCACTTGTCGCGTTGGATGGAGGAGGGGTAAGGGGGGTGGGTGGCGGCGGCGTTGAGGGCTAGCCGCCCCGCCCTTAGGCTTGTAGATCTAGGGTTTTTTGTTGGGTACTTTTTCAGATCTAGTTTCTATCTCTAGACTTTTCTAGAGAGAGAAACTCTTTTTTTGAAACAGGAGGTCCACTCTACCTCTAAAGTTAAGATATAAATAATAAAAAGTTCAGGGATGAATCTGAAGAATAACACTACAAAGGAAGGATAAGGTCCATATTCGTCTTCATCATCTTCTTCTGCTGCTGCTTCATTGATTTGAGAAGAAAATTCAGCCATGGCCACTGTAATCCACACCTCCCAATCCTTAAACCCTACTCCCTTCCAACTCCATTATCACACCTCCAAATCCCAACCTCAGCACTTCCTCTCTTGCCTTTCTCTTAGACAAAAACCCAACAGAGCAATGGCATTGACTTCCCATTCAGCTAATAAGTACATAAGTGAAGACTACTTAGTTGTAAGTTTTTTTTTTTTTTTTTTTGAGAAACCCATCTCTAATTTCATTCATTTTGGTTAGTTCTATAATGGGTTTCGCTTAGTGAAAATTTTGCCGTACTGACCCACTTTTTGAAAATATTTGGCGCCCGACCCACTTCCGAAAACAATTAGCGATCTGACCCAGTCTTGGACACGTCAGCATAAACCGTTATTGGAAATAACGGCATAGGTTATTTACATGCCGTTATTTCCAATAACGACATCTATTTTTCATTTTTTTTCATGCCGTTATTTGGAATAACGACATCAGTATATTTCTCTTACAAGTGTGAATCTTCTAACTTTAAAAAATTCTAAGTGTGAAAAAAACTTATAAATAATGCCCTTATCCCCAATAACGACATTCGAATGATTGATGCCGTTATTGGAGATAACGGCATCAGTTATATATAAATGAACTCTTGCCGTTGTTTGGAAACAGAGAGAATGAATAATAAGTTAATTTTTTTGAAAAAAAAGTTATAACTGATGCCGTTATTTGGAATAACGACATCAATTATATATATTTTTTAAATTAACTTATTCGTCAGAGAGGATGAATAATAAGTTACTTTTTATAAAAAAAAATTATAACTGATGCCGTTATTCCAAATAACGGCATCAGTATTGAGAATGCCGTTATTTGAAATAACCACATCTATTATAAGGTTTTCACACTTGCAATTTTTTCTGTAAATGAAGACTACAAGCTGTCGA
Source organism: Hemerocallis citrina (assembly GCA_017893485.1). Taxonomy (NCBI): domain Eukaryota; kingdom Viridiplantae; phylum Streptophyta; class Magnoliopsida; order Asparagales; family Asphodelaceae; genus Hemerocallis; species Hemerocallis citrina. Next base: position 214,364,480 of record CM030364.1, on the reverse strand, counting down.
AAAATAAAATAACCTATGCCGTTATTCCAAATAACGGCATGACATTTTTTTTTAAATATAGATGCCGTTAACGGCATGTAAATAACCTATGCTGTTATTTCCAATAACGGTTTATGCTGACGTGTCCAAAACTGAATCAGATCGCTAATTATTTTCGGAAGTGGGTCAGAGTGCCAAATATTTTCAAAAAGTGGGTCAGTACGGGCAAAAAAAAAAAATTTTTTGAAGGAAAAGGTGGAATAAGGCCACCCTGTTTCATTAATAAGAAATTAACAAAACAACCCCAGCATGCTGGAGCAAGTTACAACCTACAGAGAGAAAAAAAACATGAAGGAACATGACCAGTACATATAATTAGCTCTCACTCTAACCTACGAGGACTAACTAATTGTATGTCTGTCAAGCAAGCTTTGAGCACCCACCTCTACGGCACGCGCCCACCCACCTGAAGCGAATCCTGTGGGATTTGAAAATTTGCCGCTCCCCTCCTTCTACCTCATCAATGCTACTTCAAACATGGCCCAATCGGAGTCGCACCCAAAAGGAGAGTCGTCGCAAAAAAATCTCTCTAACCCTAATCACGGACACAGTCTAACACAAACAGACACCTGCATAGAGTAGTGAGAAGCAACGTCTTTACTCTCTCACCCTCTCACTCTCTCTCTCACGTAAAACCCAACCAAATCACAACCAATTTGAAGAATCACCTTCACCTCTCGCCCCTGCGGGCGGTGGACGTTGTAGATTTCAGGGTCAATGATAAGGGCGTAGTGGCGGTGTTGTTGCAAAGTCTGTGGTAGTGAATTAAGAAAGTTTGAGTTCAGTGTGCGACTCCTCTACTGCCGACCAAGAAGACAAACATCTCCCCTCTGTGCACCTCGTGGGGGACCCCTTCTGCGGGCCCAAGCCCCACCTTGTGTAGTAACGATCATTGGGGGACCCCGTCTTCGGGCCCTGGCCCCACAACTATACACCTCAATCTTCACACCGAATCAAATTTTCCTCCACCCCCTTCTTCACATCCCGGACGCTCCGTGACAGTTGAGAGCACCACCCCAGAAGCTGCGACAAGTGAGCGCCCATCACGGAGGGACCCCGTTGTAACACCTCGGATTTTAAAATACCGAAAATATTCATTTTTATATATTTTGTAAGGATAAGAATTATTTTTAAGTGATATCTTATTTTATTTATTTTCAATATTGATACTGGTATGAATATTTGTGGTAGATTGGTATTATTGTTATATTAGAGTTAAGAGTTGGAGTTTAGTTGTAATATTTCGGATTTGGAGGGCTTATCTGTAAATATACCATATTATTATTATTATTATATTTATTACAAAACTAACCCTTTCCCCCAATATTTCCTTCTTTCTTCTTCCTCCCTCCCGATCTATTCTTCCGGCCGAAAAAAAGAACCCACCTTCGACTCTTTCTCTCTCCGCCCCATTCCACCCAAATACTCCATAACTTTTCAATTAAATTAGGGGGCAAGCTAATTGAAGGGTCCTCTACACCGTGGTAGCATCGATTTGGAGAAATAACTCCGGAAAGATATATCCCTTTGTATTTTATTGTATGAAATTAAGTTGGATTAATTTTTATGGAGTAGGGTTATTTTGGTAGACAGGTTTAGAGATGTTGGAAGTGGTAGATTTGAGGAATTAGTAGATTATTAGGGAAATTGTAAGTTGTTGATAAATTAGGGTTTTGGGTTTGTAAAAGAGAATTATATATGTAAGAATTAATTCCCGTAGGATAGTGGAAAATATAGTTGTGCCATTAGAATAATTTGGGAGTGGTTCGAGTAATTGTTTAGAGAATAAAAACCCATGTAGGAATTTGTCTATTACGTGCATAGCACGTGTGTATTCCAGACGTTCAATAAAATGCCTGAGTGATATTAGAAGTAGTGTTATTATTTTCTGTGATTGATTTGGATAATTTGAGCCTTAATTGTGTTGAAATTTGATAATAGGATATGTTAGCAGATTTGGATGTGGAACGATGTGCTGGCACTTCGAGTCTTCACGGGATGCTATGTGAGTATGAATGTATTTATGTATTTGTTATTTTAAGAAAATTTTAGTATAATTTAAATGATGGATGTGAATCCTGGAATAAGGTGTGTGTAAAGGGAAATTAATGTTCGGTATTGGTATGCGATATGACGATTAAATACTCGTCTCGGATATTGATATAAACTTATAGATGATGGATTAGATATATATATACGGGGATGAGTTATATTTATATAAGATGTCGGTATATGGTGAATTGTTGTGATTTTGAATATCCAGTGTGATGGTAATGTAAAGGGGTGTATTTATATATATATATATATATATATATATATATATATATATATATATATATATATGATGTTGTGATGTGTTGATCTACTGGGCGTATGCAAACCTATGATATTGAGATAATAAATAGTATGATATACGCATGATGTGTGGGGTAATGATAAAATAAACAATACAGTACAGTTGTGATGTGTAACATTATGATGTGATGATTTTTATGTTAATTATAGTGATATTTTTATATGTGATACATTGAAAGGGTGGTGTTAATATGAAAAGAAAATGTTAATAGCAATAATTTCGGTTGACCTGAGTTGATACCCCAGGATAGACTTGGGAGAGCAGATACCTCCGGATAGACCGGAGAGAGATATGATACCTCAGGTGGGACCTGAGAGAGAGTTGATACCCCAGGATGGACCTGGGAGTGCAGATACCTCCGGATAGACCGGAGAGAGATATGATACCTCAGGTGGGACCTGAGAGAGATTTGATACCCCAGGATGGACCTGGGAGTGTAGATACCTCCGGATAGACCGGAGAGAGATATGATACCTCAGGTGGGACCTGAGAGAGAGTTGATATCCCAGGATGGACCTGGGAGTGCAGATACCTCCGGATAGACCGGAGAGAGATATGATACCTCAGGTGGGGCCTGAGAGAGAGTTGATACCCCAGGATGGACCTGGGAGTGCAGATACCTCCGGATAGACCGGAGAGAGATATGATACCTCAGGTAGGACCTGAGAGAGAGTTGATACCCCAGGATGGACCTGGGAGTGCAGATACCTCCGGATAGACCGGAGAGAGATATGATACCTCAGGGTAGACCTGAGAGAGAGTTGATACCCCAGGATAGACCTGGGAGTGCAGATACCTCCGGATAGACCGGAGAGAGATATGATACCTCTGGTGGGACCTGAGAGAGAGTTGATACTCCAGGATGGACTTGGGAGTGCAGATACCTCCGGATAGACCGGAGAGAGATATGATACCTCAGGTGGGACCTGAGAGAGAGTTGATACCCCAGGATGGACCTGGGAGTGCAGATACCTCTGGATAGACCGGAGAGAGATATGATACCTCAGGGTAGACCTGAGAGAGAGTTGATACCCCAAGATAGACCTGGAAGAGCAGATACCTCCGGATAGACCGGAGAGAGATATGATACCGCAGGGTAGACCTGAGAGAGAATTGATACTCTAGGATAGACCTGGGGTAAATTGAATATGATATAGAATGTGAATAAGAAAGAGAAGAAAGTACCTAGTGTAAAATGAAATGAAATGAAATGAAGCAAGTGTATTATGAGTTAAGAATAAAGAATAAATAAGTAATAATGTGATGAGACTCAGAAAATACGAAAGTGTATTAATATGGATTTAATGAAGAAATTGTGTTGTGGTAATGAATACGTGAAGTAGAAAGAATGCATTAGGCATCTTATTAATGAAAGTGAAGATATAATGCGAGAGTGGTCACGAAAATGATTATTTCAGTGAAATACAGTATGATATGGGTTGTACCTTGGAATTGTGTCAAGGAACTACCTGCCCGCTATTTATGTGGAAATGGTGGGAACTACCTGCCTTGGCATAACTCGCAGGGTGAGTTGGCATGATAGGGGTAATGACTAATGGAAATGAAGAATTAAGTTAAGTGCAGATTAATAGTAATCGAAGTAGATTAATAACCAAGCTATCAGCTTTGGGGTGTGATATATTATTGCCCAAACTATGTTTGGGATATGGAGTATAAATTAATGAGAATGAAAGTGAGATCAATGATAATTTGAGTTATGAGTAAAGATGAAAGTAAGTTAGTTAGCAATTAGATTGAATAATAACTGAATGAAATACTGAGATGTGAATGAGCTATAAGGCATGCTTTGGATGCAATGAGAATAAACATTCTAATTAGAGATGTGCTAATGATGTGATGAAATGCAAGTCCCTCGCATAGTGAAATGAAATGTGATATTTATGATATACGACATAAATGAGTGGGATATTCTGGAAATGAATGCGTATGTTTAGGATGTTATAAAAATAGATAATTGTGATGTTATTCATTAAATTAAATACTTGTAATGAGATGTCATGATGATGTAGATGGTATGGTTGTTTGTATGTGTGCGGTGTGTGTAATGAGAGAAGGGTGGTGAAAATGATTATTAAAGAAAATATACCGTGATATAATACTAGTGAAGGAAGTGTGTGGCTTATAAAGATGAAGAAAAGATGTAGTAAGAACATGTGTGTGTGTGTATATATATATATATATATATATATATATTGATGGAACTGAGATGAATCCCAGGACTACGGATTGGTGTGCGTATCGATCGTTAAAGATAAACAGATTGCTTAATTGTGATCTAACCCTATACAGCGGAAACTAGGGTTCACAAATTATACCTGCGGTGAGAAGAAGACGACAGTGACCCCAAGATCTTCTGCACGTATTCCTTCCTCGGGTTGGACGTCGTGTGGGCGACGATCTCCCAACCTTTCTTCTCTTCTTGGCTGACCTCTCTTTCTCCCCTTTCGTGAATCACGAGTTTTGAGAAAAATCTTATATTCCAGATTGTTAATGACGGCTAGAGAAATAGAGGATATATATAAGGCTACGGCAGGGACCATGAGGAGAAATTAGGGTTAGGTCTCCTAACGGATCTGGGTATCCCGTGTTCAGCCCGAACACACAACCCAGGCCCATTAACAATAGCTCGGTCCACTAAGGAGCTATTGTTGCACTACCTTCCTAATCCCAAATTATATTTATGGGCTCCTTTTATTATATGCTCGTTCAACTCCCCATGTTAAGATATCGAATGTCCGTCGATCAAATTAAGTTACTGACAACTATATTGATCAACATCTTTTATCCTTAAGTAGTACCACTCAACTTTATTTGTCATGTCGGATGTAATCCACCTGCAGGGTTTACATGACAATCCTTATGAGCTCCTTAAGGGGACATCATCAACCCGACGTATCGGGACATGGATTCCTTTTACAATCAACAGCCCATCATACATACAATGCTATTATCCAATTCATAGAGGTTGTTGATCCATAATGAATCTCACTCTTTTATGAGTCAAAGTAATGCACACTGCATATATATGTCTGTTATTATATCTGGATTAAGAGCATAAGCATCCATAATAACAGAGGTGTTTGTTCTCTTTTGTAGTCAGTACAAAGAGAACAACCTCAAGTGGTCCTGTTCAATACACACAAAGTGTACTAGTGTAAACCTATAGTCAAGACAGACTAATACCAGATTACACTACAACCTTTCCAATGGATTGTCCAAGTCCGTCTAGGTTGTGAACTATTTATATATTCCATAGGGAACTGATAATATGATCTTCTGTGTGTCACCTCACACCATATTATCAACCTTATAGAATATCAGACACTTGCATTAATATTATAATAAACACAATATGCAAACATATGCCCATATGATTCTTATTCAAAAAAAATAAGGAAATAAAGTTAATACAAAAGTGATGCTTTCAGTATATAACCCTAACATATATATATATATATATATATATATATATATATATATATATATATATATATATATATATATAAAGAAATTCTTCTGTGGCAATAATTGTGGAAGGATCGATATTTGTGTCAGGGGATTCAACCGTAAAGGTAATGGATCGTATGTGACTTTGTCTTATGCAAATATAAGATATATATGTCGTTAGTGTGATGTATATAGAGAATTGGGTGAAGTTATGGATATGTATACAGTTGAATGCAGATTTGAAAAGTAGTTGGATATAAATCATATTGGTGATGTTTGTAAGTTCAGATTTCAGGTTGCATCATCTTAGCTTGATATTTGTAAGTTTAAAGTATTTTCTTTATACCATTTTAAATTATTTATTAGATTAATAATTATACTCACACCAGAAATGGCTAACCCCTTAGTATTTGGGGGGTTAGGGAGTCCCTAGACAACCCTAAATCCCCTACTGTTACAGGTCCTCAGCAGTGCAGAGGTGAGGTGTAGATTCTGTGAAGTGGAGCGCTTATTTTAAAATTTTTGTTTAAGTTTTATTATGTGAGTAGTGGAAATTTATGATTTAATTTGTATTTGAGATGTATAAGCATGTATATGATGATGATGAGTATAGTGTGGAGTAGTGTGTGGTGGTTGTGACCCGTACCCATCTTGTTGTGGTGTACCGGGTTCTGTGGTAGATTTACAAAGGTTTTTCTAAAAACTTTACCTCATTTTCAAAGGAATTTATGGTTTTTAATTAATATTGGATATATCGTTATGAGTTTGGCCCCCAGAGCATTATATTATATTGCCTGTGTGATACTGCTCATTTTGGCCTGGGGAGCCCGTGATAATATTGTCTGTGTTGTGAGGTACGGAATTTTGAGCAGAATTCCGTAAGCTATTTGTGTTTCGGGGTAAAATTTACAACGGAGACTCTGCCAAAATTTTTACTGAAATATAGTTTTCTTAGTTTATGTTTAAAGTGATATAGAAATTGAAAGAATTGAATTTCGAGGTTTAGTTTTCAAAAAAAAAAATTTGGGGCGTTACACCCGTCTTGGGCCCAAGCTCCACAATCGGTCTCATGGTGGTAAAATACTAGTATGTAATAAGCGGTCTCATGGGAGGACCCCGTCTTCGGGCCCTAGCCCCACAACCGACCTACACCGCAAACATCACAACTAGATATACCCAACCCAGACAGCTCCACCAACTACCCAAACCACAAAATACCCTGCCGTCTCATACAACGGCACAGCCAAAGCACACTCTGGCTTCTTCACACGCACTATCAACCCTCGAAAAACCAAAACATAGCTGTAATTGGCCCCAAGAGTGTGGACATGATGGCAAGCACGAAAAGCAACCGGTGAAACACCTAGCAAAGCCAACCAATCTCAACCTGTACACAAAATGACCACCACTGACCTTAAGAACGGTCTCCATATACCCTGTAATCCCGGAAAACCAATCCCCATTCTTCTTCGAACCTTCAACAGTCGCTGCATCGGTATTCGTCGCTGCCGAAACGAAGGCATCGGCAAGCATGTAAAAGAACCCCTCCGTACGGCTGACCAGCTCCTGAAAGTCGGTGGACCCCACGCGTACCACGACGGAATCGGGACGGGATTTGGAGAAGAAGAGGAGAGGGTTTGGTGTTGCTTTTGGGGGTTGGGGGCGAGAGGGAAGAGGGAAGAGGTGAGGGCGAGGGTGGAAGGAGAGAGCGAAGGCCATTTTGGATTTTGTGGGTTTTGAGATTTTTTAGCAGAAGAAGAAGAACAGGCACGTGGATGTGGCGTTCGCCTGAGCCAGTGCGAGCGACAGGGCTTCGAGCGACGGGGCTTCGAGTCGGCGCGAGCGACACCTTCACGCGATGGAGGGTGAAGAAGCGGCGAGGGCGAATGGACGCCGAGATCTCCGTCGGCGCGCTGGAGGGGAGGGAGGGTCGCCCCGTTGTTGGTGGAGTGGTAAGGGGGGGGGGGGGGGGGGGGGGCGCCGCTGCCCCTGGGAGATAGATCTAGGGTTGGGTTCGGGGGTAGGTAGGAGGGGAAGAAGGGAGTAGGTGGCACCAGTCTCAAGTTTTCAAGAGTCGGGCAAAATTGTCTCGCTTAGTTTGGTTGTTTATGGATTGTAGAAGAAGGTGACAGCTAAGGAAGTGCAAGAGATGGTGAGGGGGGAGAGGAATTGTTGTGGATAGTGTGTGTGTCTTGTGTTCGTTGATTTTGATTTCTCAAATTTTATTATGAAATGAAAAGATTGTTAATGGGGAAGATGGAGTTATAGCATATAATGGTTCTGTTTTTGTCGAACAGCATTTCACGATTACGATAACTCAGTGGTAATGTTGTGGTGGTTTGAGGAGTGTTTATTAGTTACCAAATGAAGCACAGCAACTGTTCGGAGGAATGCTTACTTGAGTAGCATATGTAGGAAACTTAGTTTGGCATAGCGTACCTTGTATAAGGAGTGGTTAGTTATTGTGAAGTATCTCTACTACTATAATGGGAGAACCCCTTAGTCCTTAACCCAACCCGTGCAACGCACGTGTTGGGTTATGGACCAGTTTGGTAAAAACTTTCGAAAGTGGACCAGTTTTGTAAATATTTTCGAAAGTGGATCAGTTTGGTAATTATTTTCTTTTTACCTTTTCGTTATCCCTTCAATTTTTTTCACGTGCACAGCACGTGAATAGAATATAAAAAAATATTGTTCGAACGCGCATTGCACGTGTATTTACTAGTACATCCTTAATCTGTGTTACATGTCTGTGTATGTAAGAAGTTTTTTTATTAATTGTCACTAGTGTCATAACGTGGAAAAAATTGAAGGGATAATGAAAAAGGCAAAAAGAAAATAATTTCCGAACTGATCCACCTTCGAAAATATTTACCAAACTGGTCCACTGTCAAAAATATTTACCAAAGTTAGTCTATAATCCAACACGTGCGTTGCACGGGTTGGATTAAGGACTAAGGGGTTCTCCCATTATCGTAGTAGAGATGATATATCTTAATATTCTGCATTTATGGAAGACCACAAATTTACAAAATAAAGGCAATAATACAGGAGATATTTGAAATTTGATTGCCATAAAATAATAATGCTATGTTACATGCATTCGAGGTACAAGGCATGGAAAGAGAAGTGCGATTCTTGTTATTTATCCATTTTATTTGGAATAATGATTTTCTGGAATCTAGGGTCATAACAAAAAGAAAGCCTGATCAGAAGCAAGTTTGTGTCTTTCATCAGAAAAGACACCACCAATCTTTCGGGAAAAGAAAAAAAGATGTTTAGCTTTTGCAACCAAACTATTTTAACTACAGAAAGCCTTTTTATTGATGAGGAAGATGGGTATTGAATCATTAAGTAGTCTTTTATGAATATTTGAATATGGTTATGGATAGGGTTCTGAAAAAATACCATATTACCGTACCATACCGTAGCATATCATTATCATACTATATATTACCGAAATCTTGGTAATACCATACCGAAATCTCAGTATTGTACCATAACGAAATTATATGGTATTGTACTGGTACCCAATACTGATACCATGGTATACCGTATCATACCAAGTAATTAATAAATATTTAATTTAATTTTTATATTTAAAAACCCAGGCCCAGACCTAGGTCCAGACTCATTTTTCTTATTTTCTTTTTCAATTTTTCACCCCAGTTATACTACTACTTCAATTATTATTCCTTTTTTCCTTCTTCATTTTTTTCTTCTTTGAATATAGGGCACACGCACTGATTGACCGACGTACTATGCTGCCGAAGCATCACGTTATCGCGACGCCGCCTACCTTCTTCAGCCCCCATCGGCACGGTAATTTTGGAGGATTTTTCGACTAATTAGGAAAACTTTAGAGTTTAGTTGGTGTATTAATATAAGATCCATCTTCTTCTTGTTCTTGTTGGGTTTTCTTGAGATCTTGGGTATTATTATTCACAAGTAATTAGGAATTTAGGATGCAAAAGATCTTCTGATTTGATTTATCAAATTAATTTTTGTATTTTTTTAGGAGTTGATATAGATAAAATCTTATTTATGTATTATATTTGTATCATAATCCTGAAATTGATTTATATATGAATCTTCTAAATGAGATACATAATGAAAAAAAGGAGTAGAACAATACATAGAAATGAAAGAACCATCAAATATCATAAACATTATGAAAGGAAAATAACAATACTGTTGTCATTCTTTATATATGAATCTTCTTAATTTCAGGTATTGTTGTCATTCTTTCTCTGTATGCTGAAGCTATCCAATTATATCTAATCAAGCATATTGCAGAATGCTGAATCTAATAGAGTAGCACATTGAATCAATCATATTGCACAATGTTGAAACTAATTTTCATACATAAAGATACATTATATTGAAACTTATACATCTCTGAAATTGTCCAACAATAAAGTCTACAGCCCTGATTTGTTGTTTGGCCTGGGTGGATTAAGGATTGGGCAGAAAAGATCTTTAGCTAATTCTTTTATTGAGGGATAAACTATTTAGGGGATGAGAAGGCGATGTTGATGTTTTTTTATCCATGATTTTAAATTTTGTGTCAATTCTTTATCACTATATCAGGTGATGTATGTTTGTTTGTGAGGATAATTTTTTTATGTGAATCTGTTTCTAGTTAATTAGTTGAACTATAGGTTTCTGTATATTATTCGTGTTGGTGTTTCTCTATTCCTGTATGTGTTTAATTTGTTTTGAGTGAGAATTCTAGAGCTTTTTGAAAGGAACATGCCTAAAGATATTAGTTATTTCAATGGAGTTTTGTGATGATTTCTTCCTTCATTGTTAAACAGAAACTTATATTATTTGGTACTGCTAGTGATTGGGCTCTGGAAACACAGATGTTAGACTAAATTATGGACCGTTAGCTGAGTCTTGTTTGAGAATTGACAATGGATGATTATTGGAACTTCTTCATATATATATATATATATATATATATATATATATATATAATTATTTATGTTGAAACTTCTTTGTGTATATATTTATGTTGAGCTTATTTATCCTTCTTTTGTCATTTATATGAATGTTAATTTTGTAAGCTAACTGATGTCCGGTAGTACCATGGTATTACCAATATCGTACCAATATTTCGGTAGTACCGAACTCGGTAGTACAAAAATCTTGGCACGATAATGATAGAAAAATTTGTGTGCAAATATTCTGGTACAGTAGACGGTAAAGTAATGATGATACAGTACGGTACGGTATACCACCCTAGTAATGCATACTAATCACAGGATGAAGTTGGTTGTGTCGTACAATAGTAGACAAGACATTTCTGCCAAATCCCTCATTCTCGTTCTTCAAAATCAGCTTTAGAGTCCTTTGTACCTCTTAACAAATACTAAATCTATGTCGTACAGATATGGGGATCGACATAAATACGAGTACGACACAACAGTTCTAAAAAAAGAAGAGAATTAGGTGACATGATTATCTATGTAATATTTTTTATTTTTATATAAAGATTGATTATAGAAGCATCAATTATACATACTACTGAATGTTGATTCAAATTAACTTTGGCGTGTCGGATTTAAATGCAATTACTCATAGCTACAAATAAGATATGATCCATTAAGCTACAAAATGAAGAGGAATTGGTCACACAATTACCTTTATAATTTTTTTATTTTTTATATACAGATCGATCATATAAGGATCAATTATACATACTACCGAATGTTGATTCGATGTGAATTTGGGAGTGTGAGATTCAAAGCCAATAGCTACATATAAGATATTATCCATTAATCTTTAATTACTTCTCAATCAACCAGAACTCCTGACTGCGCTCATTCCCGAACCAACTCTTATGCCACTTCCTAGCATTAATCCAATCAGAACGTAGACAACCAATTTAGATTCATTTCTCACACAGTCACACATGCTACTTCCGGTTGGGTTCTGAACCAGACACGGATTTGACATTTTGGCTGCATGCTGAGCAAGTTCCAGGGGCTCAGGAATGGAGCCCCTTCGGGCAAGGGGGGCTCATGCTACTCTAGTTTTCACATAATAACCCCTTCAATATAGAAAAGTTCCACCCACCCCTCCCTCGCAAACCATTTTATTCATGCCCCCCTTCAATACTACCTCTATAGCACTCTTTCATGCTTAGTTTTTTATATGATCCATTTCATATCAGTTAATAATAAGGATTCTAGTAGTATATGTTGTTGCAATACCTACTGCTTTTGATTCAGCTATGCCGAGCATTGGTAAGAACAAGAATAAACTGTTAAGTTTAACAATGTGGAGCGTTATATGTATGCGAATCAATTCAGCATTTTTGCGCCCCCCCCCCTTGGGGAATTAAGCGCAGCGGGAGTGGGGGTTGTAGCGAAGCGATAACCGATCACATCGAATCAACCAAGCTATAGTAGACCAAAGGAAACACACAAAGCAGTTAATTTTGTCCTGGTTCGGACGAACCTAATCTGGAAAAGAAATAACAAAGATATTATTCAGCTAGAAAATATACAATAGTTACAATCACTCACCAAAAATATATCTATCAAGTCTTACAATGGAAAACTCTCAGATGATGTACTCGATCTTTTTTGCATACCTTTCAATGGAGGCAATTATAATATTATACCGAGATCTAAAGCAACTCTAGGTTGTAGTCTTAATATAATCAATGTCCGGTATACCCTAAAGAGAAAGTCACACGATAGAAGTCGTAGGATCTGACTTGGAGGAGATATTTGGCTCAAACAAATTCACCCAGAACTCAACCCATCTGCTGATGTCTGCTGGTTGTGGTCGACTGCTCAAAAAGTGCAATCGACTGCTTTGGACTCGAAAGCATCCAGATAGTACACCTAATGCTTGCATTCACCAGTCCACGTTCTCACACAATAATCTGTTGTAGACTTGTACGTAGAAACATCTCCTCTGGGAGAAGAACTACCCGAATCAAGAAACCAGCCAGAATCCGTATCAATAAGAAGACAGTCCAAGTTATTCCCTAATTGAGCTACACTGACTATGTTGCCACCCTTCTGATTCGACCACTTATGACAATCCCTTTACAATGGTGTCAATAGACCACACGCTTATGTGCACTATTCCTTCCAATTGAAGTTCCATCCATCGTCATGCAACTCATAGAAGTTGACCCTAATTTCTGAATTTTCTTCATAATTTCATCCTTCTTCAAGCCCTTGATCACACCGGCCATCGAAAGCTTCTCCTTTGTATATTTATCGGGTAGTATGGTGGTTATCATGTGCTCATACGAATCTGACAGTAAATATATCAAGTTGAAAGTTTTATCCTCATCGCTTAGATCATCTGCGTTTATAGCCCTCAATTCAGATATACTATATTGAATTTCATTATATGCTCTTGAATAGCAGTACCTTTCTTTATTGAGAAACGAAACAATTTTATCTTTTAATACATCTGATCCAGTAACGATGATCCCGAATAGCCAATTTTTGAGTCTTTCCCACAGACTCTCCTCCAGGAATTTGCACGTGACTTCTTCCACCAATGACAGCCGGATTAAACTCATGACTTCTAAATAAATCTCCCCTCACTTCTCCTGCTTCATGTTGGATGACTTCCTTTCCTCTCCTTTTAGGGCAAGATGCAAGCCCTTTTGAAATAGTACATCTGATGAGGACATCAATTCTATTTAATTTAGTATTTTATTTCAGTACCATATTTATTTTTTGGCAATTATAGCCATATGTAATCTTTCTTTTTGTATTAGAATATTTTTGAGATTTTTAGAATCTTTTGAGATTTGTATCAAGATTTGTTTTGAGCCTATTTATAGGTCCTGAGATTCATGAGAAATATATGTTATTCTTGATTAAAATTATTGTGTTAAGTTTTGCTCTTCATCTTCTTTGTGTGATACAATTGAGATCCAACTTGTTAGAGTTTGTGATAAATCCTAATATAATTTTAGGGTTAGTGATTAACTCTAAAATCTACCCCAAATTAAAATCCCCAAATAAAATTAACCCAAACCCTAATTCCCAAAATCCCTAACCCTAATTTCCCAAATTAGAATAACCCAAACCCTAATCTCCCCCACTCTCCATCGTCTTCTTCCCCAAGTCACCCGACCTCCACCCGTCCCCGCTCACTTCAACGCCAATCCACCGCCATCGCCATCGTCACCATAACCCCATCGCCACCCTACCCTCTCTCCCTTCCAACATCGAAGTTGATCATCTCCCAAATCTCCAAACCCCTTCCCGACCGAAACCCTACCATCGCCGACTTCTTCTTCCCCCTTCCATCTGCACAGCCTCCCCGCTACCACCTCCAGAAAACCCCCATCGCTCCGCCTTCGAAACCCCCGCCAAATCCCGACCCTCTTCCCCTCGACTGCCGCTGACGAAATCGAAGCCTTCGTCGCCGATCAACCTCCAGCCATCACCACTGCTCGACGTCATCCAATCACCCCGCTCAATGCCCCTGACACACCGTCAACCACCAGCCACTCGAGCAGTAGCTTCTTCGATTGTCGCAACTGTTCTTTGAACTCTTGGTATACTCTTTTCAATTCTCAAATATTTGTGTTATACTGTACTGTTATTTTTATTATATTATTCAATTTAATTGTCGTCCACAAACAATTGAGATTGATTGTTCTACTTGCCTGATTAGAGTACGAGTCAGTATTGAATCTTTTACTTGCTAAGAATACTTAGGAATTTCATTATTGATTGTAGAATTGAATTATTAATTGGGATTGTTAAACGTGATTCAGTTCTTGAAAATTCATCAAACCAATTAACTGTTTGAAATTTCTAACTTTAATCTGCATAACGTGTTGGTAAAATTAACCTGTTAAGATTCTTGAAAATTCCTATCTCGTTTCATTATCCTGGCTGCCTATACTCTTGGTATCAACTTTTAGGGGTTCAGTCATGGCTCTTTCAGGTCCTGAGGACTTTCAAACTCTTCTTGCTCTCCCTTCCTCTCAAGCATTCTACAAGTACTGATGTCCCTTCTTTTCGGTTTGGGGCCGGCACACACAAGACCATCCAATCTATCTCTTCGATTGCTCCCAGCAGTCACAGTTCCCCCCCGTGCCCCTCCTCTGCACTTGTTTCTTTATCTGACCTTGAGGCATTTTCGCCCCCTTCGATAAGGGCTGCCCCTTCCCCTGTCAAGCGCGGTTACAAAAAGAAAGTTTTCGATTTGTCGAAGATTCGTGTGAGCGCTCGCCTTCTTGCGAGGAAAGCTAGTGCTGTGTCAATTCATCAGCTAGGTCACTGTTGAGTATTGCCTGCTCGTTGTCATCTCCGGTGTTTGAAGTGCTTTGCCGCCGTTTGGCCACTAGAGTCCCTCTAGACTGCTAGTGGAGCTGGTTGTCGTCTGGGAGGGTGTTTTTCCTGCCAGAGTTCTTGGAATGTTTGCTTTGGTCCAGCCCCTCTGACGGATTCGGTTCTTTGATGATGGTCTCCTTTATGCTTCTGTCCCTGGGCCTTTTGCTTTACTTGCTGGTTTCGGGACGATGCTCCTTGCCGTGATCTTGCCCTCTGTGTTGATACTCGTTATTGTATTTCTTATTTATTTCGTTTTATTCTGTTTTACCTCTTGTAAAACCCTTGATGCTTGTTTGTATTTGTACTGTTTTATTGATTAATATATTTTTTTATGGCTGGAGCCTAATGGCTCTATCCGATTCATCAAAAAAAAAAGATTCTTGAAAATTCTATATTTTAGGGTTAGTTTTACATCATTTTGGTATTAGAGCAAATGTTCTTAAAACTCTAGTTCTTGCATCATTTAGGCATCAATTTTTGCATTCATTTAGGATCGTATAGTCTTTTATTTTTCTTTCTTTATTTTAGATCATTTCATATTCATTTATTATATTAAAAAAAAAGCGCACACACGACCCCCTAGTTCTCCCCTTTGGTGAATGCGTCTTCGCAGCACCATTACAGATCCTGTAGAGCCTTTCTTGTCTCTTCCAAATCACCCAATTAGGAACCCTAGACTTTTCCGACCTGAAATGGACAACTCTGATATCTCCGCTTCCCTAGCTTTCATTCAAGCAACTCTTGTCAATATCAATCAGAGTCTTGAGAAAGTGGAATTAAATCAAACTGTTGCCCCTGAGCTTCATGCTAATCGTCAGATCCCTCAAGGGAATGTTCGTGACGATCGACGTCAAGAACGTGACCCTGACGAACACTACAAAAAGAACGTTAAGGCTGACGTTCCTCATTTTGAAGGCCACATGGAACCCTAAGCTTATCTTGATTGAATCCGTGCAATGGACCACTACTTTATATGATTTGACATGAGCGAAGCCCTGAAGGTTAAATTTGCAATTATGAAATTAACGGGTAAAACTCAACAACACTGGACCAATCTTGAACACGCCCGCAGAGGCCCATCCATAGCCACTTGGGAAGCCATGAAAGAGAAGCTCACTTTAAGATATCTACCGTTATCGTTTCACACCCGATTGCTAGATTCGTGGAACCATCTTTATCAAGGAAGTAAATCTACACAAAAATATGTTGATAAATTTGATGACTTCCTTATTCGGTGCAATGCTTTAGGTAAAGAGAGTGAAGAAAAAACTCTCTCTAGGTTCAGGGCTGGATTACGAGCCGATCTGAGGAACGAGCTAATTCATCGAAATGTGGACTCATTAGCAGAAGCTTATGCTCTTTTCCTCGACTATTTACCAACATGTAATGCATTCATTCACCAAGAATCTATCTTTCAAGTCTCATTAGAAGATACTCTGCTATTTACAATGGAAAACACTTAGATGAAGTACACGATCTTTTTTGACACCTTTTTATGAAGGCCATTACAATATTATATAGAGATCTAGAGAAAGTCACACGATAGGAGCCGTACAATCTGACTTGTAAGAGAAGTTAAGGCTCAAACTGATTCACCCAGAACCCAACCCATCTACTGTTGCCTGCTGGTTGCGGTCAACTACTCAAAAAGAGCAGTCGAGTGCTTTGGACTCGAAAGCTTCCAGCGAGCACACTTGATGCTTGTAGTGGACCGTAACTCCTCTTGCCTAACAGCTTGAACAGTAACTCCGCTTGCCTCCAATCTTCACTTCAAACATCTTCTCGGTTCACATCGAACCTAGTATGTAAGACATAAACCCAACCCTCCACCCCTACCCAGCAAAAAGAATAAAATTAAAATAAAATTAAAAAAAATTATTTTGGCTTCATGATGTAAACTTAACCCTAAGTAGAGATTTTTTCAAGAATATCAAAAGATTAAGTTTACCAACAAGTAATGCTGATTAAGTTAGAAATTAAAACTGATAATTAGTTTGATGGATTTTCAAAAATTAGAATAAGTTTAACAAGCCCAATTAAAGATTCAATCCTAACAATTAATAATTATACCTAAGCGTTCTGAGCAAGTAAAATATTTAATAATGACATACGCTAATTGGCAAGTAAAAGTACACACTCAATATTTATGGATGACAGTAAATTCAGATATTACTCTAGAGATGATAAGCAGTATCACAAATAATGGAGGAGTGGAAAGTGTTTACCGGTGTCCGAGGAAAGTGTCGAAGATGAAGACAAGGCCTTCGGGTGGTCGATGGAAGCAAAACTGATGGAGCCTCAGGGTAGTTGTGGTGGCTACAAGGAGATTGGCCGTGGAAGAAGGTGGCTTCGGTGGTCGGGTTGTGGAGTCGAGGTAGCGAACAACAAGGGAATTTGGGGATTAGGGTTTCGAAGTTGAGGGAATTTGGGGATTAGGGTTCAAAGTTAAGAAGATTTGGAGTGGGGGCCTGTGTCGAGTGTCGAGGGAAAGGTAGCAAGGTGGCTGGTTGTCACGCCCCGCTTCCCAAAATACGGGAATGCGAGCACGTAATGAGGGCCCAGCGAATGATTTGCATCATTCATAAGTTGTAATATTCAACTCAACAATATGCAATACAATTACAACCACGCATGCTATAATGAAATAACATAACATAAACAATCCATGAAATGTCTCAATATAACCAACGTCTGGAAAGAAATAAACTTTGGATCATCAAAGCCTAAAATACAAAATACGATAATAATAACAATGTTGGAATTTAAAATAACATGGACGAGACAATTATTGTGGGCCAATAATTCGGCTCCAATCCCTAAAAGGTTTGCTCACAAAGTCCTTCGGACAATTCTCTTTGCATACCTGCAGCTCATGGTCTAGAGTGGGGATAAGTCTGTTAGAGCAAGTCACGGACAGCAAGAAGTAACAAGCAAGGAACAATAAAACATGACATGTAAATATCAAGGAACAAGGGATTAGAATTATATCAATTGTCAATGAAAATGTCAATAACAGGGCAAGGTCTATAATCAATAATTCAACGATTAACAATAACAATAAAATAAGAATCAAGTCGATAACAATAACCAAGATCAATGCTAGTGTCACTCCTAGGTCTATCATGTCTTATTATCTTATTTAATGCACGTAATATTGTGTCTCATATCACAGGTTCGGTGCATACAAGCAAGTGAACGTTTAGACTATGGTGGTGAACTCTACAGATCATGTACTTGGCACGATTCAATAACAAGAATCCACAATCAACGATCCATAATGAGAATTTGTCCACAATACGATACACGATAACAATAACAATATAGAAAACACGGGCCCCTCATCCGAGTACAGTCTCTGATTGTTCACTATCAAGTCGACCCTTATTACCCCGACCTGTTATTAATTTATTAACTGAATCATGAATTTGCAATCGATGGAACGAATATCAAGAAATGATATTAACGAGGTATCAATGACTATACAATGAGTGATATGTAGTGAAATATAAGGCTTAAACTAATTTACAATTAAACATGAAGAATGCCAATTCTAGACAGCAAGACGTTGCTGTACAAAAGTTGACTTTTTCGTTGCTACGGGGAAGCAAATCAGGTTCCGTTAGGGGTTCTAGAAACTAGACTCTCTGTCGGTTCCAACGCATATTCACGCAATACATTATAATCACAGTAACTAGGTGGAAAATTCTATTCTTCACTGGTTTCATGTTCAGGCAACATGTCAGGGTCAAATTCTTATATATAAAAGTTGGGTGTAAAATCATTTAAAAATCTTATAAAAATCATAATTTAGTTTCTAACAGTGTTTAGCAACAACACAATAAATCTCAGGTGTAAATTCGTAATTTAATCTGCTATTTCAATTAATTGAATATGGTGATGTGTTTCTAGACTGTATTCTGGATTTCAGACGTTACTCCACGAGAATCTGAATATCTCGCAATCCGTAAGTTGGATCACAAAATTGTCAGAGAGTCCGGATTCTGGACACAGTGCTATAACTCTTCTTTAATAAGTTTTAATTGATATTAACTGTAACAAGGTCATTTCTTTACTGAACTAGTGATCTGGTAGCAACCTAGGGTCATGTTCTCACATATATGACGGGTCTGGAAAATCATCAATTAATCTTATAAAAATATTAAAGTGACTCCTAATTATGTCTAGTAGCAACTCAGTTAATGTAAAGTTCTAATTCTACTGTTAACATTTTCTTTTAATTAACAATTCATGTCGATACACTTGTAAACGACAATCTGAAAATTAAAACCTAGCAGTGTTTAAAATATGATAACTTGCAGTTTATAGATCGGAATTTAGATCCGTAAAAAGTTCTGGAAAATAGATTCAGATGGCTATGACTTTCATTTATAAAGTTTAATTTAATTCTAACAGTAGCATGGGTCAAAAATTCACTACAACATAGACTAGACAGCAAGATAGCGATATGATAAATTAACAATCGAGATATACAATACGCATATTCTATCATGAGAGGTTACAAGTATTCATGTCCAGTATTTTGGGTATAATTCTACGGTTAATAAGGTAGAAACTCGTCGTTTCTATGGTCTAGAATTTTATCAACAATAGTCATACCAATCCAATGCATGCAATCAAATATACTAGACTAACGTATTCTTCTACATTGTACGGTGTGGTGTATGCATATGACAACGGTAACATGGCTTAGATTAGATTCAAGGATATAGCACGAAAATAAAACTACTACTTGGCGATGGCGAGAAGCGTCGGTGATTGGATGCAGGCAATGGCTAGGCAGTAGGGTGGAGTTGCACTTGGTGAGGTGCAGGGTGGGTTTGGAGGTGCGACTACGGGGATGGAGGAGCAGGGCGTCGAGGGGTAGGGCGAGGAGCACGGGATGAGGAGATGGTGATGGTGGAGTCGATGAGTTTGGAGGTGCGACGAGGGACTATGGGGATGGAGGAGCAGGGCGTCGAGGGGTAGGGTGAGGTGCCTATGAGGTGCGGGCAGCAAGGGCGAGGCAAGGCAAGGCAGTGGCTTGGGTGACGAGGTTGTGAGGATGATCGGGAGGTCGGGGGTGTTTAGGTCGAATCGGTTTCGGGAGAGTTAGAGGAAGGAGTGAGGGGGTGATTAACTGATTGGGAGGTGATTAATAGGTTAATGGAGAGATTAGGGGGACTTAGTTAGGATTTAGTGGGTCTATAAATTTGGAGGAATTGGGGTAGTGGGCAATAGATTAGGGTAGTGGGTAGTAAATTAGGGAATTATGGAGATATTGAGGGAGATAAACGTAGAGGGGGTTGGAGATACTGGGTAATTAGCATATAACAGGAGGATTATGGAAATTGGGTTAGCGGGTTTGGGTTTAGAATTCAATAAACAATTCAGAATATAATAGATTAATTAGAATAGACAACATGCTACAATTGAATAGGTGTACAAGAATTTCATGATTCAACAAAAAATATTGATCGACTGAAATGATACAATTGGGTTGAAGAATACAACAAAAATTATAATTAGGTAACTCAGATTACAGGAATTGAGAAGAAAAGAATTACGAAAAAAAAATCCGAAAAATCGGAAATGGGGGGTTACACTGGTGGTGGTGAGCGGCGATGGGGGGGGGCATTGGATTGGAGCGGCAGGAGATCTGGGAGTTCGGTTGGGGAAAGAAAGGTGTCGATGGTGGTTGCGAAGCAGCGGGAAGAGGAGGTCGTCGGGGCTGATGATTGCGAGACGGCGTTGAGGTCGGCTTCGGGTGTGATGGAGGTCGGGTGGTAATGCAGGGAGTGGGCTCGGTGGTGGGTTCAAGCGATGATGAAGAAGGTGGATGAAGGAGGTGGCAGCTTGTTGGAGATGGAGTAGTTTAGGGTTTGAATAAAGAATTTGGGGTTTTGGGTGTGGTTTAGGGTTTCTCACAAACCCTAATTTTATCTCAGTGTCTCACACAAAAGAGATGAATGAAGAGCAAAACTCCATCACAATTTTTTTAATCAATCAAAAAACATTATTTCTCTTTAGTCTAAAGGCCTATATATAGGCTCAAAACAGAATCCCAATACAAATATCCGAAATTCAGAAATTAAGGATGCAAATAGCAAAGTTACTATATATGACTAAAATGCTAAAAATAAATCTAAGTACTGAAATAAAAATAGCTAGGCTATTGGAATAGCCATCCTGGACGATGTCTGCACTGATAGAAGCGCTCAAATCGTCTCGAACTGATGTCCTCATCACTTCATCCCTGCAGGGCTGTATGTGTCCAACAGGAACCCATTTTGAAGTATCGGTGCAACACAACATTAGATATAACTTGTGTGAAGTTGTACAGAAATGCAAGTGTGAATACTTCAGAGTGTAGGTGTCACACAATCACCCTATAGTTAATACTAAAGATATAAGAAGACTAGGGATCTTTTTAAAGATTGGTTAGATGGTTGAGTCATATGTTGCAGAAGGCCACTGCAAACACAATGTATTTGTAGGCGTTCTCATATTTTCAGAGATATGCCGCATTAGACATTATTTTATCTGGGGACTCTCCATTTCGATTGCTCAATGTTCTTAAGTTAGCTGCACCAGACAGTCACTTCTTGTGAATTTCTTTTCCCTGTTAAATCTATTACTTCTCGTTCAAAGTGAATTCCTATGACCCCACAAAAAAAAAAACTTCAAATGCTAACCAAAAACAGAGGAAATAACATGGTATTGTATAACTGTGGAAGTGTATTCATTTTGAAGATTACTATTACATTTTGCCTCATTTCTTGTATTACCATCAATTTGATATGCATCTTTTGAAAAAAAAAAAAAAAAGGTAATCTGTTATTCGTAGTTGATGAAAGTAAATTTCCTTCAAGTATAGATGTGGCCAATTGCTCCATGATAAAGGATTCTGCATGTAATTCTATCCTTGCTGCTTAGGCGATTTTTTAACTATTTGTTGAATCACTTGATCCTTGGTTATCAAACAAGTAGGGAGAGAGTTCAGTATGTAGCATGGACATTTTTACCATGGATGCGTAACCGTGTTTTGCACACGTTTGACACGGTCACTTTACATATCCATAATTTTCAAATACTTTTTTCACATCATTACTTGTATATGGTGGATCTTCTCAGATTTTGAGTAGGGACTCTGCAGTACTTTTACTTTTCCATGGACTACAATTCTCTTGTTTTGATTATTTAGCTGAAACTTACATTACTGGATGTTATTTGGTTGAAGTTCTTTGTAATTGTGATTTACGATGTTATGCTACATGTTGCCGCTGAAATCGGTGTGGAGGCAAACAAATAGATTTGTGGATTCGAGGGAAGTTGAATAGTCAAACTTGAACAACTTCACCGGAGTTTGACCGAGATTCTTCCGCCGTTGACCTGCAAAAAGTGCGAAACACCGGGGTTGATTCCGGTGAAGCACCCTCCGATGCTCTTGTCAGTAATCTGAAAGATTAAGAAAGAGTTTTGATTGGCAAAAGATTGATTACCTGGTAACAGTGGGGGAGGGGGTATTTATAGCCGCCTTAAGAACTAGTTTCAGGATAAGATCAAATCCCTACTTCCTAGTATAAATGGACAGAAGCGATTAGGACCGTTGATCAGGGATAATCATAAACCCTAATCCTCCTATCCAGCTGGACTGGATTTCTTGCGGGTTGGAACCCATACTCAGTAAGACGAACCTGTTTATGGGTTATTGGGATTTTGGAAAAATGCTCAGTTCCCATTTCAGACCCATTTGTAGGTGCAATTACCATTTTACCCCCGACCTTTAAGATTCGTGCCTAATTTGAACGGTTCCGTTTTAACCCTATTTTTAGCCATATCACGAGTCCCCCACTCCCGAAGGCTGGGTTTGATCAGCCTTTGAGGAGTAGTTTTACTGATCTAATGGCTTGCGGGGTTGTATCGGAGTCCACATGAGGGGTTTCGAATCTTCACACGAGGTATTGTGGTATCTTTCGGAGTTGGTTGCATGCTCAAGATTGTTCTTGAGCTCTTCTGGATTTTTGGTGAATTTTCTTGATTTTTTTTTATTTTTTGGATCATTTATTTAATTTTGCGAAACAGTGATTTATTGTTCGAGGGCATTAATTAATTATTCTAAGAAATAATTATTTTTTCAGGGGCTCAAAAATATTTCCCCAAATTTATAATTATTTTTTAGAATTTTAAATTAATTTTCCTGAATTTTTAATTATTTTTTCGCAATTTTTAAATAAATAATTAAAATTTAATAAATAAAAAATAAAATTTTAATACCA
Source organism: Hemerocallis citrina (assembly GCA_017893485.1). Classification (NCBI taxonomy): domain Eukaryota; kingdom Viridiplantae; phylum Streptophyta; class Magnoliopsida; order Asparagales; family Asphodelaceae; genus Hemerocallis; species Hemerocallis citrina. The sequence continues at coordinate 214,341,015 of CM030364.1, read as the reverse complement.
TTTATGACGTGGCGCAATCTGGGTAGCCCATCTCGCGTCAGCACGTGGTTCTGAACGATCGGACGGCGGAGCGGCGCAGAGCGATATGGGTGAATCTGGGGCCTTGATCAGACTATGATACAAATTTTGAAGTGATCTGGCGATCTATGTCGCTCGGCAGTATTTTCTTCGTATGGGCAGCTCGGAAGGCTAGTCGCTCAGATTGAGATTCCGAGCGACGTGGCGTAGTCCGGGCCGTCCATCACGTTGCGGCATGAATCACGAGGTCATCTGACGGTGGATCTTATACTTGGCCACGTGGTTGAATCAGGACCGTTCATCAGGCCGAGACGCGAATCTCGAGACGATCAAATGGCTCGTACCGCTTGGCATTATTTTCTCTATATGAGCAGCTCGAATTGCCAGTCGCTCGGATTGGGATTCCGAGCGACGTGGGGCGATCTCAACCGTTCATCAGAAAATTTTGCACGAATCTCGAGGCATTATGGCACGAATCACGAGAAAACATGATCTTGGTCACGTGGCTGAATTAGGGCCGTTCATCAGGCCGAGGCACAAATCTCGAGACAATCGAACGGCTCGTACTGCCCGGCATTATTTTCTTCATATGAGCAGCTCGGATCGCCAGTCGCTCGGATTGGGATTTCGAGCGATGTGGGGCGATCTGGATCGTTCATCAGAAGTGATGCTGTTTATTTCTGAGAAACGTGTGGAAGCACCAGGTGTGAGTTCGGACTCAATTTGTATTGAAGGAGATTGCCGCTCGTCTGCCGACCTTCAGTTGACCTTCTGGGACCTACGATGAGCTCGGAAAGATGTTGAAGGTTGGGCTCGGATCGGAAGGGTCGGATCCGAGGTCTTGTGTACCTGCAGACGGTCCTGAAACACCGGGATTTGTCCCGGTGGCGGACCCTCCGACGCTTTAGTCAGTCTCTGTGAGAGAGTAGCAATAACTAGGTATATTTAAGTGGCAAAAGATTGATTACCTCAAAAGGTGGGTGTGGGTCTAGTACTTATAGAGAATCCCAACCGGGTTTGGTTCCACTTGGGGGCCGGGTTTGGATCCGAAAGCCCATGGGCCTGACGTGGCAGAAGGCCCAGGGGGTTTAGGGCGGACGTGGCGATACCAGGAGTGGTATAGGGCTGACGTGGCGAAACCCTTGGCGGTATTTGGAGCTGACGTGGCCCATCGTGAGCCCCCTGTGCCTCTGGGGGGAATCGGAGGGCCTAGGCTGCGCCAGGTCATCCTTCTGCCCCGCCAGAGAGGGGGGACGGCCTGTGGGACTGCTCCGGATCGGACTCCGAGGGCTACTGAGGCTCGTCAGTACGAGGAGGCCGGCACCGTGAGGGCAAACACGAGGTTCGGCACCGACCCTGAAGTGATCCGGAGCCGAACCAGGTTGCTATCTTTACCTTTCTGAGTGGGAATTGTATTGGGCCCTGGTTGGGCCTCAGGCCATTTTTACACCGTCACACAAGCCCCCCACTCCTGCAGGGGGTGCGGGAGCTAGCCGTGGAGGAGTGCTTATGGTTGTAGAAATGAGATGGCGAGTCATGAGGCCTTCCTGAGAAAACTACCCTGGTGCTAGACCTGACCTCGAGCAGGTCGAGGGATTACGGGCCAATAAGGGGGGTGGCGAGCCGTTGGCCTTCCTGAGAAGACCACCCTGGTGCCAGACCTGACCCCGAGCTTGGCGAGGGATTACTGGAAGGCAAGGGCGATGGCGAGCCGTGAAGCCTTCCTGAGAAGACTCCCCTGGTGCCAGACCCGACCTCTAGCCGGTCGAGGGATTATGGGCCAACAAGGGGGTGGCGAGCCGTTGGCCTTCCTGAGAAGACCACCCTGGTGCCAGACTTGACCTCGAGCTTGGCGAGGGATTACGAGAAGGCAAGGGCGATGGCGAGCCGTGAAGCCTTCCTGAGAAGACTCCCCTGGTGTCAGGCCCGACCTCGAGCCGGTCGAGGGATTATGGGCCAACAAGGGGGGTGGCGAGCCGTTGGCCTTCCTGAGAAGACCACCCTGGTGCCAGACCTGACCTCGAGCTTGGCGAGGGATTACGGGAAGGCAAGGGCGATGGCGAGCCGTGAAGCCTTCCTGAGAAGACTCCCCTGGTGCCGGACCCGACCTCGAGCTGGTCGAGGGATTATGGGCCAACAAGGGGGGTGGCGAGCCGTTGGCCTTCCTGAGAAGACCACCCTGGTGCCAGACCTGACCTCGAGCTTGGCGAGGGATTACTAGAAGGCAAGGGCGATGGCGAGCCGTGAAGCCTTCCTGAGAAGACTCCCCTGGTGCCGGACCCGACCTCGAGCCGGTCGAGGGATTATGGGCCAACAAGGGGGGTGGCGAGCCGTTGGCCTTCCTGAGAAGACCACCCTGGTGCCAGACCTGACCTCGAGCTTGGCGAGGGATTACTTGGAAGGCAAGGGCGAGGGCGAGCCATGAAGCCTTCCTGAGAAGACTACCCTGGTGCTAGATCTGACCTCGAGCTGGTCGAGGGATTTCGGGCTAACAAGGGGGATGGCGATCAGTTGGCGCCCTAGAGTGATTGAGCGGGGATATCCCACCATTCCTGTGGAGTATTGAAGGCTCTCCGAGAACGGTGTGATGGTCCAATTTCCTAGGGGCATTTAATGGCGCCGCCTAATAAATGTAGATGGTGCATGGTTTTCCGTTGATTGACCTTCCCCGCGCCCCAACGGTTAGTCCCTGGGGGAGGTTATAAATACCTCTCCCCTCCATCGTAGATATGATCAAAACAGGGGTGGCCCATTGGCCCTCGGAGGTGTCTGCTTCGGCGGACGCCTGTCTTTTGCTGATATTTTCGACCCTAGCAGTGTCGGAGAGGTGGTTACTCTGCCGCCCGGATCTTCTCTTGGATCTGATGGACCTTGATACGGCAGCCAGATCTATGGGAGATCAGGGCGAGAGGGGTAACGGCCGAGATCCGTGCTGTTGGAAGAGGAGCTTCGGATTGGTGGTGGTTTTGCCGTCTGGATCCCTTTTCGGGTCAGACTACCCTGTCATGGATGTTTGGCCCGGGGGAGATCCAGACGAAAAGATGCACCAACCGTATTCCGGTCTTGGGGCTGAGGGGCCTCGGATGGGGGGACCACCACCCATCGGGGGTCGGTCAGTCCGTCTTGATAGGGCTGCAGGCGATGGCGGTTTCTGTCCCACCCTCGAACTGTTCGGGGTTTCGGCTGCCGAAGCTGTAAGCCCCGGGCTGCTCGAGGGTGAGAGGGGAACTGGTCGAGCGCTGGAGCCCGGGGCGTCTGTCATATGGCGGCGCCTTAAACCTTAAGTAAAAATGTTTTCTCTGTCGCGTATTCCACCCGAACCGATCTCAGAGTTGGGCTGTCAGTCTGGCGTCTGATGACGTCCTCCACACAGGTTTCGAGGACGCGGCGCGATTTTCCAGGCGGCAGTTGTGCGTCAATCAATGAACAGTAATCGCGGAAGTCGAGGAGCCGTTCTTCCCTTATATAAGTATTCCCCCCTTTTTCCCTTTCGCCCACTTCAATCTTGCTGCTTTCTTCTTCAAAAAATCTCCCAACCCTTCAGCGATTGTTCTTGCAGTTTGCCGTACTCGGCTCGCCTTCCCGAAGCGGTCCCAGGTTAGTTTGGTAAGTTTGTTTTATCTTTAGGCACAGATGGATAGGGCTCAGTCCGGTTCGTCGGCGTCGTCGTCCAGGGGGGAAGTAAAGCCTGACTCTCCGTCGACGTCGTGGGAAGAGCCCGTGTTCGAGGAGGGGTCGGTGCCCGTTGTGGGCCCTACTGGCTCGGTTTCTTTGGAGGACTCAGTAGGTGAGGGGGAAGCGGTACACAAGACGAGGCCATCGCGTTCCCGACGTCCCTTTGTGGTGGAGAGTAGCGGGTCGGAGGGAGCCGGCGAGGGTTTGGACGGCATTCGCGTGCTGGAGCTGTCTTCCGATGAGGAGAGGGGCGAGGGTAATATAGCGAGGAGATCCACCGCTCACGGTCGAGGACCGTCGGAGCGAGTCAAGAAGGAGAAGAGGGCCCCAGGAAAACCGGGGTCGAGGATCGGCGGTTCGAGCAAGGCGCCTGTTTTCCGTAATCTGATGACAGGTTCGCCCGTTCAGCCGAAGCATTTCCGTCAGTATCCCGACGACCTTTCTGACCAGGAGCTCTTCGGAGTGCAACCCTCTTCGCCGAGTCGGAGGAGGGTGATGATGGACGCGATCTCGACCGTTTTGGAGGACGGGGATTTGGAGGTTCTGCAGCTGGCGTATCATATAGGGCCTGGTTACGAACTGCTGATGCCGAGCTCTACTCTGCGCCCCACCGATCCCTTATCAGCTTGGTACTGTGTCTTCCCAGTGGACGCTTTCATCTCTGGCCTGAGGTTGCCAATCCACCCGTTCATTAGGGACGTGTTGAACTGGGCCTCCTTGGCGCCCATGCAGTACGGGCCGAACTCTTGGAAGCAGATTATCTGCTTTGTGCTGATGTGCGAGGAACAGCAAGTACCCCTGCGGCTGAATGTGTTCCGTGCGATGTTGATGGTCAATCCGTCGGCCGAGGGTGTATACTATATCTCTCCCCGGAGTGGGGGGAAGGTCGTTCGCCACCACCCGGATTCCATCAAGGGATGGAAGGAGAAATATTTGGTGATCCGGAGTGAAGAGCCATGGGACATTCCCACTCGATGGAACCACTCCAAGCCGAACCACCAACCGCCGAGGCAGGGGGATCTGTTGGCAGATGAATGGGGGTTTGTCGAGCGCCTCCGCCAGTCACCTAGTATTGATTGGACGGAGGTGACGGAGACCACTCTAGCGAGCGCTGGACTGAGCCCAGCTGTTATGTGTATGTAGTTGTTCCTTTCCTCTGGGTCCTTTCTTGCTTTCTTGCTCATTGCTCTTAATGGTTTTTCCCGCAAGTATGGACGAGGCGTCGATCAAGGCAAAGAGGCTCGCCATGAGGAAGGAGAAGGCTGAGAAGGAGGCGGCGAAGAGGCCGAGGGGGTCGTCCCTAATCATTTCGGAAGTCCAACTCGAGCCGAGGACCAAGAGGGGTCGCTCCGAGACGAGCAAGGGTGTGGCTTCTTCGAAGGGTCAGGGCCTAGCGGGGGCCCCTGTTCTCGACAAGGGGAAAGGTCCCTGGGTCGAGGCCAAGGAAGAGGATCCGGTGGTGGAGCTGTTGCGGCAGCGGTGGGCTCCTGACTGGTCGGTTCTGATGGGGGACCGCCTGACAGAGGAGGCCCAAGCCGTTGAAGTGGTGGAAAAGCTGGCGACCCCTCGCGATTGCAAGGCGATGGAGGGTGAGCCCGTAGAGGTGGCGTTCGCCCGCCTGGCGCAGGCCACTGTGCAGGTAAGTCTGTCGACTCTGTCCCTCCTTGTTGATTTTTGTGCCGAGGCCTGATCTTTGTCTGCCGTTGGTTGTAGGCTTGCATACAGGGGGCGAACATTAAGAACCTGTACGAGTCGTCCCTGGCTCAAGAGCGAGCTCGAGCGGAAAAGAGCGAGCTGGAGATGAAGGAGATGCGAATCGAACTCGAGGGTTCGCATAAGAGAGAGCAGCAGCTGGAGCTCCAGCTCAAGGCCAAGGATGTGGAGTGGGAGAAGAAGATGGCCTCCCTGAAGACGAAGTTCACCAAGGAGGCGAAGGAGGTGTTGAATACGGGCCAGCAGATGGTGATCGCGGCCCAAGACAAAAGCTATGAGAGGGCCCTCAGCCACGTGAGGCACTTCTTCCCGGCCCTCGATTTGTCCAAGTTTGAGTATGATATGGAGATCGAGGGGACGTCGAAGACTCCTGGCGAAGAAGGGCCCGCTGTCGACCCATCGGCCGACGCTCCCGTGGATCCGTCCGTCGGCACGGAGGTGGGTCAATGAGTTGTGTAATTTTTGTCTTTCTTTTTCTCTCCCTCGATTGTGTTTGCCTCCCGCGGACTGGCCACCGCATTTTTTGTAAGAAACACCTGGATTTATAGTGGCAAGAAAAGTTTTTTGACCGGCCGGTTGTTTTGACCTCGGACATTTCTGAATCTTCTTGAGAATGTGTGTTGAGTTGGTTGGTTATCTTGTAGGTCGCGGCTCTCCTCCCTGAGGGGGACTCCCGTAGTTTCTATGTGGCGCGACTCCGGAGTAAGGTTAAGGTCCTGGAGGCCGCGCTGGCTCGTCATCGAAGGGGGGCTCGGGACACTGATGAGGCTTGTAACTTTTATCGGAATAAGTCCGCCGTCTTAAGTGCGGAGGCGCGCCGGTTGAGAAGAGCGATGTGGGATCGGGAGCTCGGCGGTGCGGACCTTAGACAGGCCGGGCTTAGTACCTTGGTGCCGAGGTCCTCTCCTGGGGGGTTACCTCGCGACGTCTTTGTGGAGAAGGAGATGGAGATGCCTCGTTACAAGGCGATGTTGGGTGCCTCGTTCTCTTCCTCCGTGGGTCGACAGGCGGAGGGGGTTCCCTCTGCGCTGCTGCAGTTGCAGTGGGCGCGACCGGATGACGCCCAGAGTTCTGTGGCTGGAGTGTTGATTGTGGCTGAGGCTAAGGAATACCACAACGAGGGGAGGGGCCCCTAGTTGCTTGGTCGAAGTACTCTTCGTCCCTTGTTGGGCCCGAGGGGCCCTGATCTTCCTGATTTGAGATGAGTGGAGCGGTCTTGTAACGGTCTTTGTTTTTCTTTCGTTTTATTTTTTCTCTTTAGAACGAAAATAAAGGGGTATGAAAGAAGAATCCTTTTCCTTCCTCGCTCCGGCCAGTAGTGTAGTACGCAATGTTGGAGGCAAGGTCTGGCTCCATCGTTCCGCGAGGGATCGAAGTGGGGCCTTAGGAAGGACCTTCGATCCGGACTCGTATTGCGATTATCGAGACATTTGGGTTCGGACGAAAAGGGATATTTTTAGTATAAGGTAGGGAGGACCGCTAAGGCAACCCTTTACAAACGAGGGTTTACACAAAAACAGATTTACATTTAGCCGGGCCATAATCTATGCTCGTTCAGCGTCGAGGGGGAACACACCTCCCCCGACGGTGGTCATGTAGCATGATCGCGCTGCTTCTTGGCTGCCTCGGACGATGCCGACTCCTTGAGGGGTGGGGAACTTGAGCTTCAGATGGTAAGCCGAAGGCACTGCTTGTAGGGAGCATAGTCCAGGCCGGCCAAGTATGGCGTTGTAAGCCGCCTTGACGTTGACCACCATGAAGTCCATGGATTCGGTCCTCTTGACAGGAGTCGATCCGGCGGTAACGTCGAGGGTAACAATCCCTTCTATTACGACAGGGACGCCTGAGAACCCGTGCAGGGTGTACCCGGCTGGCTTGAGTTTGCCTCGGGGTAACCTGAGATTTTCGAAGGCTTCGAGGAAAAGAATATTCACCGAGCTACCGTTGTCGACGAGGATCCTGCGGACTTCACAATTAGCCATGTGAAGGTTAATGACGAGGGCATCGCAGTGGGGCAAGCGAACACCTTCAAGGTCTTCCCCTGAGAAGGAGACCGGCCTTGATTGCAGTTTGGGCGAGGGGTTGTCTCTGACAGCGTTCACCTCTCGGATGAAGGCTTTTCTGGAAGTTTTTGATTCACCTCCCATCGGCCCTCCGTGGACGCAGTGCAAGATGAAAGGGATATCTGCGGCTCCCTCGGAATCGGGGTCCCGACCCTGGGTCTGGTTTGGAGGAGGGTTCGGAGGCGATTGCCTCCGGTTCCTAGCGTCTCGCCGATCCCGTGGGCCTTCTCGGGTAAATTCTCGGAGGTACCCTCTGGAAATGAGTTCTTCAATTTCGTCTTTTAGGGCTCGGCATTGGTCGGTCTCGTGCCCGTGATCTCTGTGGAAGCGGCAGTAAAAGCGCTGGTCTCGATTCTTGTTGTTATTAGATCGGGGGGGTAGTCGGACAATGCCCTTGTCTTCGATTTCCAAGAGGATGGCGGATATGTTATGCGTCAGGGGAGTGTACCTCTCGAAGCGGGGGACTGGCGGGACCTTCTTCATGGCCCCCGGGTCCCTTGGAGCTTTCTTTGGTGGTTCGACTTCCTCGGTCTTCCGCTTTCCTTTCCCGGTGGGATCCCTGGCATCTTCGGGATTAAGGGCCTCTTCTGCCCTAATGTATTTCTCGACCCTATTAAGGAGGTCGGGAAAGTCGACGGGGGGTCTCTTGGCCAGAGAAGCCTTCAGCTGTCCGGGGCGGACGTTGTGTCGGAATGCCGCTGAAGCGACGCCTGGGTCGAGGGAGGAGACCGACCTTGCCTCAGCGGTAAATCTCCGGACGAACACCCTGAGTGATTCCCCCTCTATCTGCTTGAGCCCAAGTAATGAGGTGCTGGTCCTTTCGGCCTTCCAGCTAGTGACAAAATGGGCAAGAAAATTGCCCTCGAGTTGGTCGAAGGAGTAAATGGAGCCGGGGGCGAGTTTCGAGAACCACTCGCGAGCAGGACCCCGAAGGGTGGCAGGGAAGGCTCGGCAGAGCAGGGGATCCGAGGCGCTGTGAATCATCATGAGGGTTTTGAAACCCTCCATGTGATCAGCAGGATCTCCCTCGCCATCGTAGGTCTCGAATTGAGGGGGTCGGAAATTCCGGGGTATTTCTGCTTGGAGGATGGGGGCGGAGAAGGGAGGACGGACAGGTCTGTACCCCTGAGGCACTCTTTGGCCGCCGTCCCCTATGTGATCGAGGCGGTCCTCCATTTCTTGTAGGCGCCTTAGGAGTACGTCATCGTCTTCCGGTTGGATCGTTGAAGGGCGGGACGCGCTGGCTTCGGCGTCCGACCCTGTTTGGGAATGGGGGGTTTCTTCCCTGGGGGTCCGTCGGAGGGCTCCCAGAATTTCTCTTCGGAAGTCTTGGAACTCCTTGTGAGTGACGGGGGCTCCTTCGACCCGGTTTGGCTGGTCCGAGGGTTGTCTTCCGACTCGGCTGAGCGCGGGTCTTCGTACCTCGGGCAGCGGCCTAGGATGGTTCGGGACCGGGTTGGAAGCGGCCCTTCCCCTGCTGCGGATAATCTTGCGGTTGAGGATTATTCCCCGGAGGTCGGGCTGGGCTGGCCGGCCGACGCTTCTTTGGTACTCCCGAGAGGGAGCCTTGTGTTTCGACGTGCACGGCCTGGCTTTATCAGTGGGTGGGGGCGAGTCCCGTTGGTTGACGGAGGAAGCAGCCCCCTTGCCTTTGGAGGCCATGAGGGTTCGGCTGTCGATGGCCTTTGAGGGTCTGGGTCGGATCGGCTTCTGGAGCAGCTGTTTCCCACAGACGGCGCCAACCTGATGCTGTTTATTTCTGAGAAACGTGTGGAAGCACCAGGTGTGAGTTCGGACTCAATTTGTATTGAAGGAGATTGCCGCTCGTCTGCCGACCTTCAGTTGACCTTCTGGGACCTACGATGAGCTCGGAAAGATGTTGAAGGTTGGACTCGGATCGGAAGGGTCGGATCCGAGGTCTTGTGTACCTGCAGACGATCCTGAAACACCGGGGTTTGTCCCGGTGGCGGACCCTCCGACGCTCTAGTCAGTCTCTGTGAGAGAGTAGCAATAACTAGGTATATTTAAGTGGCAAAAGATTGATTACCTCAAAAGGTGGGTGTGGGTCTAGTATTTATAGAGAATCCCAACCGGGTTTGGTTCCACTTGTGGGCCGGGTTTGGATCCGAAAGCCCATGGGCCTGACGTGGCAGAAGGCCCAGGGGGTTTAGGACGGACGTGGCGATACCAGGAGTGGTATAGGGCTGACGTGGCGAAACCCTTGGCGGTATTTGGAGCTGACGTGGCCCATCGTGAGCCCCCTGTGCCTCTGGGGGGAATCGGAGGGCCTAGGCTGCGCCAGGTCATCCTTCTGCCCCGCCAGAGAGGGGGGACGGCCTATGGGACTGCTCCGGATCGGACTCCGAGGGCTACTGAGGCTCGTCAGTACGAGGAGGCCGGCACCGTGAGGGCAAACACGAGGTTCGGCACCGACCCTGAAGTGATCCGGAGCCGAACCAGGTTGCTATCTTTACCTTTCTGAGTGGGAATTGTATTGGGCCCTGGTTGGGCCTCAGGCCATTTTTACACCGTCACAAGAAGATTTTGCACGGATCTTGAGGCAAAAGACGACGTGGATCACGAGAAAATGTTATCTTGTCGTTTTGTGATCGTGGCCAAATCTGAGCCGTCTGATCAAGATCTTGCACGAATCCTGAGGAGAAAGTTGTTTTTCTCCAATACGCAGCTCGGAATGCAAGTTGCTCGGATTTGAATTCCGAGGGATGTGACTCGATTTGAGGCATCCATCTGAAGATTTTGCATGGATCTTGAGGCAAAAGACTGCGTGGATCATGAGAAAACGTGATCTTGGTTACGTGGCTGAATTAGGGCCGTTCATCAGGCCGAGGCACAAATCTCGAGACGTTCGGACGGCTCGTACTGCTCGGTGTTATTTTCTCTGTATAAGCAGCTCGGATCGCCAGTCGCTCGGATTGGGATTCCGAGCGACGTAGGGCGATCTGGACCATTCATCAGAAGATTTTGCACGGATCTTGAGGCAGAAGATGGCGTGGATCACGAGAAAATGTTATCTTGTCGTTTGTGATCGTGGCCAAATCTGAGCCGTCTGATCAAGATCTTGCACGAATTCCAAGGATAAAGTTGTTTTTCTGCAATACGCAGCTCGGAATGCAAGTTGCTCGGAATTGAATTCCGAGGGACGTGGCTCGATCTGAGGCGTCCATCTAAAGATTTTGCATGGATCTTGAGGCAAAAGACTGCGTGGATCACGAGAAAACGTTATCTTGTCGTTTTGTGATCGTCGCCAAATCTGAGCTGTCCGATCAAGATCTTGCACGAATCCCAAGGAGAAAGTTGTTTTTCTCCAATACGCAGCTCGGAATGCAAGTTGCTCGGATTTGAATTCCAAGGGACGTGGCTCGATCTGAGGCGTCCATCTGAAGATTTTGCACAGATCTTGAGGCAAAAGACGGCGTGGATCACGAGAAAACGTTATCTTGTCATTTTGTGATCGTGGCCAAATCTGAACCGTCTGATCAAGATCTTGCACGAATCCCAAGGAGAAAATTATTTTTCTCCAATACACAGCTCGGAATGCAAGTTGCTCAGATTTGAATTCCGAGGGAGAATGTAAGTTGCTAGGATTCGGGTATCGACGTACGTGGCATGATATTCGCCGTTTGATCGAGCACTAGGCACGAATCTTGAGGCAAAAGACGTTTAGGCTTCAGCGTTAGTCGTTTGCGCTTCTTACGAGCCGTTACGTGGGCCTAAAGTGTTCCAAGACCCACCCGAATTTTTTCTAACTCTTGTAAGTTCTCTCTATTCCCCTTTCCCCTCTTTTTTACAGTTTTACTTTCACTTCACTTTTGCTAAAGTTTTTTTTTGATCTCGAGCGGCACTGCTAGCTTTCGTGGCCAGGCGAGTTTGAACTCCGGCGATCTATTCCGATCGTACACGTCACTTCGAGGTTAGTCACTCCCCACTTAATTTTGAAAATTTCTAGAGCGTCGTCTGGAGATGAGACCTCCACCTCAGACCAAGATACTGGCCGAGCGGTAGTGGTTGTACCGGGGAAAGGGAAGGGAGTGGTCAAGCTGGCCGGGGTGACGACGATAGTGGAGACCCCGAGGGGGCATGAGAGTTAGGTCGGCTACCGTCCACACTGTCGAGCGTCGGCAGGGTCAGGAGTTACCCCGAGGACCTCTTGGAGAAGGCAGTGCACGGGAGGGCCTCAGTATACGAGGAGAACAGCCCGAGGGATCCTTCCGAGGTGGACGAGATCCCTTCAATTATGACCGAGGCGGATCTGCATCAGATCAGGAAAGGATTTCGCATCCCGAAGGAGTATGTTCTGCTACTCCCCGGCCTCGGCCTCCGAGCGTGTACGGGGACGTCGCTAGACATGTGCGTCTTCCAGTACGACATGCTTAATGCCTGTCTTCGGCTACCGCTGCATCCCTTCGTGATCGAGGTGCTGCAGTGGTACGGCTTGAGCCCGGTTCAGTTCATGTCGAACATGTGGCAGCACGTTATTGCCTTCGTCCTCCAGTGTCAGGCGGTCAGCATGCAACCTCAACTCGTTCTGCTCCGAAGCCTCTACCGCATCTGCCGAATGAGTAAGATGGAGTACCGGTATTACTTGTCGCCGAGGAAGGGGGTTAAGCTGATCGAGAACCCAGACTCCATCAAACATTGGAAGGAGAAATACTTCCTGATCCGAGGTCCCGAGCCATGGGGGTTTCCGACGGCATGGAAAGAAGACGTTCCGAAGTGGGCGAAGGCCGAACCGGTGCTCACAAGAGAAGAAGAGGAGGTGGTGGCGAAAATCCTCGGTCTTCCGACCCTTGGTTGGAAGTATATTACCGAGGAGGTCTTGTTCGGTGGAGGTCTTAGTCCGATCGACCCCAGTACGCTCTCTTTCTTCTTCTTTTTTTATTTGCCTGAGTATTTTTAGTGTTTGTGTTTTTTCAATAACTCTTTTGCTCGATTTTTCTTTGTGTGCAGAGGCCCCCAGTATGGATTACCGAGCGTTGATGGCGAAGAGGAGCACTGCAGCGATGAAGGGTGCGGAGACGAAGAAAAGGAAGAGGACCACAGTAGGGCCTCCTTCCGACCGAGCGGTACAGGCGCCTTCGGCTCCAACAGCCGTTGTGGATTTAGTCGGTGAGGCCCCTTCAGAACTGCAAGCTCCGGTTCCCTCGGCAGAAGCCCCAGGATCCTCAAGCGGAGGGTTCTCTGCCAGTGCCGCTCAGGCCTTGGAGGTGCCGCCGCTTACAGCCGAGGCAGAGGCCATCCTCACCGAGGAGCATAAAAGACTCTTCGTCCCCGACTGGAGGGTGATGAAGTTGGACGACTTCCTCGGCGATGCGGGGATGTGTATGCAGGCGGTACACCACCTGCCGACCCCGAAGGACCGTGCAGTGCTGAGGGCCGGTACCGTTGGCGACGACGCCTTGGAGATAGCTCAGTCGACGATGTCGGTAAGTCTCTGAGTTAATTTTGATAACTCAAAAATTTTCTAAGTTTTTTGCTCGGTTTTCATCGCTTCTCTTCCTCTGTTTTGTTCACAGACTCTGCCATTTCAGCCACATGCTCGAGCAGGTCGCCAAGCAAGTGAAGGAAATGAAGGCGGCGAACGATCGTGAGAGGTCGGAGCGCTCCAAGGCAGTTAGCTGTTTGAGGCCGAACAGCGGCTCTCGGCTTCGCGAGCAGTCGAGGTGGGCGCCCTCGAGACGAAGCTTGCCGAGGCGATCAAGCACTCAGCGGCCTAGACTGCCAAGGTCGAGGCGCTAGAGAAGGAGAGGGCTCGCCTCAAGGAGGAGCTGGCAAAGGCCTTGAAGGCATCCAAGGAGGCGCTGAGAGGCCAAGCGCTGAAGGTGGCGGAGATAGAAAAGGCGATTCGGGATGAGGTAGAGGCCCATATGATGACGAATATGGAGGAGGCCTATGCCCGAGCGCTGAAGCATGGCGGCTCGTATCCCCGGCTTCGACAGTTCGTCGTATTACTTCTACGATCCCATAGACGGCGAGGAGCACATCCCTCTGGCAGAGGTCGAGCCCGAGCTAGAGGGTGACGAGGCCGAGGGAGACGACGAGGACGAGGTGAACCTCGAAAGGGCGCTCATCACTTTGCCGAGCGAGGATGCTTCGGAGCAGTGCCCTGAGGTGGCTCCCTGACTCAGTCGCCTCTTCTTTTGTTCTTTTTTTTTCTCTTGTTTATTTGTAATGCCGAACCGCGAACTGGCCACCGCTCTCTTATGTACTTCTTTTTTGAATTTCAATGAAACGAAGAACTTTTTGAGATTTGGCTAAGTGTTGAAAACGAACTTGCTTTGAAATCACCTTGTTTTGAAATTTTGTTAAGTGTTGAACACGATTTTCGCTTTTTGTGTTGAGAACTCCAAGTGTTGTGAACACCTTGCTATTAAAATTTTACAAAGTGTTGAAAACACCTTCACTTTCAAATTTTGCTAAGTGTTGAAGACACCTTCGCTTTCAAATTTTGCTAAGTGTTGAAGACGATCTTTGCTCCCAGAGCTCAGCGTTGATATGTTTTTGTTTTTCAGATCATCGAGCTGAGTTCAGCAGCTGAGGCCTCTCGTCTTCGAGCTGGCCCTTTCTCGTAGTCGAGAGTGTTTTCTCAAGAGCGAGTTGGAACTAGATCATCTCAAGCTAATGCTGGCAAAGCGCCTTTCCGAGTTGAAGCAACTAAAGAAATGAGCTCGAGAGGCCCCTCCCGAAGGGGAGGTGGAGTCGCTTCGGCAGGCGCTATTCGACGTCATTGCGGAGAGGGATGGCTTGAAGAACGTTGTGCTCAAGAAGAGTTTGGAGACGGCGCGAACTATCAGCAAATCTCCTCGCGCGGGTAATACAAGCAGAATTCCCCACCTACAAGTTAAGGTAACTGATGATTCGCTGAAAGAGCGCATTGTTAAGCTAGAGACGGAGGTTCACCGGCTGCGACGTTTTGTTGAGGGGAGCAACGTCAGGACCACATCTTGCCCTCGAGATGAATACTCACAGAGACGATCGTTCCACGAGTTAGCATCACGTTCTCCCCCTATCCCAGGGCATCCTGGGGATGCCCAAAGTGGAGTTGCTGGTTCGTCAGGTGGAGCCTTAGCCGGCGCAACACTTAGAGACACAACTAGGCTAGCTGGCTTAGGGACCTCAACGAGTGCGGGGTCGCAGCGAGAGAATGTTCGTCATCCCTGTTTGTCGCTCAAGAGGAGTATCCCACTACCTAGGAGGCGTTGAAGTAGTCTTGTAATTTTGGTTTCTCAAATTTTGTAACTTGTCGTAGAGAAGAGTAGCTGATCTTGTAATCTGAGTTGTCTCTTAAACTTTATAGAAACGAAACTCGTTTTCTCTTTTACACTCGCGTGTTTTGTTGGTAGTTTTTGGTGTTGGTGGTCGTTAGAATCCGAACTTGTCGTTTTGATAGTGTCAACGGTTGCTGGGAGTAGTTCCGAATGGCGAACCACTTCTGACTCGCTTAAGAGCGAGCTTGCGAAGCGGAATCGAACCAAGTTTTGGACTCCGAACTTGTCGTTTTAGAAGAGTTCAACGGTTGTGGGAGCAGTTCCGAATGGCAAACCACTTCTCACTCGCTTAAGTGCGAGCTTGCGAAGCGGAATCGAGCCAAGTTTTGGACTCCGAACTCGTCGTTTTAGAAGAGTTCAACGGTTGTGGGAGCATTTTCGAATGGCGAACCACTTCTAACTCGCTTAAGAGCAAGTTTGCGAAGCAGAGTCGAGCCAAGTTTTGGACTTTGAACTCATCGTTTTAGAGGAGTTCAACGATTGTAGGAGCAGTTCCGAATGGCGAACCACTTCTAACTCGCTTAAGAGCAAGTTTGCGAAGCAGAGTCGAGCCAAGTTTTGGACTCCGAACTCGTCGTTTGAGTAAGTTTCAACAGTTGTAGGAGCAGTTCCGAATGGCGGACCACTTCTAACTCGCTTAAGAGCAAGTTTGCGAAGCGGAGTCGAGCCAAATTTTGGACTCCGAACTCGTCGTTTTTTGAAAACACAATTAGAGTTTTAAACAAGAGAATTATTATGCGAAATAAGTTCTTTATTAATAATTGCTTAATCGGCCGCTTCTAAGTTGCGGGCCGTTATTACAATGGGAGAATAAAGAAACAAACACAAATAAAAAAAAAGATCGGAATGGCCCGACATTTGATGGTACTCGGAGAGGCGTTCAAACACCCTCTTGGTACTTCAGTAAATGGTCGGCGTTCCATGTTCTTGGTATCTCCCTGCCTTCGAGGTCTTCAAGACGATATGCTCCTGGCCGAACTACGTTGGAGACCTTGTATGGTCCTTCCCAATTCGAGGCTAGCTTGCTCTTTTGGCTGGGGAACGAGATGGCTAGCTTTCTGAGGACTAAGTCTCCCTCCTTGAGATCTGTGGGACGGACCCTTTTGTTGTAGGCCTGCTCGATTCTTCTCCGATAATTATCTTGGCGAATCGAAGCTCTTTCGCGGAGCTCATCGATGAGGTCCAAATTAGCTCGGAGCTCCTTGGCGTTCTGTTCTTCATTATATGCAACTAGGTGAGGGGATGGCAAACCGACTTCTAAGGGGATTACGGCCTCGGAACTGTAGGTGAGATTGAAGGGTGACTCTCCTGTGAAGTCCTTTTTGTAGTGCGGTAGTTCCACAATACATTAGAAAGTTGTTCTGCCTATAAACCTATGGCCGACTTGTCTAGTCTCTTCTTGCTGCCCGAGAGGATTTGCCTGTTGGCATTTTCTACCTGACCATTAGATTGAGGGTGAGAGACGGAGGAGAATCGCTGCTGAATGCCGAGGTCTTCACATAAGGAGCGGAATGTTGTCCCCGTGAACTGTGTCCCGTTATTTGTTACCAAAACTCGAGGTATGCCAAACCTACATATCACGTTCTTCCAGAAGAATTGTTGCACCTTGTTCTCAATAATAGTTGCCAGTGGTTCAGCCTCGATCCACTTGGAGAAATAATTGATTGCCACGACTAGGAACTTAAACTGGCCTGGAGCTGGTGGAACAGACCTAGCAAGTCCATTCACCACATTGCGAAGGGAATTGAACTCGAGAGAGATGTGAGTTGGGCTTGCGGTAGGCGGCGGATATTGGAGAATTGCTGACAGGGGCTGCATTGCCGGACATGTTATTCGGCATCCCGAAGTAGGATAGGCCAGAAGTACCCGTAGTTCAAGATTTTTCTAGCGAGGGACCTTGATCCCGATTGGGCTCCGCCTATCCCTTTGTGGAGTTCTTTCAAGGCATACAAGGCTTCTTCTGGAGAGAGACACCTCAAGTAGGGTCGGCCATCTACTTGGGTGTAGGAGCGTTTGTACAAGACTCCCTCAACGAGGGTGTACCGCTCCACTCTCGTTCGGATTCGACGAGCTTCTTTAGGATCTTGGGGGAGGCTCCTGTCTCTGAGGAACTCAATCAAATGCCTCATCCAGTTATCCTTGAGTTGGACAGGTAGCGACTCCATTGAGTTGGGGGCTTCTTCTTCGATGCTTGGCCTTAGTAGAACTTTGATTAGGACGGTCTGCTCGAGGCCCTGGAGGGAGGAGGCTAGTTTTGAGAGGGCATATGCTTGGGCGTTCTCCTCTCTAGGGATACGCTGGAGTTGTGCCTCTTCGAACGAAGTCATGAGACTTTTGACCTTGGCTAGGTACTTGGTCATATGGTCGCCTCACATCTTGTATTCTCCTAAGACCTGATTCACCACGAGCTGCGAGTCACCAAATATTTGGACACGTTGCGCTCCTGCCTTGCGAGCCATGCCCAAGCCTGCTATTAGGACTTCGTACTCAGCTTCGTTGTTGGAAGTTTTGAAATTAATGTGAAGGGAGTATTGGAGAACGAAGTCTCATCTGGGCCTGCCAGAATAACTCTGGCTCTGCTCCCTTCAGCGCAAGAAGACCCATCCACGTACACCGTCCAGATGGGTGGCCCATGCGCTGCTTGACTTACTTCCGGAATCGTGCTTTTTACTATAAACTCGGCCGAGGCTTGAACCTTGATAGCAGTCCAAGGCTGATAAGATATGTCATGTTGACTTAGCTCGATTGACCACTTCATCAGACGTACGGAGGTCTCGGGCTTATGCATGACCTACTTGAGTGGCTGATCGGTAAGGACGACCACCGAATGGGATTGGAAATAGGGACAAAGTTTCCTGGCTGCCATAACCAAGGCGTAGGCTATCTTTTCCAATCTCGGATAGCGGAGCTCGGCGTCTCTAAGGACCTTGCTCACATAATAGATAGGCTTCTGAACCTTGTCTTCTTTCCTCACTAGGACAGCGCTGAGGGTTTGCTCGAAGGCAGCGAGGTAGAGGTAAAGGGTTTCCCCGGGTGTCGGCTTGCTGAGGAGTGGGGGGTTGACCAAGTAGGCTTTGAGTTGGTCGAACGACTCTTGCTGCTGCTGACCCCACTCGAAGCCCTTAGCCCACTTGATGGCTTTAAAGAAAGGAAGACACTTTTTCCCGGACTTGGAGAGGAAGCGTCCTATAGACGCGAGGCGTCCTGTAAGCTTTTGCACTTCTTTCACATTTGTAGGAGAAGCCATATTGAGTATGGCTTTTATCTTCTCGGGGTTGGCCTCAATCCCCCTATGACTGACCATAAAGCCCAGGAATTTACCAGAGGAGACCCCGAATGCACACTTATTTGGGTTTAGTCTCATGTTATGCTTTCTCAACACGCCGAAGGCTTCTTGGAGGTCGGCGACATG
This sequence comes from Hemerocallis citrina, assembly GCA_017893485.1. NCBI lineage: Eukaryota > Viridiplantae > Streptophyta > Magnoliopsida > Asparagales > Asphodelaceae > Hemerocallis > Hemerocallis citrina. The sequence continues at coordinate 214,322,848 of CM030364.1, read as the reverse complement.
GTCGGACCCATGGATGCTCTTCACTAGCATATCGTCGACGTAAACCTCCATGTTCCGGCCGATCTGATTTTCGAAGAGCTTATTGACGAGACGTTGGTAGGTGGCACCGGCATTTTTGAGCCTGAAGGGTATTACCCTATAGTAGTAGAAGCCTTGATCTGTGACGAAGGACGTCTTCGGGATATTCGAGGGGAACATTCTGATTTGGTTGTATTCGGAGAATGCGTCGATGAAGCTCAGTAGCTCATGGCCCGAAGTGGCGTCGATCAAGGTGTCGATGCTGGGGAGTGGGAAAGGATCCTTAGGGCATGCCTTGTTCAAATATGTAAAGTCGATGCAAATCCTTTAACTTCCATTGGCCTTTTTGACCATTACGACATTGGAGAGCTACTCTGGATAGTTGACCTCTTGTATGAACCTGGCTTTGAGGAGCTTCTCCACTTCTTCCTTTATGGCCTGTCGACGTTCGGGGGCGAATTTTTGCCTCTTCTGCTGGACCGGTTTGGACCCCGGAGCGACACTTAGATGGTGGACAAAGAGCTCTTCGGAAATTCCTGGCATGTCAGCGGTTGTCCATGCGAAGAGGTCATGGTTCTTCTTTATGCTCTGGACTATATCGGAACAGAGAGAAGAGGGAAGGGTTTTGCTGATGAAGAATTTGCGGGTCGGATCTTGCTCCGAGAAGAGCACTTCCTCCAACTCGTCTACCGGTTCTGACATAGGCTAGGTGTTCCCCTGAGAAATTTCAAGGGTCTCGAGGGACAGGACGGGTCCTCCGGTCGAGGTCAAATAGCATTTGTGGGCCATCTTCTGACTTCTCCTTACTTCCCCTACGACTGCCTTGGTGGGGAACTTCTTTTTTAGATGATAAGCTGATGGGGCGGCTTCTAAAGTAGCTAGGCCAGGTCAACCTAGGATCACATTGTAAGCGGCTGGGACGTCGACAACCATAAAGTCCAATGGCTCCGTTCGGATAGTAGTGGTTTTGCCAGCGATTACGTCAAGGGTTATAACACCTTCGATCGTCACTAGCACTCCCGTGAACCCATGGAGAGTATAGCTGGCGAGCTTAAGCCTGTCCCGCGATAATTTGAGCCCTCGGAAGGCCGCTAGGAAGAGGATGTTGACAGAACTGTCATTATCCACTAGAATCCTTTCTACTTTGAAGTTAGCCATGTGGAGGTTAATCATCAGTGCATCACAGTGGGGGATTCGGACACCCTCTAGATCTTCATCCGAGAAAGTAACCGGGACTCCAAGACCTTTGGGAGGGGGTAGGCTGTGCACCGAATTGACTTTCCTGATGAAACCCTTTCGAGATGAGTTAGAGGTTCCTTCCATTGGATCTCCATGGATGAGGTGCAAGATGCGCTCTTTTTCGAATTCGGGAGTCTCTTCACGCCTCTCGAGGCGTTTGTTAGCCCCCCTGGGGGGTGAAAGAGGATCGACTCGGTCCTTTCTTACAAATTTGGATAACTGCTCTCTCTGGATAAGGACTTCGATCTCATTTTTTAGAGCCCGACAGTCATTGGTGTCGTGGCTGTGGTCTCGATGGTAGCGGCACCACTTTTCCTTATCCCTCTTCTTTCCAGGAGTATTCATCTTTGGGGCAGGAGGTAGGATCCCTTCTTTCTCTACCTCCATTAGAATGGTTGAGACATTGACGTTGAGAGGGATAAACTTTTCAAATGTGGGAGGTGGACGACATTGACTCCCGCTGTCCTTCTGGAGCTTTTTAGCTCCTTCGTTTTCAGTGGCCTTCCTCTTATTTTCAGAAGAGGATCCCTCGAATGTGGGGCGATGTTCAGCTTCCTCTGCCCGGATGTACTTCTCGCTTCTGAGAAGAAGGTCGGAGAAGTCTTGCGGGGGCTTTTTGGCTACGGAGGACCGGAGGTTCGAGTTGAGGACATTGGACTGGAAGGCGGCTGCAACGACCGATTGGTCGAGGGAGGCGATGGACTTGGCTTCCGCAGTAAACCGCTTGACATAATCTCTCAGTTTCTCACCCTTCTTCTGATTGAGGAAGAGTAGTGAAATACTCGCTTTTTCGGAGCGGCGGCTGCTCACGAAGTGGGTTATGAAGATGGTCTCGAACTGTTCAAAAAAAAGATTGAGGACGGGGCGAGGTGGGAGTACCATTCCCGAGCCGGGCCTTTGAGGGTGGCCGGGAAGGTCTTGCATAGGAGGACATCGGAGGCTTGATAGATCATCATGAGAGTTTTGAAACTCTCGATGTGATCTATGGGATCTAACTCCCCCGTATATGTCTCGAACTGCGGGGGCTTGAAATTTGCAGGAACGGGGGCCTCCATGATGGTTCGAGAGAACGGAGGTCTGCTTGGACGAAGAGTCCTCCCTCTCAGCTCCTCATCTCTATCTAGTTGACCGAGGCGCCTCTCCATCTCGTGGAGACGGTGGTAGACAGCATCATCCCTTCGACGGTATCCTGGTGAGTCTCTGGACTCGTCTTCGTACGAAGAGGAGCGTGGGCTACAGCGTCGGTAGCTCGGAGACTGGTGAAGGCTAGGAATGTGATGGCAGTGACTCGGAGCTTGAGGACTTAGGGACCGATGGCAAGGGCCTTGAACCGGCTGAGGAGTGGGAACCCTCTAAACATTATTGTTGTTGTTTGGCGAGACATTGAGAGCCCGCAAGATTGTTGCCTGAAACTCTTGGAATTCAGCTCGGGTGATGGGTCCGTTCTGGTCCCTCTGGAACTGTCGACCAGCGGGAGAATGGTGCCTTCTTCGACGGTATTCAGGGAACTCCCTCCGCTCCCTATGAAGAGGGGACCTCCTGCGATCGCGGCGGCGAGGAGATCACGCATTTGGACGTTCTGAGCGGGAGGCTCCCTCTCGGGCCCGCCTTTCATCCAAATGGTGGCGAAGGTCCTGCTCTTTCTGCCTGTTGATAATGATGTTGTGGAGGTCTTCTGAAGGCCGAGGGTTATGGGATGCCATGGAGTCGGTGTAAGGGTTATGTACGGAGATATGGTCGCGGTGAAGAGGTTGATTCTGAGGATGAGGACGAGAGGTCCCTATACCGGCGTTCTGGGGCCCGAGTTGAGCTCGCTGGGGCTGAGGGTTCTGAAGAGGAGGCTGCTCCTGCTACAGGGGTGGATCAAGCTGAGGAGGGAGTTGTCCCTGCTGCTGGACGGTTTGGAGGGGAACCTCCTGTTGGGTTTGAGGAGGAGTGGGTCCTCGGTTGGACCCTCTAGATCTCATTTTCCTTGGTGGCATGGCTGGAGGCGGTATTGACTGGTGGAAGAGGTTGGACTGCTATTCGTGGATTCCCACAGATGACGCCAATCTGTTGCCGCTGAAATCGGTGTGGGGGAAAACAGATATATTTGTGGATTCGAGGGAAGTTGAATAGTCAAACCTGAACAACTTCACCGGAGTTTGACCGAGATTCTCCCGCCGTTGACCTGCAAAAAGTGCGAAACACCGGGGTTGATTCCGGCGACGCACCCTCCGACGCTCTTGTCAGTAATCTGAAAGATTAAGAAAGAGCTTTGATTGGCAAAAGATTGATTACCTGGTAATAGTGGGGGATGGGGGTATTTATAGCCGCCTTAAGAACCAGTTTCAGGATAAGATCAAATCCCTACTTTCCAGTGTAAATGGATAGAAGCGATTAGGACCGTTGATCAAGGATAATCATAAACCCTAATCCTCTCTTATCCAGCTGGACTGGGTTTCTTGCGGTTGGAACCCGTACCCAGTAAGACGGATCCGTTTATGGGTTATTGGGCTTTTGGAAAAAGGCCCAGTTCCCATTTCAGACCCGTTTGTAGGTGCAATTACTATTTTACTCCCGAGCTTTAAGATTCGTGCCTAATTTGAACGGTTCCGATTTAACCCTATTTTTAGCCCTATCACCACCCATATCTGTATAGATGCTTCGTTGCGTCCTAAGATTTCCTATCTCAAAGCTCACGTTAAGCTGCTATTCTTATGTAGAAGAGTGTCTACCAAAAAAAATAAACTGCAGATGATTGTCATTGGAAACTAATTCTCCTATCTATTGCAGCTTGCAGTTGAGTATGAGAACAATGCTCTGTTTGTCAAGGTAGATACTGATGATGAGTATGAATTTGCACGAGATATGCAGGTGTGACTTGTGAGATAACTAGTATAGCAGTTAGCCAAAGTGGCCTTGATTATTCCTTTCAGGTGGGCCTAAACCATTTTTCGCTTCAACTATGACAGGTCAGAGGTCTACCAGCACTGTATTTTATCAGCCCAGACCCAAGTAAGGATGCCATTCGAACCGAAGGCCTGATCCCATCAGATAGATATGATCAAAAGCATCATCAACGATGAAATGTAACCAGAATAAGAATAACTGGCTCATGTTTCCGGTTATGCACGTGGGTAGTTTCACTTTGATAGTTGCATCATGGAGTGAGTAGGTTCTACAATTTTGCCTCCATAACGTTCTCTTTTTAGAAGTAAAATGAGATGAGTTGCATTATGTTCTTTCTGTTGAATTATCATTAGTTTATCTGATGTTTCTCGCAGTAGCATTCTCCTGTGTTGTTTTAAGAAGTGCTAACAACATTGTTCCTCTGGATATCTTCCATGTTCTTCATGACATTAGTGATATATACAATCCTTCCATTTTCTTCAACAAACTATCAACTACCAACTGACCGCACGTTTGAAAGTTTGAAAGATTTGACTTTGTATGCGAGCATAGGAACATTCTACATTGTGTGTGTGTGCGAGTGTGTGAACCTGCACTGATTTTGCTCAGGTAAAATGTGATGCTTCGTGATGGGTGCGTGCTGTGTTTGTGTTTGTTTCACCCGATTGCCATTTTCGAGTGTAAGTCTTGCAAAGCTGTCCATCCATTCAGGAATGTCACAGTATAGTGAGTAAATGGAGATGTTCAAATACTGAAAAGAAGAGAAGGGATATTTGAAATGGTCTGAGTGTTCAGTTCTTTATACAATTTCAACCTTACCTAACTGATTCATGATGCCAATGCCATCATCCATATCTTTTTTCCTCTTCAGAAACATGGCTGATAATCACCAAGCAAAACTTTATGACCAGCTGTTATCAATTAAACTATGGAGTTCAGTTTTCTTCATACCTTGAGGAAAGGGGGAAAAAAATCTCCCCAATTGGGCACAAGAGACCTTATGAAAAGCAGCAGGAACCTTTAAAACTCCAGGATTTCGAAGAGATCATGGAAGGGGTATAGATTTTGAGGAGATAGGCAATCGCTGCCGTCTTTTCATCAGATTTATATGCTATGGTGAGATAAGTTGAACAAAAAATTTAAGCATCTGAAAATATTTTTGTACCATTTGAGTTGATTTGGAATAATTACCATTGAGTCAGACTACAACATAAAACTTTATTTTATATATATACTAGGTTTGCCCATTGACACTTGCCTACGGTACGTCTTCGGAACGGTGCATCTAGTTTGATTATATAAAATAGTTTTGGAGGCCGAGCAAATTAATTGCAGTAGCAAACATATTATATGAGAAAGCAGTATATCTACCTTTTTGCTCAAGCATCGCCTTCTTGATCATTAGCTTGAACTTACCTGGAATGCATATAGTTTGTTAGAAACACTGCACAGAGTATTCCACCTTTTACCTCAAAAAAAAAAAAAAAAAAACACTGCACAGAGTTATTTTTAACTTCAGCATCACTTTTAGATACTTGTAATAGTTATGCAAGGACATTATCATATAGGTTTTATAGAGCTTACTATAATCCCATAACCACTATGAGCTATCTAAATACAATGGTAACGCAAGTGCATGTGTGAAGGTATCTACAATATTAATAATCTAAACATTTGTTTGTCTGAGACCCGGTTTACAATTGAAATACCTCTTATTATTATTTCAACCAAAATGAAATACATGAAGTTCTTAAAACTCTAATCGAAGCTAATTATTTCTTTTATCTCCACTTTGTCTCCCCATTGCAACTTTATAAAAAAAATCAAAATGGATAAATAACAAATTTACTTTAGCTGTCTTTCTTAAGTGGAGAGTTTGCACCCTTCACTGGTAAACTCCAGTCATCCCAATCCTATATATCCAAACATACAGTAAAAGTTCATATATGTTATGTTATCCATGGTTTCTAATAACCAGTGAAGGGAACACTTCACGATAGTATTTTTCTTGTAGTAAAGAAACTAATGTTGCATATTTGCCAATTTATTTTAGGTTGCCAATCAGCTTACCTGTCCTGCTATGGTTTGGAAGCTCAAATTGAGGCCACCAAATAATCCAACTCTCACTTGCGTACACCTTAAATCAAAACCAATAAAAAAACTCATCAAATAAATAACCAAATTAAATTTTTTTAAACCCAAAAATAAAACAATCATACCTCTCTGAACTTAAATCCCATGCACACACAAAATTCGAGTCAGCAAAAAACTGAGTAATCCCTGCACAAAAAAAATTAAAAATTAGAATGAGAATTCGGTTAATGAGATGAAATTAGAGTCGTCGCATTGCATATAAAGGCTTTCAATTTGGTGGAGGGGAGTCACCGATACGAAGTCGCTTGATATTCGCTTTCGATTTGGTGGAGGGAAGTCATCGATACGGAATCAGTAGCGGATCAGATATCAGCGACAACTTCGTGATTGGAGTTCGACATTGGATTTGGATTTGCTTTGAGATATACAAATTTTAAAAATTAAAAAATTTTCAAAATTTAATTTTTTTTTAATTTTTTAATTTTTAATTTTTTAAAAAATTATAATTTTTTTAAAATTTTCAAAATTTTTAAAATTTTAAAATTTCTAAAATTTCAAGAAATTTAACAAATTTAAAATTTTTTTTAATTTTTATATTTTAAAATATTAAAAAAAATCAAATTTTAAAATTTTTTTTTATTAAATTTTTTTATAAGTTTTTTTATTTTTTTGATTTATTTTAAAAGTTTTAAAAGTTTTATTTTCTTAATTTTTTGAATAGGAGAGAGAGAAAATTAAATAAATAAATGAGTTGTTTTGGGTGGGGGGATTTTTTTTTATAGCGAGGTTAGAGTCTTACGACTCCAGCCCAATAAATCAATAGATTATAAACAAGTACAGGAATTTGTACACGCAGTAAAAATAAGAGGAAAAAAACAAGACGACATCAAAAGAGACAACATCATACAGGAGAGACACCACATTATACAAGCACGGCAACAACAGTTGATAGTTCCAGGCAATGGAGCGCATTACACAACGGAGCCAAAACAACCGCAAAAGCCAACGCGGACCGCAGAAGGAAGAAGGGCCAGGAAGCCAGAGACGAGTGAGCGACCCTCACCGGCTGAACGAAACGAGATCACCCCGGAACCAAACTGCAGAAGAGGGGAAGGAGGAAAGCGCCAGTCAGGGGGAAGGGTCCCGACAGCCGGCCAAAAGACGGCACAGAACCCCCACAGCGCTCGAAGGCATGGCGTACCCACGCCTAAAAAAATGCCAACCGGAGCAAAACCAAAACAGAGATGCGCCAAACAACCCACCTGCAATAAAGACCAGAGCAGCCCTCCAACAAGGGAAACACCTAAAAGGAGTAAAAGCACAAAGCGGGAGGAAACCCCACCCCTGCAGAGCCTCACAACAGCAATTGAGTTGACAATCCAGGGGATGTTTCAAAAAGAACAAGAAAGCAAAACCTCAATAAACGCAGAGAATAAAAACAGACTAAAGTGCCGCGCTCGCTCAGAGACAAATGACTCTGAACCAGCGACCTCAAAACCCAAAAGCAACCCCAGAAAACAAAGGAGCGCCACAGCACCCAAAGGCGACCAGCCAAAGGGAAACACAGTCACAGAGAAAACCCTCACCGAACACACTCAGCCTCACCAGACGGTAGAACAACAATAAACAGCTTAACCAATGCAAACGGGGGGCAAATAATACAGCCGTAAATACACTGTCTTCTCCCTGAATGAGGTGCCCAAACCAAAGAAGGGGACCAGAGATAAACAGCAAATAAAAAAGGTACAGAAAACCGTGAACGTAGAGAGCATGAAAAGCACATACACCCCATTATAACATGATTAAACAGTCAGTCATAAGAGACCAATAAGTCTAAAGCATCCCTTAGCGAAGAGGTCCCAACAGTTTTAAATAGAAACTAGCATATAGCCAGCAATACACATGAGCCACATCGGGCCAAAATAAGGAAGCAACCCAAACCAGTAGACGCTAAGAAGCGTCACCCACTAGATCTTACCAATCAAAAACAGAACTAACCAAGGCTACCTTTGCCAAAGGATGCAGAGGGAACAAAACGCTGAACATGAAAGTTAATCAGCTGCCTGCAAAATAAGAAAGAGAATTAAAGGTAAGTGAAAGAAAAGAAGGAGCATTAAGGAGGTAGATAGTTAAACAATCTAAAAAAATTAACTCCCTCTTGAAGTCGCTGTAAATTAAGGTCCTTTACTTTAGGCAGCGCTAAAGAAGAGGACCAACTTAAACTTAGAAAGGTAAAGGAAATCATCTAAAAGACAATTAATGGACCGAGAGGAATGGGAGAAAATCCGATTATTCCTTTCTTTCCAGATAATCCAAACTATAACCATAATGGAAAGATCCCAAGCGCTACGAAACTTATACTTAATGAAACGTGCTCACCAATCGGTCCAAAACTCTAGGATAGTAGGAGGGAACTGCGTAGCCCTTCCACGCGTGCAGACACGTAAGCCACAGAGGACGAACGACGATGCAGTGAAGGAATAAGTGGTCGACCACTTCTGCTTCAAAAAGGCAGAAGGGGCAAACCTGCCCTGGGTGGGGAGATTTGAATTTGAGTTTTGGGGGGAAACTTTTAGGTGGGGCCGTGTGTGTGTGTTGGGGGGAGGGGGGGATGTGTTTTTTAAGGTTAGATCTAGGCCTTCAATTTTGCGGGGATTGAAGAAGAGCCACTTGATAGCTTTCTTTGTGTTTTATTATATATATATATATATATATATATATATATATATATATATATATATATATGAAATGACTGAATATATATATTTTGAAATGGCAGAATACTTACCAATTAACCATGCATGGCTTATCATCCTATAGGATTCTAAGAGCATCCACAGTTGTAAAAGCTAAAAAATGACAAAATAAATAAATAAAAATAGTATTTTAGTGATTCGCTACAGTCATGAAATGCTAAAATATAGCAAAGCTAAGAAAATATTGAACGGACAAACCCAACATTTTGATTATTTTAGAGTTGTTTGTATATTATATTATTTTAAAATTAATTATTTAGAATTCGGAAAAAAAGAAGGCAAAAGTCAACCGATCGAAACTTCAAGTTTCCATCCGGGACTGCCATTTTTTATAAACCCAATTAACCACCAGTTAACCACTAATTAAGTAATTAATTATATAACTAAACCTAATTATTTTATATTATTTAACTAATTATCTAACTAATTATCTAATTAAACTAATTAAATAAATCTCTAATCTCTAATCTCTAATTCTCTAATAATAATAATAATAATCTCTAATATTATAATAGGAGAAGGCCTTAGTGTCATTTGTCATTTTGTAATTCTATCAACATGTGCAATGCGCACGTAGTTAGTATTTTGCAATTCACGAGTGCAACAAACTAACAAAACTGCCAATTCCATTTTGTCATTTTGCCATTTTTGAGCGAACTGTGGATGCTCTGAGTAGTTAGTATCCACACTCGTTTCTCAATTTCACTTTTTTTTTCATAATTTGGCAAAAAATGTGTTGCAATTGTTTCTCATTTTGTCAAATTTTGAGAATTCAGGAACAGTATCGTCTTAAATTTGAGTCCGGTTTGACAATCGCTAAAACATACGGAACGAAACATGTGTTTCGTTCCCTCAATTTTTATATTTTTTAAATGGATCGAATGATACATGATGTTTCATCCGATAATTTTTTCAAAAACTTATTATAAAAAATATTGGACCGAACAATATGCTTCGTCCAATAAAAAAAACAAAAAAAGGGAATGGACGCATAAACATGTTCCATCCCTCAATTTCTTTTATTTTTCGAAAATTTAATTCAAGTTCAAATCCTTCCATTCTTTTCATAAATTGTCAAGTTCAAGTCTCTCCAAGTCAAAAAAAATTGCATCAAAATCAAAGAGGCTCAAAATATTTTTTAATAGGCTAATTTTGAAAAAAAACCCTTGAACTATGGCCTTTATGTAGAAAACCCCCTTGATCTTTTTTTTATGCACAAAATCCCTCAGAAATATGGTTGTTGCAAAAAAAAAACCTGAAGTATTTTAAAAAACCACATCTAACTTTTTTACTTGTATCAGATAACCCCCTTCATCTGTACAAGTTGTTTCGAAAAACATCATCTATCTTTCGCATTATTGTCAAAAACCTCCCTCAACTTTAGCAGAAGTTGCACATTAGCGAAGTGGGTTTTTTGCAACATAGTTCAGGGGGAGTTTCTGCATAAAAAAGTCAGGGGTTTTTTTTCATAAAGGCCATAGTTCAACGTTTTGTTTTTTTTGGGGTAAAATTTAGCCTTTTTAATAATAATAAAAATTGGTTCCGTCCATTTTTTTTTCAATTGCTAATTTTTGACAAACCACGGCTGCAAAAAAACAAACTGTAATTTTATCATTTTTTATTTTATCAAATTGTCAAATTTGATCAAAATGAGTGTGGATGCTCTTAGAGCATCTGTAGTCGTTGAGACTCAAAATTTTCAAATTTGACATTTAGAAATAGGAATTTTGTATTCAAGCTACAGTCGTTTGAACTCAAAATTTGAGTTTTTTTTTTTTAATTGCACGCACGGGAGATGATTTGCCGTTCGAATTTTTTTTATAAAAAAAAATGAACGGACGGGATATGAAATCCCGTCCGTCCGAAAGTTTTTATAATTAAGAATCTTAATTTCATCTTAAATTAATCTTAATTACATCTTAAACTATAATTAAATATTAATTAAATCCTAAAATTTACCCATACTATATTTTATAGGCCAATTAAGTTCTAAGAAAAAAAATTGCAAATGGAGAAGAAAAGCTTCGGACGGGATTTCAAATTTTTTTTTCGGGCGGCATATTATTCATCGTCCGTTATGTTAAAAAAAAAGTTTAGGGGACGAAAAATCATTTATCGTCCGATACTTTAAAAAAAATTGTTTTTGAGGGACGAAATATCATTTAACGTATGATACTTAAAAGAAATGTTTTTTTTTGGACGAAAAATTATTTGTCGTCCAATATGTTAAAAAATAAATAAAATTTGAGGGACGAAAAATTATTTATCGTCCGATCAATTTCTCAGAAAAATTTGTGCACGGACGAAACTTGTCCGATTGATATATTTTAGGAATTTCTATTTTTGCTCTCAATTATAGAAAGGCACTCCTAAGAGCATCCACAGTGGTGTTTCTCATTTTCTATAATATGGCATCTACAGTAATAGCAAATAGGGAGCGATCGTGCAGTGGTCATTTGCTATATCTTTCTCATTTACATGAGAGACGGGATATGATATCCCGTCTCCCTTTTTTTATTTTAAAAAAAGCGTGAGACGGTATATGATGTACCGTTTGTTAATTTTTTTTTATAATTAAATGAGAGACGGGGTATCATTCCCCATCTCTTTATTTAAAAAAAAAGGGGGGGGGGGCCTCAGACCGGACAGGATAAGTTATCCCGTCCATGGCAAATTTGGCTTTTTGACTCATTTGACCAATCATTTCACATAAACAAATTCCATCATTTTTTGACTTTTTTTTGACTCATTTGACTAATTTGACCAATTAAGGGAACAAAAATAACCACAGAAAAGAGGGAAAAAAAAAAATTTAAAACCTCCCAGACGGGACATCATATCCCGTCTGGCTTAAACGGGACATGATATCCCGTCTGAGGAGGGGGCCGTTAAAAAAAAAAAAAAAAAAAAAAAAAGGGTGAGAGACGGGGAAACATATCCCGTCTGACCCCGGTTTGTAATAAAAAATAATAAAAATTGACAGACAGTATATGATATACCGTCTGTTCATAAAAAAAAATATTAAAATTTCACAGACGGGGAATCATTCTCCGTCCTCTATAATTTGAGAATTCTCAAATCGTTTCTCATA
>CM030364.1:213394241-213702758 GCA_017893485.1 Hemerocallis citrina | reverse complement strand
AATCCGAGCCATGTGCAACTCGGTCACATTTGGCCAACTGATGCTGTTGCCTCCACGATCCGATCGACATCAGCCCACTCCGCTTCCGTCAACTCTCTCAACTTCGGGGATTTGTGGTTCGGCTTGTAAAAATTCCAAGGAGTAGGAATTTCCCAAGGCACCGGGCTTCAGACTACAAAGTATTTCTCCTTCCACCCTTTTATGGAATCCGGATCCCCGTGCATCACCTTCTTGTGGGGACGAGGAGATATGTAGTATATGCCCTCCTGCTCTCCCAACGTGCTCACCCCTAGAACGGCCCGGAAGTACTTCAGTTTCAAGGGCACTCCCCTCTCCTCGCAGAGCAACATGAAACAAACCAACTGATTCCAAGAGTTGGGACCATACTGCATCGGGCAGAGGGCCCCCACCTCAGCACCCTCTTGATGAACGAGTGCCACGACAGCCTTAGCCCCCAGAAGAAAGCATCCTTAGGAAACATACAGTAGCCAGGTGCCAACTAGGTGGTCGGACCAAGGCCAAGGCTGGGAATTATCAGCTCATACTACCGCCCTATGAAATAATTAGCCCTTATCACGAGCAGGTAATCGACCGTCAAGACACACTGAACTTTGTCCATCTGGATCAGGGTTCGGCCTGGCAAAGATATTTCCACCCCGAACCAAACCAAATTATCGACGTCGTCTGGATACATCCTGATGGATCAAGCCTGCTGAAGTACGGGACGTCGAGCCCATGGTTAGGCGCAAACTTCGTTCCCGGACTGTCCGGAAGATGCCATTTCTTCCTCCTCCCTTCCTCCTCCTTCGGACACGAGGAGCCCTCAGAGGAGATGGTGTCTCCAAAGGCGGAAGAATGGGGGAACTTCCCGAGCATCGTCCCCACTACCCTCCTCAAGGGCACCCTCGGCTCCCTCATCCACCACACCTTCCTCGACTTCTTCACCCTGTACCTCTGCCTCGCCCTCAGAATTGCTGGACTCCACCACAAACAGCTTGTGGCTACGGAGCGGCACTACGTCCAAGACTTTGTCGCTCAAATCATATGACGTGGAGGCCGACTGATGATCCTCCTCAACCCTTCCAGAGGTGCTCGCTTCGGAACCGGACTGAGACCGTGACATAACAAGAGCGATACTAACCTGGGTTTCGTGAACAGGGTGTCACCAGAAAGATCATCGACGGGTGCTAGAGAGAGAAGCTCCAATGTTTAGAGAGCGAAAGCAAAGTGAAGAAATGAAGGGGGGGGGGAATTTTTATAGACGAACTCTTGACATCTCAAATTCCGCGAAAGGATAAAAAACCGTCCAATCTTAATAAACAAGATCTAACGGCAATTAAGGTTTCAACACCTCGATTCTCCCCCCTTGACACCAGCATCACACATGCAGCTCACAAGTTGTAGGGGCTCGATGCCCAGTGTGTACTTCGAAGCAAAGGCCCAGCATTCTCACAAGTTGGAGGGGCTCGATGCTCGGCATGTACAGCAAGCACAGTTGCAGCTTGCTCACAAGTTGGAAGTGCTCGATGCTCGACGTGCACAGCGAGCACAACCCTAGCTTTCTCACAAGCTGAAGGGGCTCGACGCTCGACATGTACAACGAGCAACTCCCTAGCTTTCTCACAAGCTAGGGTACTCGATGCTCAGCATGTATAGCGTGAAAATCCTTAGCTTTCTCACAATCTTGGGGGCTCGACACTCGGCATGTACATTCTCACAAGGCCCTAGCTTTCTCACAAGCAAAGAGGCTCGACGCTCGGTATGTACCACGAGCAAGCCCTAGCTTTCCCACAAGCTGGGGAGGCTCGGCGCTCGGCATGTACTTCGGGCACAGGCCCAGCTTTCTTACAAGTTGGAAGTTCTCGACGCTCGACATGTACAGCAAGCACAGCCCCAGCTTTCTCACAAGTTGAAAGTACTCGACGCTCGACATGCACTGTGACCACAACCCTAGCTTTCTCACATGCTGAAGGGACTCGACGCTCAGCTTGTACAACGAGCAATGCCCTAGCTTTCTCACAAGCTAGGGGTCACGATGCCCAGTGTGTACTTCAAGAAAAGGCCCAACTTTCTCATAAGTTGGAGGGGCTCGACACTCGACATGTAAAGTGAGCACAGTTGCAGCTTTCTTTCAAGTTGGAAGTACTTGATGCTCGACGTTCACAGCGAGCACAACCCTAGCTTTCTCACAAGCTGAAGGAGCGATGCTCGACATGTACAGCGAGCAATGCCCTAGCTTTCTCACAAGCTGGGGCTCTCGATACTCGGCTTGTACAGCGAGCAAAGTCCTAACTTTCTCACAAGCTTAGGGGCTCGACGCTCAGCGTGTACAGTGAGCAACGCCCTAGCTTTCTCACAAACAAAGAGGCTCGACGCTCGACATGTACCGCGAGCAATGCCCTCGCTTTCTCACAAGCTTTGGGGCTCGACGCTCGGCATGTACAGTGAGCAACGCCCTATCTTTCTCACAAGTAAAGAGGCTCAATGCTCGGCATGTACCGCGAGCAATGCCCTAGCTTTATCACAAGCTGGGGGGGCTCGACGCTCGGCATGTACTTCAAGCAAAGGCCCAGTTTTCTCACAAGTTAGAGGTGCTCGACGCTCGACATGTACAGTAAGCACAGCCCCAGCTTTCTCACAAGTTGGAAGTACACGACACTCGACGTGCACCGCGAGCAAAACCCTAGCTTTCTCACATGCTAAAGGGGCTCGACGCTCAGCTTGTACAGCGAGCAACACCCTAGCTTTCTTACAAGCTGGGGGGCTCGATGCTCGGCATGTACAGCGAGCAATGCCTTAGATTTCTCACAAGCTGGGGGGCTCGATGCCTGGTGTGTACTTTGAGCAAAGCCCCAGCTTTCTCACAAGTTGGAGGGGCTCGACGCTCGGCATGTACAGCGAGCACAGTTGCAACTTTCTCACAAGTTGGAAGTACTCAATGCTCGACGTGTACAGCGAGCACAACCCTAGCTTTATCACAAGATGAAGGGGCTCGACGCTCGACATGTACAGCGAGCAACGCCCTAGCTTTCTCACAAGTTGGGGGCCTCGATGCTCAGTATGTATAGTGAGAAAAGTCCTAGCTTTCTCACTAGTTTGGGGGCTCGACACTCGACGTTTACAGCGAGAAATGCCCTTGCTTTCTTACAAGCAAAGAGGCTTGACGCTCGACATGTACCACGAGCAACGCCCTAGCTTTCTCACAAGCTTAGGGGCACGATGCTCGGCATGTACAGCGAGAACGAGAAATGCCCTAGCTTTCTCACAAGTAAAGAGGCTCGACCGCGAGCAATGCCCTAGCTTTCTCACAAGCCGGGGGGGCTCAATGCTTGGCATGTACTTCGGGCAAAGGCCCAGCTTTCTCATAAGTTGGAAGTACTCGATGCTTGATGTGCACAGCCCTAGATTTCCCACAAACTGAAGGGGCTCGATGCTCAGCATGTACAGCAAGAAATGCCCTAACTTTCTCACAAGATGGGGGGCTCGACGCTCGGCATGTACAGCGAGCAATGCCCTAGCTTTCTCAGAAGCTGGGGGGCTCGACGTCCGGTATATACTTCGAGAAAATGCCCAGCTTTCTCACAAGTTGGAGGGGCTCGATGCTCGGCATGTATAGCGAGAACAATTGCAGCTTTCTCACAAGTTGGATGTGCTCGATGCTCGACGTGCACAGCGAGCACAACCATAGCTTTCTCACAAGCTGAAGGGGCTCGACGCTCGACATGTACAGCGAGCAATGCCCTAGCTTTCTCACAAGCTGGGGGGACTCGATGCTCGGCATGTACAGCGAGCAAAGCTCTAGCTTTCTCACAAGCTTGGGGGCTCGATGCTTGGCATGTACAGCGAGCCACACCCTAGATTTCTCACAAGCAAAGAGGCTCGATGCTCAGCATGTACCGCGAGCAATGCCATAGCTTTCTCACAAGCTGGTGGAGCTCGATGCTCGGCATGTACTTTGGGCAAAGGCCCAGCTTTCCCACAAGTTGGAAGTGCTCGACGCTCGACATGTACAGCGAGCACAGCCCCAGCTTTCTCACAAGTTGAAAGTAATCGATGCTCGACGTGCACAGCGAGCACAGCCCCGGCTTTCTCACAAGTTGAAGGGGCTCGATGCTTAGCATGTACAGCGATCAATTCCCTAGCTTTCTCACAAGCTGGGACGTTCGACGCTCGGCGTGTACAGCGAGAAATGCCCTAGCTTTCTTACTGTAGTGTCCCGAATTTCTAATATAATATCTCAGAAATACGTGGCACAATTCCCAGCATCTACCTCAATGTAATAGTAAACATAGCCAAAATACAGAATAATTTTTTCAACTTTTATTACATCAATTCTTTACAAAACATAGCAGAAAATTAAACACCTTGAATTACAATTCTTTCTTTTACAACACATTTTTTTACAATTTACATAAGCTACATTATCATTCTACCAAATGCATCCAAATCCCATGCTATAGCTACCTACCTATAAAACATGAGTCTAGATATAACCCTAACCCCCCAAACTACAGGGATCGGCCATAACGGTGTGAGTGACATCAAAAGAAATATAACATAAATTAAACATAAACAATAAAGTTATAAACAACACATACCAACGGTAGTAACAAATGGAATATGAAATAACAATAAATAAAACATGAAAACATCAAATGAAACTAGACTAAGTGTCAAGTGTAGGAAAACAGAAAACATACATGCATAAAACCAAGTCAAGAAAATACAAATGCAATATGATGACTCTCTAATGCATACTTGTCGGATTCTATGCATTCCATACTAAATAGGTTCGGTGCAAGCCCTTATCATTCTCCACTTATAGGATTAGATCCCTCGTTATTAAACTAATCCTACTATAATGATAGAAACAAGATCCAGAATACTTCATGAATAGGCATCACAACCCTCGACGCGCAAGCATCATGTAAGAATAGCTCTGACTCTCAGGAAGAATCACCTCCCTGACGTGTACTCCACGAATAGGTTTGCAAAACCCTCGACGTGCAAATACACTAGTACATCCCGTGAATAGGCTCGCCGACCCTCGACACACGAATGCACCTCTATGCTCCGTAAATAGGCCTGCAGACGCTCGACACGCGAACATACCAAATGTCCTCTCGAGACAAAACAACACACAGTCCTGGAACGCATCCGTTGGACTAGATCCCTAGAGCATATACTTTCGTTTCTCAAGTTCTATCACATCTCCATTAGTGCTTGTCCTTAAGTCGATTATTATTAAAACACAAATTCTCCCTCTCTAGAGTTAGGATATCCTGTCGGACTTAATTCCACAACAACAACCCCAAGACCCAATTGGTCAAAATCCAAAAAATCTTATTTGCCGATTCACAGGAATCCCACTCAACTCTTAGATACTCACAAATCGAATATAAACACCAAAACTTTCAATAAAACTCTTCATTCCAAATCTCAAAATATTTATATCAATGAAAACTTCTTTAATCAACCAAAACCAAATTCATTCAGTATACTCACAAATTCCAGAAATTGAAATAAATTATTAAATCCATTAAATGACTGAGAATCATATTTTTAAGTCGTAGAAAGTCACAAAACATCAATTTATTCAAAAACCATATATATTTCACTTTATAAAGTTATAGAAATGCAATTTAATTTCTATTAAAATCAAAATATAACTTTCTGTATAATACTGTAATCTGTGGCAAAACATCATCTAAAACAGTATGTCAATAATCCATAATATCGAAGAAATAATCATTCAAGAAATCAACAGAAAACTTAACAAAAACAACACAGACAGCAGGTGTCGGTCGACGGTCAAAACAGTTCAAAATAACGACGGTCGACTGCACAATCCCAGAAAATCAAAATTTTCAAATGGCGGTCGACCGCATATTTAGTTCAAAATGGAACCGGTCGACTGACATGTCAAGAAAACACGGCTTTGAATTTCTTGCACATTTTAACTGATACTTCGTTTAATTTGTAAAATCATAAATTTGTAAAAAAAATCATGAAATGATCAAATAAAACTTACTTAACATACTGGAGTTTATAAAACAAATCAAAACTTCATCAAATTCATAAAAGAGCAATTTTCGACAAATTCTTCAAAACAAGACATATGTATATATATAAGTGTATATATACGTGTTTACATAAGTTAAAGCTTCAAGAAAACATCGTATATAGGTAATATATTATCCTAATCATTCTCAGGATCAAGACAACTCAAGATTCAATCAAAACTTCATAAAACTCAAAAATCACACTTTCGGCCATATATTATCAGACCCGAATTAAAACAACAACTCCACCCCTTCAAAACTTGATCTCTTTTGATCCAAAACCCCTCTTGTAATTGATTAAACACATACACCACTACTCACATCAGTATACCCATGAATATGTATAATTATAACATGTGAATAACCAAGTTTTACTCATCAAAATTTCCAAACAAACCATATCTATAACATACACAGTGAAAACTAGGTTTTTATTCACTTTTTGCAATAACCAACATATAACTCATTAAACTCAATCAAATTAGCAAGCATATGAAAGAAAACAACCTACTCATGGTTTCTATTAGGTTCTTAACAATCTCAAGCCATCTATGTAGAATTTCAATCATCACTAGCATCGTTTTCATGAAAAGATTCAACTTTTATTCATCCACTCATCAAAATTCATTATATCATCATACAATCCCCTAACATGCTTTCTAATAAACAAATCATCACATACAACAAGCTTAGAACAATAAGAAATTAAACATATGTCACTTACCTTATTGAAGAATCAACCGAAATAATAAAGAATAATAAAAGTCGTTCCTTTCGCAAGAAAACCAGATCCTTGCTTCGAAACTTCAAGAAATCAATTATAAAGAAAACCCTTTATGTAGTACAGCAAAGACATGGCTGCACTCTCTTTTAAATAGGCCGAAAATTAGGGTAATTAGGGTTTTGAATAGGTTCTGCAAAATATCCCTTTTGAATATATATTTACATATATAAATCCTTATATTTAAAAATTAGATTAACCAATCAATTTAAATTTTTTTTAAAATAAAAAAAACCACCCTAATACTGGCCGGCACTGGGTTTAAATGCAGAAAAACAAATTTGTAATTTTAGTTTAAGTGGCAATTTTGTAAAAAGACCCTTCTTTAAGATATTTACGAAATAAACCAAATCTATTAAAAAAAATTCAAACTTTTTATCTCTGAGTTGGCTAGCCATCCTTCTCAGCCTAAAAATACGAAAATCTGGTGTTTTCACTCCATGTGGTAATTTTGCACAAAAACCCCTCTTTCTTGTAATATTTGCAAATATGCCAAATAAATATCAGAATAAACCCAAAAAATTCATAAATAATACCTACTAATAAATAATAGGTTTCTGCAAAATAATTTCTGACTTTAAACTTCCCAAGAAAATATTTGCACGTGTAAAAGATAATTTTTAGAAAAATGTTTATTAAATCACCAAAATCATTTTAATTCATTTATACACCTCAAAACATTATTTAAAAATCTATGGTGTTACACTTACAAGCTGGGGGGGCTCGAAGCTCAGCATGTATAGCGAGCACAGCCCTAGCTTCGTCACCAGCGAAGGGGCTCGACGCTCGGCATATACAGCGAGCAACGCTCTAGCTTTCTCACAAGAAAAAGGAGCTCGATGCTCAGCATGTACAGCGAGCAAAGCCCTAGCTTTCTCACAAGCTGGGGGGCTCGAGGCTCGGCGTGTACAGCGAGCAATGCCCTTGCTTTCTCACAAGCGAAGAGGCTCGACGCTCGGCATGTATAGCAAGCAATGCCCTAGCTTTCTCACAAGATGGGGGGCTAGATGCTCGACATGTATAGCGAGCAATGCCCTAGCTTTCCCATAAGCAAAGAGGCTCAACACTCAGCATGTACGGGAGCAACGCCCTAGCTTTCTCACAAGCTGGGGGGCTCGATGCTCAACATGTACAGCAAGCAATGCCCTAGATTTCTCACAAGAGAAGGGGCTCGACGCTCGGCATGTACAGAGAGCGACGCCCTAGCTTTCTCACAAGCTGGGGGGCTCGACGCTCGGCATGTATAGCGAGCAACACCCTAGCTTTCTCACAAGCAAAAGTGGCTCGATGCTCGGCATGTACAGCGAGCAAAACCCTAGCTTTGTCACAAGCTGGGGGGCTCGACACTCAGCATGTACAGCAAGCAATGCCCTAGCTTTCTCACAAGCGAAGAGGCTCGATGCTCGGCATGTACAGCGAGCAATGTCCTAGCTTTCTCACAAGCTAGGGGCTCGATGCTCGGCATGTACAGTGCGCAACACCCTAGCTTTCTCACAAGCTAGGTGGCTCGACACTCGACATGTACAGCAAGCACAGCCCTAGCTTTCTCACACGCAAAGTGGCTCGATGCTTAGCATTTACAACGAGAAATGCCCTAGCTTTCTCACAAGTGAAGGGGCTCGACGCTCGGTATGTACAGCGAGCGATGCCCTAGCTTTCTCACAATCTGGGTGGGATCGATGCTCGGCATGTACAGCGAGCAATGCCCTAGCTTTCTCACAAACTAGGTGGCTCAATGCTCGATGCTCAGTATGTATTTCGAGAAAAGCACCAGATTTCTCACATGATGGGTGACTCGATCCTCGATGCTTGGCATAAACTTTGAGCAAAACACCAGCTTTCTCACATGCTGGGTGGCTCAATGCTTGACGCTCGACGCTCGGCATGTACTTCGAGAAAAGGCCTAGCTTCTTACAAGTGAAGGGCTCGATGCTCGACGCTCAATACTCAACGCTCGGCATGTACTTCGAGCAAAGCACCAGCTTTCCCACAAACTGGGTGGCTCAATGCTCGACGCTCGATGCTCGATGCTCAGCTTGCACTTCGAGCAAAGCACCAACTTTCTCACAAGATGGGTAGCTCAACGCTCAGTGCTCGATGCTTGGCATGTACGCTCGATGTTCGGCGTTCGGCATGTAAACTCTCCAAGGGATTTTCCATCCTACCACCATAATTGCCCCCTCTCGTGAAGGCCTCGCTCGCCGCTCTATGCCTCGACTCTATTGGTGCTCGGCTCGGTGCCGACCCCAGTTACTTCTCAGGAACTCAATAATCCATCTTCGCCAAATACTCCCCTCCTCTATTCCTACAAAGACAAAACTACTCCTCCACGGCTGGTTTACACAGCCTTCTAGGAGTGGGGGCTCCTGATATGGTATAAATGACGTGGCCCCATCTAGGCCATCAGATCTCCTCAGATTTTTCTCCCATGTGATCATCAAGACAAACATGTCCAACGGGCTTCTGTCAGTTCAGGCCCACTGGCTAACGGGTCTGACCCGGCCCATCAAGGATAGGGACCCGTTAGCCCCTGCTTATAAATACCAAACCCCACCTTCATTCCAGGGGTAATAAACTTTTTTCCTCTGAACCCTAGCTATTGTTGCTTTCTTAGTGACTGACTAGATCGTCGGAAGGCCTGTTGCCAGGAACTCTCCCGGTGTTTCTAGGCAGTGTGCAGGTATCAAGATCCGAGTCGATCCATCAAGATCCGAGCCGAGCCAAGAAGATCCGAGCCACTCACTCAGCCTCTACCTCTCACCTCCTACCCCCGAGCCGAATGTACAGCCGACGATCAGATCAACGCCAGTGTCGTCCTTTCTATCTCACAAATTACAAGAACTCACACCTATTTCCCCCACACCCAAAAACAAGCAACATCATAAACTAAGCTCATCTAATGATTTATAAACTCCTATGCCACTGCCATACTGCAACACTCTGTGAGTTGTCATAAAAATAAAGAAGACAAAAAAATGAAGAGCTCCAAAATTAAGAGAAATAGTTAGTGCTCTTAACAACCTAATACCCACATTATTCATACACCCATAATGGCAACAGCCAAATTATGGTAGATTAAAGCATCTGTAGTCGTTGGTGATTAAAATTTGAGTATTCAGCAAACAGAAATAGAAAATTTGAAAATGAGTTGTAGTTGTCTAAACTCAATATTTGGCTTTTCAAAGACGGACGGAAGATCATTTCCTGTGGGTGGAATATTTTTTTTAATTTAAAAAAATATTTGATATCCTGTCTGAGAAAAAAATTCTGAATTAAAGAGTGAATGGACCCATAATATAGACTATAGGCCTAATGTATAGGATTAAAAAAATGAAATGGAGAATTGCATCCTCAGACAGTGTATGATCTTCTTTCTGATGGATTTTTTTTGTTAATTCAAAAAAACAATCGGACGGGATATCATATCATATCCGATCTGTTTAATTAAAAATAATAATAAAATAGCCGTCGAACGGGATTTGATATTTTGATAGCCAAATTTTGGATTTTGCAATTTCCTCTCTCAAATTTAGCCAGCAACTATTTACCTCGAACCCAAAATTTGAAATTTTGGCCAACAAATGCAGCTTGTTTTTTGCCAAATTTTTCAAAGTTTGAACATTTGGCCAATGACTATAGATGCTCTTAGCGGAGGAAAAACAACCAAATTATGGTCATGGTCTTATCTTGTACTTATGGCAGTGATGCTGATAATTTTCGTGTAGGAACAATCAAATAATGAGTTCATTTATTGAGGGAGAAAGTAAGGATCTAGACTGTCGATCAGGATTTGGATCTGAATAACAGTAACATCTGGATCTGAATCTAGATGGTTGGGAGCACGAGATCTGAATTTTGATTGTTGAAAGCATCTAGTGACCTGCAAAAAGTGTCATGCCAGAGGTGGCTCTGGCAGAAGACCCTTCGACGCACAAGTCAGTAACCCAGAATAAAGGTTATGGGTATTTAGTGGAGAAATATTATTACCTTTGGCTAGGATTCAGTCATAGAATATAGACCTGAGGGTAATCAATAGCAAAAAATTATGGGTTTTTAGTGGAGCAACATCAAGCATAAAGAGGCCGACTATAGAAGCTAACAATTTTAAGATTAAACTAGCGATCATTCAAATGATTCTACAGACTATTCAATTTGGGGGACTGTCACACAAGGATCATAATGTTCACATTACAAACTTTTTAGAAATTTGCGACACTTTCAAGCACAATGGAGCGTCCGACAATGCTATCCATTTGAGACTCTTTCCTTTTTCACTTAGAGATAAGGCGAAGGCTAGGCTGAATTCTCTACCACCAGGTGTCATCACTAGCACTAAAGTTTATGACGAAGTATTTTCCTCTGGCAAAGACAACAAAGCCAATGAATGATATTACCACACTCACTCAATTTGAGACCGAGTCTCTGTATGATGCGTGAGAAAGGTATAATGATTTATTGAGAAAGTGTCATCATCATGAACTTATGAAATGGCTACAAGTCCAAACATTCTATAATGGTTTGGGAGCTACAAATCGGTCTATGATAGATGCGGCAGCTAGAGGAGCTTTTATGAGCAAAACTCATGAAGCGGACTATGAGCTTTTGGAGGAGATGACGTCTAACAATTACCAATGGATTTCGGAGAGAGCAGTTCCAAGATAGGTAGCTGAAATGTTTTAGCTCGATTCTATTACCACATTGGCGGCACAAATGGCTACTTTATCTTTAAAAAAATGGGTAATATTAATCTTAATGCTATTCAAACTAAAGTTGTTTGTGATCATTATGCAAAAATTACTTAAGTATTGATTGTCAAGTGTGAAATTATTTTGTTCAACCAAATTCCGAACAAGCAAATTATGTGACCAACTAGCAACTTCAAAACAATTCTTATTCGAATACGTATAATCCATGATGGGGAAATCACCTAAATTTTTTATGGAATAACAATCAATGGGCAACTAGATCACCTCAAAATTTTTCGCAGCAAGAAAAGAAGCCGGCACTTGAGGAGATGATCATGTAATACATGCAAAAGACAAATTTAGTGATCCAAAATAACGTGGCTTTAATTCGCAATCTTGAGGTTTAGATTTATCAGCATTCAAATATTCTTACAGAAAGGACAGCATGAACCTTACCCAGTAACATCATGACCAATCCTAAGGAGCATGTCAAAGCAATAGCACTGAGAAGCGAGAGAACAGTTAAGCAGCCACAAGCACAAACTGTCAAATAAAATGTGGCTAAAAAACAAGATGAGTCCGAGCTAGTTTTTGAAGAACAAATGCAGCAGGTGGTCAACCACCATATTGGGAATTCTAAGGAGATTAAAGGAGCTTCAAACTCCATGGTTTTCAAGAAGTTTAATTCTAAAACTTATCCTAAATCTCCTTATGATCCACTGATTCCTTTTTCGCAAAGACGTAAAAAGAATAAGCTTGATAATCAGTTCTCTAAATTCTTAAATGTTTTTAAGCAATTGCAAGTAAAGAAGCTAATCTAGGAAAATATGTTTAGGTTAGCGACTTGGAACATAACATCTTGGACACGAAAATGCATTGAACTAGTAGATATCATGATTAAAAGGAATATTAATATAGCTTGTTTATAAGAAACAAAGTGGGTAGGGGAGAAAGCTAAAGAGATGGATAGTTTTAAATTATATTATACAGGTAAAATTAGAAATAGAAATGGAGTAGAGATTTTAGTAGATAAGAAATTCAAAAAAGATGTAGTAGGTGTTAATAGTAAAGAAGATAGAATAATACAAATTAAGCTTGTTTTATGGAGAAACATAATTAATATCATTAGTGTTTATGCACCCCAAGTAGGATTAGATGCACAAGCTAAAAAAAAATTAGGAAGATCTGGATGAGATAATTCAAGTAGTAACCTTATGTGAGAAATTATTAAATGAGGAGATTTCAATGGACATGTGGGAAAGATAACATGGGATATGAGATGGTGCATGAAGGACATGGATTTGGAAATAAGAACGATGGTGGAGAGGCTCTGTTAGATTTTGTGGCTTAGTATGATCTTATACTAGCAAATACTTATTTTAAGAAGATAGATGAACATTTGATAACCTTTAAATGTGGGGAAAATAAGAATCAAAGTGACTTTTTCATTACTATAAAGGTGGATCACTTGACATGTAAAGATTGTAAAGTTATATCGGTAGAGTATTTAACCTCACAACATAGATTAATGGTGTTGGATGTTAAGATTGAGAAACACATATGTGCGAGGAAGGATACTAGGAACCAAAAATTATGTGTTGGAACTTGAAGAGGGAGAAAATAAATGTTTTTAAAGATAAAGTCCTTAAAGGAGCGACATAAATTGGGAAGGGGAGACAAATATGATGTGGACTAAAATGGTTACGTGCATAAGAGAAATCTCATTTGAGGTACTTGCATAATCTAAAGATAGAGGGTAATGTTAGATATTGTATTATATATTTAGTCTCGTATCGGGTTATGTATCAGTTTAGTATTTGGTTCTCTCCTATATATATGAGACAATGTACTCAGTTATAATTAATCCAATATTCTAATAATCTTTTCTCAGACTCTTCTTACCCATAACATGTTATCAGAGCAGTAATTCCAAATTTCTTTCCCTCTCACTAATCCATAACCCTAATTACACAAATATCTTTCTTTTCTTGTTGCCTTCATCAACAATAGCAAGAACAGAAAAGAAACTCCGCCAATCAACTAGCTGTCGTCATCAATCTTCATCAACTACACTAACTTCAACAACAACCCAACTTCTCCAACACCCAACTTCGGTAACTCAACAACAACAGATGCCATCCAATAGCAACTCAACTTCGGCATCGTCAACAACAACAGCAACCCAACAACAACCCAACCCAACATCAGAATAGACGCCATCATCAACAACAACCCAACCTCTCCAAAACCCACTACGACAACTCTGACATCTAACTCCAATCCTCCCAACACTCCAGCATCAACTTCTCCAACATCGCCACCACCTCGATTTCCCTACCCCATCGCCACCGAAAGTTGTACGACACCCTAACCCTAATAATCTTTTACCCTACATCGCCACCACCTCGATTTCCCTACCAAACCCTAACCCTAACCCTATCTTACCTTAATCCTCTTTTACTCGACCAGTCTAAAACCCAAACTCCTACCCGCAACTCACTTTTCCCTACCCGACCCGATTAAAAAGAAAAATCCCTGCAACCTGATATCTAAATCCAAAACAAATCCAACCCCGACTATCCTCTTCTTATTCCTAAACCTAACCCTTAACCTAACTCATCTCCTACTCCATTTGTTGTTGCTGCCGTCGCTGCCACCGTAATTCGTCGTCAAATAAATAAATAATACAGGTACTTCCAACACCGGTAGCACCATCCAACTCCCTAACCCAATTCTGACACCAGTAACATCTCCGTCCTCATTTTGATCCCTGCCACAACATCACTAGTCTCATTCCTCCTCGTAGTACTTCTTCCCTTACATCTTCGGTCATGACCGTTACTTCGGCTTTGCCATCTTCTGCTGATTGGGTCAGTCTTCAGCATCGCATCGCAACAGCTGGAACTCTAGCTCTTGGGTCAATTTGTCACTATTGGCCCATCTACCTCTGCATTCTCTATTACTCTTGGTATGAATTATTCCTGAATTTACGATTCTAGTGCATCGCATCATCTAACTAGTAATCATACACTGCTCACCACCAGCACTACACTTCTCTCTCGCTCTCCATTCCTTCACATAGCCGATGACTCACAACTTCTCACTACACACTCGAGGTCTATTAGCTCTTTCACTCTCACATTACCTTATGGTCTTTATGCTCCTCATTTATCCATGAACCTTATTTCCATCAGTGCACTGTACGATAGTGGTTTTATCATTACATTTGATTCCTTAGGTTGTTGTCACACCTCGCTTCCCAAAATATGGGAATACGAGCACATAACGAAGGCCCAGTGAATGATTATACATCATTCATAAGCTATACCAGTCTACTCAACAATATGAAAACAATTCACAACCACGCAAGAGAAATATAATCACATAAACAATGAATAAACTCCAAAATAATCATGAAATAAATTCACCAAATGATATCCAATATTGGGGAAAAAAACAAACTTCGGGTCATAAAATCTCGGAATACAAAGTATGATAAAATCAATAAAATAAGCAAATAACAAGAAATAGTTATTGTAGTCTAATGGTCCAGCTCCGATCTTCAGACCAATTTCTTCTGGTAGTGTTCCTTCAGTACCTGTAAACCCATGATCTAAAAAGAGAAAATAATGTCCTTAGAGCAATTCATGGATACCAAGTAGAGAAAACAGGGAATAATGGGAACACGGTATATGAAAAATAAGGGACAGGATCAAAGTCAATAACAAAATCAAAAATTGAAAATAATGTCAAAGGTCTATATTTAATCATGCATTTAATTAGTAAGTCAATTTAAATTCTATATTGGTGACAATATACAGGATCAAGCATGAGATGTTAAATGCAGATTATTAATCATTTTACTAACCTATCTAGTGCACGTACTACTGCGTCCCATTCCACAGATTCGGCGCAAACACATAGTGAACGCTTTAGACTGATGGTGAATTCACGAATCGTGTACTCGGCCTAGTAATTAGTGATTAATATTCAGTGACAGTAATTACCAAGCAGTATTTTATGGCCATCAGTCAGTATCAGTACAAGTCAAGCAGTAGGGTCCGACCGAGTACAGTTTCCGATTGTTCACTACCAAGTCATCCCATACTACACCAGCTTGTTAACATTTTATTTCATCCTATGTGAGCATGCAAGAAGGTTTCAGGGTTGTATCATGCTAGGTGTGACTAATTCTACTCATTACAGACAAAACAAGAAGCAAACATATTAGATTAACACAAATCACACACTCTGGACAGCATGACGTTATTGTACAAAAACAGAGATTCCCACAGCTACAGAAAAGCAAATCTAGATCCGTCAGAACTTCTTGAAACTAGACTCTCTTCCGGTTCCAGCGAATATATATATACGATATATAAAAGTTACAGAAACTAGGTTGAAAATCCTATTCTTTTCAGATTTTATGTTCAGGCAGCAGGTTATAGATTGTGTTCACATATATGTTTCAAGTTCGAAAACCGATCAATTAAATCTACGAAAATTCAGGATGATTTCTACGCATGTCTAGTCTCAGCCAAATTAATTTCATATTTTTATTTTATGTATGAATAATTGCACTGGAAAAAGTGAGTATGCTTAGTTTTCCATTTTTTACTATTGTTTATGTATTAAGTTGAAGATCTGATACTTGCATGACAAGTCCTTTTGGTGCGTTGAGTTAAACCTAATAATTATTACCATCCTTTGATGTCTTTTTTTCCTTTTGCTCGAAGACAAGCAAAATCTTACGTTCGGGGTATTTGATGAGTGTGATTTCTACATGATTTTATTACTCTTTTTATGCATTAAAATTGTGAGTTCTTGTTTATTTCTTTAAATTAATCTTTTTTCTACTTAATTTTATTTATTTGTTTTTCTTTTAATGAATGATATGGATGTTAGGATTATGGACTTAAATACACAAAGTCATGGGCTTGGAGTTGGAGAAAGAGAAGACACAAAGCAATGTGAAAAAGCAGCAATAACAACACAGAGAACTTGTACGACTGTTTCGAACTAGAATATCAACAAATCTCAATTCTGTTCTAAATGAAAGATGTTGGTATTCGATTCTTCTTCGAAATGAGTGGTCATACATTGCAAACGAAGTTCTATAGCTCCGGAAAATTCATTTTTTCCTACAACTGCGCGCAGAAAATAGCAAGTTAGCAGTCGACCGCGCAAAAATGCAGTTGACCGCTAAACTCTCTGTTTGGATAACGACCTCGCAAAAATACATTCGACCGCGTAGGGGCTGATGTTATATTTTGAGTGTGGAATTCGAGTTCAATGTTGTATTCGTATATATCTTTTTTAGCAATTCTTTGTGTGATATATCTATATGTTGATGTGAACTCTAGGGCAACCAGAAAAGATATTGGAGGCTAAGAGAATTGGAGGAGACGACCCATCACACCATTGGAGAGCAAGAGCCATAACGTTCATCAAGAGCGTCTAGAGTTCTGTAATACCCCTGTTTTTTAAATAATGTTTTTAAGATTAATAAAATAATTAAAATAATTTTTGGTGATTTAATAAATATTTTTCTGGAATTTACCTTTTTACACGTGCTAATAATTTCTTGGGAAGTTCAAAATCAAAAATTATTTTGTGTAAACTCATTATTTATTATTAGATATTATTTGTAAATTTTTTGGATTTTTCTGATAATTATTTGACCTATTCGCAAATATTACAAAAAGAAGGACTTTTGTGCAAAATTACCACTTGGTGTAAAAACTCCAGA
Organism: Hemerocallis citrina; assembly: GCA_017893485.1. Lineage (NCBI taxonomy): Eukaryota > Viridiplantae > Streptophyta > Magnoliopsida > Asparagales > Asphodelaceae > Hemerocallis > Hemerocallis citrina. The sequence continues at coordinate 213,685,481 of CM030364.1, read as the reverse complement.
TTTTTAGATTTCTGGGCTTGGCATGATGCCTAGTCAACTCAGAGGTAAAGAGTTTACTTTTTGTTTTCAGAAATTTGGTTTATTTTGCAAGTTTTGATAATAATAAAAATGATTTTTTTTGCAAATTTGCCATTTAGAAGGGTAAAAGCGTAAATTCGTTTTTCTGGATTTTCAAACAGTGTCGGTTGGTTGTAGGCTGGTTGTTTTTTTTTTTTAAACTAAATTAAGTTGGTTTTATTTAATTTCCAAGTATAAGGATTTATATATGTAAAGGTATATTTTAAAAGAGGTATTTTGCAAATCTATTCAAAACCCTAATTTACTTGGATCCTGGCCTATTAAAGGTGGAGTGCAGTCGTCTCTTTGCTGCACAACACAAAGGTATTTCTTATTATTATTTTCTTAGAGTTTTCAAGGGAGGATTCTAGATTTTCTTGCGAAGAAGAGATTTTTCTTATTCTTTATTTTCTTCGGTTGATTCTTCAAAGAGGTGAGTGACTTAGGTTTGTTATCTTATTGTTCTAAGTATGTTGTATGTGTTGATCTACCTATTAGTAAGCATATTAGATGATTATGTGAAGATATAATGAATTATGATAAATAGATGAATTAAAAGTTGAATCTTTTCTTGAAACTATGCTATTGATGACCAAAACCCTAATTTGATGACTTGTGATTGTTGAACAACCTAATAGAGATCATGAGTAGGATGTTTTCAATTATTTTGTTGCTGTTTTGAATATATACGATGGGTTTTGTGATGTTATTGCATGAAAATAGACAAGTTGAACAATGAAGGGATCTGTTACTATTGATATATACTTACACACACTGTTGATGCATAAAACTTGCTAATTAGTCTTTATAATTGCTTATAATCATGGATAAACTGATGTAGATGATTGGGGTATGTATATAACAGGTTTTTGAACTAAAAGAAACAAGCTTTGAACTGAAAGAAGAAATATTGCATTTCGGATCTGTGTGTGTGCATGTTTTGTTGATTTTGGGCAAATTGAGGACTGAGATGATAGAACCACTTGAGTTTGGATTTAACAATCACACATAATGAAACTTTGAGAGGAAATTAGGTTTTGAAGTAGAACTCTCCATGTGCAGGTTGAGTTGCCTTTTTTTTAAAACTGATACTGAGTAAATTTTTATAGAATTGATTTTTTTGGTGGAAACTTGAACTGGCTGAACTGAGTAAGGTTGTCCATAGCATTCTTGATCCAATATATATGTATGCACTGCTTTCATCATGAAGGAAAATTTTTAGGTTACTATTCATACCTGTGTAGATACATATACATATAGGATTGTCACATTAGAGTAGCACTGATGCTTAATTACCCTAGGAATATACCTATATACAATGAATCCTTGAAGTTTACTGATGCTTTTGAAAGTCCTAATTTACTTATCAAGAAACCAGTTTATAGTTTGAATGAAATAGTAAGTTGCTAAGGTTGGGCTGAGTATCAGTTTTGTTTTGTTGCAGATTTCTATTTCTGCTACTTCCTGTGTAGGTGCACACATGAACATGAATCCATCTCTATATACACATCCAGTATATGTCTTTAAGTAGTAGTTGAGTGTTGTGTTTGGTAGTCTCTGTGTATGCATTGAAAGCATTTCTACATCATGCATACTGCATATCAGCAAAGGGGAAATTTTCTATACCATATATATATACACATACTCATATCAGTGTAATGAAATTCTATATCATATATACACAAATATGCCTTCAGTAAGGGGGGATCTTTCTATATTATATACATACATATATACTTTATGTCAATTAAGAGGGATTTCTCTACATCATATATATCTGCATAATGTTCATCTTCGATAATCTGCATATGTTCTTTTCAACTCAGTAAAGAGAGATTTCTATATATATCATATATATGTACATACATACCACACTTCAGTAAAAGAGTTTTTCTATGTATTAGATACATACATTTCATATCAGTTTAGGAGATTTCTATATCATATATACATATCTATATATATATCCTTCATGTCAGTACAAATAGTGTCTATATATATTATATATATACATTGATACTCCATATCAGTAAGAGGATTTCATTCTATATCAAATATACATACATATATACTTCATAATCAGTAAAGGGGTTTTCTATATGTTATGTATACCCAAATGTTCAACTCAGTAAGGAGGTTTATATATACACCTATGCACACTTCTATTCAATAAGAGGACCTCCTATTTATATATATACTTATATACAACAATATGAATGAATTTCTGTGAGTAAATTAACACTGATATGAAGTGACTAAGAAGAAAGATTTATTTTGTGTTGTGAGTCTCTAGAGGGTGTGTGGGACCCTAGATATCGGCAGTTGAGATTTTGTGGTTTGGCCAGTTGTGGCTTTGTTATTGATCAGTCGAGTTAAGTTCGGTAGGGTACACCAACTCTAGGAGATTCTTAATTAATTAATTAACTTAAAAAGATAAGGACAGGCACTAGATGGTAATATGATGAAATGAGTGCAAACGTGAGTTATGGACTTCAGGATGATCCAAGGAGTGAGATATTCTCCAGTATTCTGGGACGATGGACGTATAGGTCACAGTGTGATCTATGGAGTGGGATTGATCTCTAGTATTCCGAGGACGAGAGCGATGCTCATGGGATGTTTGTGCAATGAGGGTTCCAGGATGACCTGCGGAGTGAGGCAATCGCTACAGTATTCCGGGACGATGGACGTATGGGCCACAGAATGATCCGCGGAGTGGGATTGGGCTACAGTATTCCAAGGGCGAGAACCAATACTTGCAGAATATCTAAATCTCATAGTAGTTATAGTAGAAGGATTAGTGGCATAGCAGGGGATCTAACCCTATCAAGTGGAGAACGATAAGGGCTTGCACCGAACCTATGTAGTATGGGATGCATAGAATCCGACAAGTATGCATTAGAGAGTCAGCATATAGTATTGATGTTTTCTTGACTTGGTTTCATGCATGTTGTTTCCTGTTTTTCTATACTTGACACTTAGTCTAGTTTCACTTGATGTTATCATGTTTTAATTATTGTCATTTCTTATTTCATTTATTCTTACTATTGATACATATTATTTATGACTCTATGCTTTATGTTTTATTTATGTTGTATTTATTTTTATGTCACTCACACCGTTATGGCTGACCCCGGTAGTTTTGGGGGTTAGGGTTATCTCTAGCCTCATGTTTTACAGGTAGGTGTCTTTAGCTTGGGATTTGGATGCATGGGGTAGAATGATATATGGCTTATGTAAAATTATAAAGAAGTAAAGAAAGGAAATGTAATTCAAGGTGTTTAATTTTCCGCTGTGTTTTGTAAACAATTGATGTAATAAAAAGTTTTAATTTTTCCTGTATTTAGTTGCTATGTTTATGATTACAATGAAGTTGATTCTGGAATTGTGTCACGTATTTCTGAGATATTATATTGGAAATTCAGGCTGCTACAAGTTCTTTCTTCTCTTTTATTTTTCATTATGCAATCCAATACAATGTTTGTTAGTTTCAAATTTGTTATGAACTAATTTTATTTTTCTAGGGCTTCGATATAGCCTAGAAAACACAATTTGAATTTCATTATTACTTTATTCTTCGACTTTTTCATGGTTGTGTATTTAATTTTTGTTCTTAATGGGCACAAGTTTTTGGCCAACTATTGCTTGATTTATTGAATCATGGGGGATGCCGAGAGGTAACTTGTGATTTAGAATTCTAGAATTGAACACCATTAATTGAGGAAAATTAGAGATAATTTACTACGATTAATGTTATTGTAGAGAAATCTATAAAACTTAATGAATCTTCAAATAATTAAATCCGCATAGAGATGTGACGAATTATTAGTTAGGGATATGTTTGGTGTTATTCGAGAAAAGACATTGAATAATTAGAAGATTTTGGTCTACAACTTGGAAGAGTAGAGTTCTGAGTTTCATGGAATTATGAATTGTGTGAGATTTCTAAGTCAAACCGAAAGCCCTAGAGTTAGTTTTGCTATTAATAAACCCTAAAATTTCAGATTTTGTTCTTTTTAATTAGTTTAGTTTTTCCTTTAGTTTATTTTTATTTAGTTGTTTTTTTAATCAAATTTTCGATTATCCAAATAGTACATAATCTGGTAAATTTTGGTATTCAATAAAATAATTAGTCCTTATGGGTTCGAGACTCTTTTCTTTTAAACTATATTACTTGTTGTGATTTTATGCGCTTGCAAATTATTCTATCATGGCTCCAGCATTTTTTTAGTCCGAAGAGCATGACACGGTAGCAACAGAGTCCTTAGTCAGTGATGAAAGATATCTTTGGAATGTCGGCAGGGAACATTCAGATCTGATTGTGCCCTGAGAAAGCTTCCATGAAGTTGAGGGCTCATGTCCGGACGTGGCATCGATCAGGGCATCAATGCTAGGAAGAGGAAATGGATCCTTTAGGAAAACTTTGTTCAAGTCAATGAAGTCGATGCAAATTCTCCACTTGTCATTAGTCTTCTTCACCATGACTACATTGGCCAGCCACTCTGGATAGCTAACTTCTTGGATGAAGCGAGCGGCCAGTGGCTTCCCAACATCTTCTCTAACTAATTGTTGCCTATCAATAGCGAACTTGCAGTGCTTTTGTTGGACCGGCTTGACAATTGGGTTCATACTTAGGTGATGCATGATCAGAACTTTCGATATTCCAAGTATGTCAGCAACGGTCCAAGCGAACAAGTCATGATTCTCCCATAGGCAACTAACATGTTGTACATTGACGTGGTGGGGAAGGGCTTGGCTACTCGAAAACACTTGGAGGGATATTCATTGGAGAAGGGGCATCAACCGGCTTGGATACAACATGGTTCCTCTCGAGGGAGCTCTAGGGCCTCGAGAGGCAGGATCGAGACCCCATTGTAGCAGTGTAATATGTCTGAGCCACTTTCTGGCTTCCTCTGACTTCTCCTACCCCAGCTGATATGGGGAATTTTATCTTCATGTGTAATTCCAAAGCCACGGTGTAGAGAACTGCTAGGCTGGGTCGACTAAGGATGGCATGTTGGCTACCTTTACATTAACAGCCATGAAGTTCATGGCTTTGGTCCGGAGAGTATGGGCTTTGCCAGCAGTTACGTTGGTGATAGTTTCTTCGATGTGGACCGGAACCTCGAAGAACCTATGGAGGGTGTATCTAGCGGATTTCAGATTGTCCCTGGAATTTTAAGGACTTCAAAAGCTTCAAGAAAGAGGATGTTCACTGAGTTACCATTATCTACTAGGATGCAGTGCACTTCTTTGTTTGACTCCCCATCTCTTGGTGGTGGTGGGGGGGGGAGGGGGGGGGGGGTTGTTGACCTCCCTGACAAATGCCCTTTGGGAGGAGTTAGACTCCCCCTCATAAGGCCTCCGTGGATGGAATAAGGAATGGCCAAAGGTTTAGATTCTTAGGACTTCTTGAGCCGGTGAAGGGTCGATCCTGTCCTTCTGGGTGTACTTGGAGAGGTGGGATCGGCGAATGAGGACTTCAATTTCGTCTTTGATGGATCACCGTGTCATAGCCATGGTCTTGTGGAACCATCACAATCGGCTCTTATCCCTCCTTTTATTTGCTAGGTTCATCTTTGGAGGGGGGCGGAGCAGCCTGTCTCCCTCGATCTCCATGAAGATAGTGGATATGTCGGTATTAAGTAGGGGGTGAATTTATCAAAGTGAGGGACTGTAGGAGGGTGACGATGGCTGGATCCGTCATTATGCGACTTCTTTGGTCCCTCCTCATTTACACTTCTTCGCTTGAACCTAGATAAGGGATCGCTTTAATCCTTTAAGCGAAAAACTGTAACATCCCGAATCCCAAATACAACTGAATTCAAGAGTTCCTACATGATCTTTTCGTCTCATTCGGTACAATTTTACAAGGAATTGAAAAAAAACATTTCCTATACATCAGAGTTACATGAGATTTCACACTTTATATTTTACAGCCGAAACATATACATTAATTATTTACAAATAATGACAGCGGAAGCAATTACAACTTTATACAAAAGATGCAACAATAAATAATCTTTGAGCATTGGCTCTCCTTTAACCTTTATCAAGCCAATTATCCTGCATATAAAACTGTGGGTACGTCAGTTTATTCAACCGACGAGAATTATACATGGCCATCCTCTCTATGCCAGAAACAGTATAACGATTCTCATTTCTTAACAATTCACAAACTTGTTCACATATCAAATTGAAGGGAAAATCTTAATGATGTCGTGTTGTGATTGTGCACTTAATCCTTAATGCAATTGTTATATTATATGACACTAATGCGCACTTGTTCAGAGTCAATGCAGCCCATACTACATAGGTCCGAGGGCAAGCCTCTTATTCGTTCTTCATCTTTGTAGGGTTCAATCCCTCGTCATGACTTAATCTACTACTGTAACTACGGTAAGTATCCAAGATATTTTCTGACCTATGAACTCATGTCTAGGCACCCTGTAGGGAATCCCAACGCAGTGACACATGACTCATCATGTAGACATCCTGTGGTAATTCAGCTCCTACCATAGACATGACACCACCCGTAGCCGTCAAACACCCCACGAGCGTCACCACCGGGACGGTACTCTGGAGCAGTATCCACGCCCTATCATGACTCATCATGGGACATCATGGGATACGCTCTCGCCGCCAATCAATGGCCCTCATACTCAGTGTTTTTCTCTTACTTTCATCACATCTCCACTATGTACTAGTTCTTGGTTTTATTAGAATCATGAACAAAATCAAAGCTCTAGAGTTAGCCTCTCCACTAAACCGGACTTAATCATTCATTCAATATGACCAACCTTGGTCTTTCATTTCGATAATTCATTTCAATCTCTTTCCAATTGCCGAGGGAGACTTAGCTACTCTTTCATTTCAATTCCAATTCACAATTTCTAAAAATCTAAGCATTTCCAGCTCATGAGATCATTTTTTTCATAATCACCAAAGATTTTTATATTCATAGTTCCACAATTATATAATTCTCATAAATTCAAATAAATGATTCACTTCATATTAATTCATCCAAAGACAAATAGAGTTTACTGCCACAACCAATATTCAACATAAGATTCACAATCTTTATCATAAAACATTTCATAGAATTTCTGAGATGTCAAAAAGTGCTCTGGACAGTCGACTTAGAGCTCATCCAGTCGACTGTTCAGTCAAACAAAGTCCTTCAGTAAACTGCTCGGAAGAGTCGACTACTGCACATGGCCAGTCGGCTGTTCCGCAGCGTTCAAAATTCAAATATCATTTACAGTGCAGTCGACTGTCAATCAACCAAGTCGGTTGTTCAGCAGAGTTCAATTATGTAACCTTTCAAGTTTCGTACAGTCGACTGTTACATACATTCGGTCGACTGAGCAGATTAAACTTTCAATCTAAGGAATTCTCTCTTTATTCTGTTCTCACATCATTTTTTTTGTCACACTACAATGTGCTCATGCCAACATAAACCTGAAATTCTTATATGTTTATTAACATCACAACATAGTTTTCTATTAAATGTAAATTCCACATAACTAGTATTTTCTTTTCTCAAAAGGAAATGCTAAACATATATTTTCCTTTCACTCATCATTTACTCACGGAGATGAATACTAATCCTAATTTAACATGCTAGAACATCAAGTTAATAATTCACATTAAAAATACGTCGTTTCATGAAAATCCGAACTGTATATATTTTCTTTCAATATACCAGTCGACTGTTCATACGACCGGTCGACTGTACAGGTCATTTCCAGTTCTCTAATTATTATTAGTCCTTTTTCATAAGTTCATAATTTCTACACTATGTACAGCATGGAAGATATCAATTTAGAATCATTCTATCACTTCAGTTTGCACATACATACACAATTAAATCCTCGATCTTAACATGAATTCTAATTTAGAAGTCATGGGAAACATCCACCTCGTACCAGTCGACTTATTCACATGACCGGTCGACTGTACAGGTCAGTTCCAATCTTTTAAATTTCATTAATTCTGTTCATTCATTCACATCTTTCATACTAAGTATAGCACAACGCATTTTAGTATAATGATCACCATATCAATCCACATTTCACAAGCATGATAACAATCAAAATTTGCCCTAGCATGATCTCTATATTAGAAGTCCTGAGAAATACCCACCTTGTTGACGAAATAAACGAAATCCGCAAAAGCCTTCTAGTGTGGTGATGTGACTTCTCCTCCTTGCTCCTTGTCACCGAGAATCCTTCTGCAGATGAAGATCGGCCTCCAAAAACACACACTCACAACTCTCTTAAAAATAAGTCTTTCTCTTCTCAAATAGATTTTAGTGTAGATTACAATTAATTGGGGGGGTATTTATACGCAAACCTTGGGTGAAATGGAGGGCTAAGATTTAGTGGATGGTTATGAGATGGAGGGCTAAGATGAAAGTAGGAGTTGCATTAACTACCCACAACTAAGTAACCACCCATGCATGATCTCCATTTGAAAATTTCCAATTCCCTCCAAAAGATTAAAACTGGCCATGGAAGGAATAGTGTGCAATGCACACCATGTTGCATGCACATGCTATTCTAGTCTCCTTATAAACAAACTTGTACATATACATTTTTACAAAATAATCTTTTAAAAGAGTTTTACTTTACAAGTTGTTATTTAAAAAGAGAATTAATTCTTGGGCTTAAATTAATGGGCCAAAACATTAGCTTTAACAAAGTAAATAATTTAGATTTTGGGCTTAAGTTTATTTGAAACAAGGACCTTTTAAAAAAAGAAATAATTTAGCAAACATATATACATAGATATATACTCATCATTCATTATAAAATTTCATAAAATTGCACGTGCACACTACGTGCATAATAATGGAATAAATAACTAATTTTCATAAATGAAAAATTCAGGGCATTACAACACTCCCTCCTTAGAATAGTTCCGTCCCCGGAACTACAGTCAAGGGCGAGAAACAAAAACAAGCATAAAAATACAAAATACATATCAAACAAAAAGCTCAGGATTGTCTCTCAACATCCTCTCCTCAGATTCCCAAGTAGCCTCTTCAACCAAATGGTTTTTCTAGACTACCTTGACCATCGGTATCGTCTTATTCCTCAAGACTTTCTCTCGACGATCAGCAATCTCAACAGGAGACTCGATGTAATTCAGATCCAACTGCAAACCTTCTGGCACTTCAGGCAAATGATGACTTGGATCTGGAATATAACCTCTTAGCATAGACACATGAAAGACATTGTCCACCTGAGATAACTCTTCCGGTAACTCAAGCCGGTAAGCAGTTTTTCCGATCCTTTTCAATATCTTGTACGGGCCTATAAACCTCGGGGCTAACTTCCCACTCTTGCCAAAACGGATCACGCCTTTACTGAGCGATACTTTCAGAAAGACAAAGTCACCAACCTCAAACTCAAGGTCCCTTCTCCGGTTGTCTGCATAGCTTTTCTGCCTGCTCTGAGCTTCCACCAACCTCTTCTTGACCAGATCAATCTTTTCAGAGGTCTGCTGAACAATCTCAGGTCCAAACATCTGACGCTCCCCAACTTCGAACCAGCAAACAGGTGTCCTACACTTTCTGCCATACAAAGCTTCGTAAAGCTGTTGTTGTAAGCAAACTCTACCAAAGGTAAATGCCTTTCCCAACTGCCTCCAAAGTCTAGTATACAACACCGAAGCATATCTTCAAGAATACGATTGACTCTCTCGGTCTGCCCATCGGTCTGGGGATAAAAAGCAGTGCTGAAATCTGTCTTGGTACCCAAAGCTGTTTGAAGACTCTTCCAGAAATGCGAAGTAAATTGCGCATCTCGATCGGATACAATCGTCAAAGGAATGCCATGAAGCCTGACAATCTCACCAACATACATCTCAGCCAACTTGTCCATCGAAGCAGTAAGTTTCATTGCCAAGAAGTGAGCAGACTTGGTTAATCAATCGACTATAACCCAAATCGCATCACTGCCCTTAGAACTCTTGGGAAAACCCGTAATGAAATCCATACTGATGTTATCCCACTTCCATTCCGGAATAGGTAACGGTTACAATAGACCTCCAGGTTTTTGATTCTCGGTTTTAATTTGTTGACAAACCTCACACTTTGATACAAATTCGACCACATCCCGCTTCAAACCTGACCACCAGAAATGTTGCTTAATGTCCCTGTACATCTTAGTACTCCCAGGATATATAGACAATAGAGTAGCATGCGCCTCCTGAACAATACTTTCTTTCAGGTCCGCCTGATCCGGAACACACAGCCTCTCTCCAAACCACAGCACTCCGTCCTTGATTTGAAATTCGGGCAACCTGCCAGCACCAACCTGCTCCAACATCTTCTGAAACTCCGAATCAACCTTCTGACTTGTAATAATCCTATCGTTCAGTGTTGGTTGAAGTCTCAACTGAGCTAAGGATGTTCCCAAGTCATGCAGACCAACTTCAATACCTGCCCGATCCAACTCCTCTGCCAGCTGCCACTGAGTTGTAATTAAACTCGCCAGACTGCTCTTGCGGCTAAGTGCATCAGCAACAACATTAGCCTTCCCTGGGTGATACTTAATCTCCGGACGAATGTCCTCAAGTACCTCCAACCATCTCCGCTGCCTCAAGTTCAGATCATTCTGCTGATAGATGTACTTCAAGCTCTTGTGGTCAGTGTACATATTCAGCTTCTCGCCATACACATAATGTCTCCATTGCTTCAGGGCAAAGATAATCGCAGCCAACTCCAGATCATGAGTCGGGTAATTCTTCTCATGCGGTTGTAGTTACCTAGATCCATAAGCGATTACTCTTCTTTCTTGCATTAAGATACAACCCAGCCCACGATATGAAGCATCGCTATAAACATCATACTCAACACCTGCTCTAGGCAAAGTCAAAATAGGTGCAGTAGTCAGCCTATCCTTCAACTCCTGAAAGCTTGCCTCACATTGCTCAGTCCACTTGAAGTTCACATTCTTCTTGGTCAAACTAGTAAGCGGTACAGCTAACTGAGCATAACCTTGAATGAATCTCCTGTAGTATCCAGTCAATCCAAGAAAACTCCTGACTTCCTTCACCGTAGTAGGCCTAGCCCAATCTCTCACTGCCTCTATCTTCTGAGGGTCAGTTGCCACTCCCTCCTTAGAAAGGATGTGACCTAGGAATGCCACTTTAGATTTTCAGAAATCACACTTGGATAGCTTGGCATACAACTCCTGCTCTCGAAGCTTCTCCAAAACTGCTGCCAAATGCTCAGTGTGCTCCTCCTCTGACTTGGAGTACATGAGAATATCGTCGATAAACACTACGACGAAAGAATCAATGAACAGCCTCAGAACTCTGTTCATCATGTCCATGAAGATTGCGAGTGCATTTGTCACTCCAAATGGCATAACTAAGAATTCGTAATGCCCATGTCGAGTTCTAAATGCAGTTTTGTGCACATCTTCAGCTTTCACTCGAACTTGGTGATATCCTGATCGAAGATCTATTTTGGAGAAAACAGCTGCTCCTTGTAGACGATTGAACAAATCATCAATTCGAGGAATAGGATACTTATTCTGAACAGTGACCTTATTCAGCTCTCGGTAATCGATACACATCCTCATCGATCCATCATTCTTCTTTACCCAAAGCACTGGTGCTCCCCAAGGTGATGCACTAGGTTGAATAAAGCCTTTCTCCAACAGTTCCTCAATCTGTCGCTTGATCTCATCCTGTTCCACTGGTGCCATCCTATACGGTACCTTAGAAATGGGTGCACTTCCCGGTTGAACAGTGATGCTGAACTCTACATCACGGTGTGGGGGTAACCCAGGAAAATCATCCAAGAACACATTCGGATAGTCTCGAACCACAGGAATTCCTTGCACTTCCACAGGAACCTCTTCCTTGCGGATAGCTGCCACCAACCTAGAACACTTCTTCTTCCCTTGAAAAGTAACTTCAGGTCCACCTGGAGCCTTTACTGTTACCATCTTGGTCTTGCACTCGATATTTGCACTGTACCCCGACATCCAATCAATGCCAATGATAACATCGACTCCCAAAACATTCAACTCAATCAGATCGATCCCAAAGATTCGATCACCAATCATGATCTCACAATCAGCATAATACCGATCAGTGGTTAGAGTCTCCCCTGATGGAGTAGCTACTGCTAAGATCTTGCCTGAAAAAATCTTCGGTTCAACTCCCAACACTTTAGCAAATTTAGGAGACACAAAAGTATGAGAGGATCCAGTATCGAACAGAACAACAGCTTTCATTCCATTCAAATAAAGTTTGCCTGTTACATAATACACACCCATTACGTAATAGTTCACAAAATAAGCGGGAAAAAGAAATAACATAAACCTCTAGACATCCGCCCTCGTACCCGTGATGACATGATCAACCCCATCAGCATCAGCTTCCGTCAAGGCAAATACTTGCCCTGGTTGGTACAATCTCTTCCCAGTCTGTGGTATTGGCACATTGTGATTGCCAGTGTGTGGTTTGAGATATTGAGATTTGTAATGTCCCGTCTCACCACAGTTGTAGCAAGTTACCGCAGAAGGTCTCACAACATTGTTCCCAGGCCCTCCAACCACACTAATAGCGTTCGACCCTGTCGGTTTGAACCTTTGTGCAGATGGTTGTCCCTTGAAATTCCCAGAATGTGCGGGCCTCTTTCCAGACTGCCAATTGTTCCTCCGATTCTGAACAACATGAAACTGCTCCATATCTGCTTCCGTGGCCGCTGCTCTCTTGACCAGCTTGTCAAATCTTCTGATACCAAGAGGTATCATCCGGGACCTCAAGTTCGGCCTCAATCCATGCTCGAACTTACGAGCCTTCTTCGCCTCATCCATCACTAGTTCAGGAGCATACCTAGAGAGTTGAGTAAATTTGGTCTCGTACTCTCTGACTGACATGCCACCTTGCTGTAGTGATAGAAACTCCATAGCCTTCTTCTCCTGGACGTCGGAGGGAAAATAATGACTGCAGAATTCTTCCAAAAATCCCTCCCAGCCAAGAACTATACCTTCCATAGTCCTTTTCATCGACTGCCACCAAACGGCTGCATCCTTCTCAAGTTGCAGAGTCGCCAACTTGACCTTGCTGCCTTCATGGGTCTCCAGCACTTCGAAGATCGTCTTTACCTGACGAATCCAGTTGTCAGCCGCATCAGGGTCTGACTTTCCTTCGAACACAGGTGGTTTCATTCGTTTGAATGATTCCACCAGTTTAATCGCCTCAGGCACTGATTCACAGGCCCTCTTCCTTGGTTCTGATTCATGGCTACGGCTTTGAGCGTCTAATAGACCTTCGCAAGTTCCATTTCCAGATCCAGACCTTCCCCGTTCCTAGCTCCTCTTCTAGCCATATTCTGATGCAAAATATCCATTAAATTCGAAGTATAAGACATGAATTTTAAATCAACTTGCATTGAATTCCAAACTTTATACATTCGAATCGAAAAACATTTCTTAACATCAGAATAAAATAGTAGAAGCTACAGCAGTCTAATTCCTACGGTTCCTCTTCGCTTCACAAAGTTCTTCCCGTAGTTCATCAACTTCATCCTTCAGCACATCGGTCAGATTCTTCCTCTTCTCGAGTTCCCATACCCGATGACTGAGGACAGAAAAGTCGTCCTTGCGCTTTGCTAACTGAGCCTTCAATAATCCAACTCTCTCTCGTAGTGTTTCAACCTGCCTCTGAAGAGATGCAACAAAACTATTCGAAACTGGTCCCTCTTCTTCATCAGAAGAAGAATCGTCAGACGAGTCTGGAGGTGGGGTAATCTCTCGAGATTCAGGCCACTCCTCTTCATCAGAATCTGCTTGCCTAGGATGGTACTCTTCCTCGAGATCTACTTGTCCAGGATAGTACTCTTCCTCAATAATATGCCAATTATCGCCGCCAGCAGGGTCGAAGTGATCAGCCATCTTAGAAATAGAGAGGAAGAAACATAAATCATAGAGCAACACAAATGTAAGTAACTTACATTTAAATCTCTAGACTCAAACTCACACTCTAGTGTCCACATCTAGGGTGTCGTTCCTTATAAATTTGTACCAGCGTGAAACGTAGGCTCTGATACCACTCTGTAACATCCCGAATCCCAGATACAACTGAATTCGAGAGTTCTACAGGATCTTTTCGTCTCATTCGGTACAATTTTACAAGGAATTGAAAAAAACATTTCCTATACATCAGAGTTACATGAGATTTTACACTTTATATTTTACAGCCGAAACATATACATTAATTATTTACAAATAATGACAGCGGAAGCAATTACAACTTTATACAAAAGATGCAACAATAAATAATCTTTGAGCATTGGCTCTCCTTTAACCTTTATCAAGCCAATTATCCTGTATATAAAACTGTGGGTACGTCAGTTTATTCAACCGACGATAATTATACATGGCCATCCTCTCTATGCCAGAAACAGTATAACGATTCTCATTTCTTAACAATTCACAAACTTGTTCACATATCAAACTGAAGGGAAAATCTTAATGATGTCGTGTTGTGATTTTGCACTTAATCCTTAATGCAATTATTATATTATATGACACTAATGCGTACTTGTTCAGAGTCTATGCAGCCCATACTACATAGGTCCGAGGGCAAGCCTCTTATTCGTTCTTCATCTTTGTAGGGTTCAATCCCTCGTCATGACTTAATCTACTACTGTAACTACGGTAAGTATCCTAGATGTTTTAGGCACCCTGGAGGGAATCTCAACACACTGACACATGACTCATCATGTAGACATCCTGTGGTAATTCAGCTCCTACCATAGACATGACACCACCCGCAGCCGTCAAACACCCCACGAGCGTCACCACCGGGACGGTACTCTGGAGCAGTATCCACGCCCTATCATGACTCATCATGGGACATCCTGGGATATGCTCTCGCCGCCAATCCAATGGCCCTCATACTCAGTATTTTTCTCTTACTTTCATCACATCTCCACTATGTACTAGTCCTTGGTTTTATTAGAATTATGAACAAAATCAAAGCTCTAGAGTTAGCCTCTCCACTAAACCGGACTTAATCATTCATTCAATATGACCAACCTTGGTCTTTCATTTCGATAATTCATTTCAATCTTTTTCCAATTGCCGGGAGAGACTTAGCTACTCTTTCATTTCATTCCAATTCACAATTTCTAAACATCTGAGCATTTCCAGCTCATGAGATCATTTTTTTCATAATCACCAAAGATTTTTATGTTCATAGTTCCACAATTATATAACTTTTATAAATTCAAATAAATGATTCACTTCGTATTAATTCATCCAAAGACATATAGAGTTTACTGCCACAACCAATATTCAACATAAGATTCACAATCTTTATCATAAAACAATTCATAGAATTTCTGAGATGTCAAAAAGTGCTCTAGACAGTCGACTTAGAGCTCATCCAGTCGACTGTTTAGTAAAACAAAGTCCTTCAGTAAACTGCTCGGAAGAGTCGACTGCTGCACATGGCCAGTCGGCTGTTCCGCAGCGTTCAAAATTCAAATATCATTTACAGTGCAGTCGACTGTCAATCAACCCAGTCGGCTGTTCAGCAGAGTTCAATTATGTAACCTTTCAAGTTCCGTACAGTCGACTGTTACATACATTCGGTCGACTGAGCAGATTAAACTTTCTGTAGTGCCCCGATTTCCAACACTGGGAAACCGTGACACGAGCCAAGATCTTTTCTTCAATTAGTCACAATACACAGAAAAAACAGGAGAATTTAAAACTTTTTATTCAATACCCAATGTATTACAAGTCTGAACATTATACAATTGCAATACATTACAATAGAGTTACAATAATGCCTTTACAAACCCAAGTATTACAACCTTCAACAATTTACATCAGAGCACAAGGAATGAAGAACAACACTTGGTAACTCTCACTTGAGTACTTCTCAACTAATACATATACTGCAGCGGAACTAAACATAACACTGACTCCTTGCTTTCCTTGCCTTGAGTCCTCCTGAATCTCGCCTTTGTACTTCGGCGATCCAGTACCTATGGAAGTGGGGACGTCAGTATTCACTGACGCTTAAAGGCTGATCATATAGCAGTGAATCTTCCAAACAATATACAAAATATAGCAATGGTGTTGGTGTAGTTTAAGTGTTCGTGAGTGCTATGACTAGACTCTAATGCGATATTTAAATAGAACTGGGATACTCCTATTCTAATGACGGCAAGTCTCCGAAATCAACATGCATCCCATACTGCATGTGACCCATCTCAAACCGTTTCTCGCATTATGAATTTTAATTGTACACAACCTGTTCCTGACAATACTCTATGACTCTGTGTGGTTGCAGAAGGGGTCAAGTCCCCCTATGCAGTCTGCTTATGGTGTCTCCGTTTTCCACTACTACCTGGCAAGCCGGACCTCACTCGATCCCAGTATATCGGGCATCGTTCCAAAATCAAACCATAGGGTTTCGCAAGCGCAGGGTAGCGCGAAGACTACCCTGTGGCACCCTCTGGGGTTTCGCAAGCGCAGGACTGCGCAATGCATCCTGTGGCACCCCAGCCACGGTACTTCAGGAATTAACAGCGCGAGATACGCAAACCGTGTCCTCAACTTGTGAGATAGCACCGTACGTATCCCTTTGACAAGAAGGTAGAACTAGGACGCTTCCTACTCTAAAGTCAGCAAGTCTCCGGAGTCAACATGCATCCCATACTACACGCGACCCCATCTTAAACTGTTTCTCCATATATAGGGATTTGAACCCGTGTTACGCATTCTAATTGTACACGACCTGTTCCTAACAATACTCCATGACTCTGTGAGGTTGCAGAAGGGGTCAAGTCCCCCTATGCAGTCTGCTTATGGTGTCTCCGTTTTCCACTACTACCCGGCAAGCCAGACCTCACTCGATCCCAGTATATCGGGCATCGTTCCAAAATCAAACTATAGGGTTTCGCAAGCGCAGGGCAGCGCGAAGCCTACCCTGTGGCACCCTCTGGGGTCTAGCAAGCGCAAGACTGCACCATGCATCCTGTGGCACCCCAGCCACGGTATTTCAGGAATTAACAGAGCGAGATATGCAACCCGTGTCCTCAACTTGTGAGACGGCACCGTACGTATCCCTTTGACGGGAAGGTACAACCCACTATCACCACCTAAGGCCTGCCTCAAGGGACAAGTTGGTCGTAAGGTGCCCCCTACAACCAACTCCTCTCTCTTCGGCAAGGGTCTGAGCAAAATGACCTTCATAAGTCACTACCCTAATGATGTCCCTGACTCGAACAATCCTAGGGATGATGATATTATAAACACAACATGCTGGACCTTAAATTAGGCTTCGCAAGACAACTCTACTAGGCTGCTCAACCTAGACTTACCAGAATCCCTCAGGATCCGGTTCGTGGCTCATCGATCCAAGACTTTGGCCGTGCGAATATACACGCATGCCGCTACCCTAGACTTGGATTTCGTCTATATTCCGGTCCTCGATTAACCTACCCTGGTTAAGATTCGACGGTACACAAGGAGTGACTCCTCCACAGTTCCTTAGGGTAAGAAATCATATGTCTTGATGGTCGATAGCCCTTAGGGTGGTAATATCACCCTAGACGAGCACAACAAACTGTGTACTAGCTAACAAGCTATACACGAGTAACAACCCCATACGAGCCAATAAGCTACGTATGAAACAATAACTACCTACGAGCTAGGCGGGCCTCGTAGGAGATAACCACGTACATACCAGCCAAATAAGCCGCGTATGAGACCAACAGCTACGCACGGGCCGGTCGGGCCGCGTACGAGACAACAACCTACATACGAGCCAACTAAGCTACGTATGAGACCCACAGCTACATACGGGCCAGTCGAGCCACGTACGAGCACAACCATATGCAAACAACCATACAGGTAATCAATCCTAGAAGCAACCAAACGTGCTTACTAACAAACTTGGTCATCAATTATTAGAAGCAACAGAAGGATCTACCAATAGTCTATGATCGGTGTTCTACTATGGAAGAATCCGAAGGCGACATAACAGCCTTTATCGGACTAGCTATCATTAGTGGTCTTCCTAATCCCTATTACTTCAACCTATAGCACCTTAAGTACGGCACACAATTGCAAGCATCTTCCTACGACAATCTAATCATATAACTCAACCACCATGATACTCCTATGTATAAATGTGATTAATGCTTATGCTTACATCGAGCTCAAGCATGAAAATCACTTACGACCTAGACATGAAGTCCACTATAGTCAAGCGTAGGTTACAAATTGATCATGAAAGCTTACTACTTATCATGACTAATCACCACAACCCAACTAGTATGAACAAGCAACATTCCAAGGCATAGTGGGTAGTTCTAACACTACTCCTACAATATTCTAAGCAAGTATTTGAACTTTAGCATGGTATCGAGCACAACATAAAATCACTATACTAACCATGGGTAGTTCCTTTACTCTAAGCATGAATATCATAGTATGGATGTCATTAACTTAACATGATCAATAATTAGCATGATACCTACTTACTTAGCATGAATCCTGATCATCTACTAACATAGCATGGACAAACACTTATTTAAGCATGGGTACCATGTAAACCTGAGTATTCATATAACCTAGCATGGTATACAACTTAATTACCATTAAGCTAGCATGGCATACAACTTACTTGTAATTAAGCTAGCATGGCATAGATAAAACTAGCATGGTATATCGCTTGCCTACAGTTGAACTTAGCATGGTATATCACATACCTACAATTAACTAGCATGGTATATTACATACCTACAATTAAACTAACATGGTAGGTAATTTATTATGGATCCTACAACATCCTAAGCAAAATGAAATTAACCCAAGCATGGTAGGAAACTCTTAGATTGCATCCTACAACATCCTAAGCATAAATAGGTTAATCTAAGCATGGTAGGAAACTCCTAGATTGCATCCTACAACATCCTAAGCATAAATAGATTAATCTAAGCATGGTAGGAATTTTAGAATTAATCCTACAACATCCTAAGCATAAATAGGCTAATCTAAACATGGTAGGAAACTCTTAGATTGAATCCTACGACATATTAAGCATGAATAAATTAATCTAATCCGATCTTAGCATGGTACATATCGACCCTAATCATGGTAAGTAATTTTATCATAGATCCTATAACATGTATATTGTTTCTACACATGATAGGTAACTTTAGGAAGCATACTTCAACATTCTAAGCATACAAATATGATAGGTAATCTTAGAAAGAACCTACAACATATATGTCATTCCTACATATGATAGGCAATTTTAGAATTACTCCTCCAATATTCTAAACATCATTAAGTATGCTAGATATTTTTAGAGTGAATAAAGCATGATAGGATATTTTTAGAAATAATCCTACAACTAACTAAGCATGAAAACATGGTAGGATATTTTTAGAAGACATCCTACAATTAATTAAGCATGAAAACATGGTAGGATATTTTTAGAAAAAGTCCTATAACATTCTAACATAAAATAGCATGATAGGATATTTTTTTAGAAATAATCCTACAACTAACTAAGCATGAAAACATGGTAGGATATTTTTAGAAGACATCCTACAACTAATTAAGCATGAATATTGCTTCTAAATATTTTTAGAAGTGATCCTACAACATTTGAAGCATGAATATTGCTTCTAAATATTTTTAGAAGTGATCCTACAACATTTGAAGCATGAATATTGCTTCTAAATATTTTTAGAAGTGATCCTACAACATTTGAAGCATGAATATTACTTCTAAATATTTTTAGAAGTGATCCTACAACATTTGAAGCATGAATATTGCTTTTAAATATTTTTAGAAGAGATCCTACAACATTTGAAGTATGAATATTGCTTCTAAATATTTTTAGAAGTGATCCTACAATATTTGAAGCATGAATATTGCTTCTAAATATTTTTTGAAGTGATCCTACAACATTTGAAGCATGAATATTACTTCTAAATATTTTTAGAAGTGATCCTACAACATTTGAAGCATGAATATTGCTTCTAAATATTTTTAGAAGTGATCCTACAACATTTTACTATTACTACTACTCCTATTTTAATCAAAACATAACACACAATTATCTACTACTACTACTACTTCATTCTTATCAAGAACACAACATACAACTTACTACTACTACTACTTTATGGACATAAAACATCTATAATTACTTACTACCACTTCTTCCCTTAATCAACATACAACTACTTTATTTAATCAACCATACTACTACTACCTTATTAATCAACATACTATTACTACTTTATTTAATCAACATGCTACTACTACCTCATTTAATCACATACTACTACTTTATATTTTAGCATACTACTACTTAGTTGCTTACTAATCTTTATTATTACTAGTGATAAAGAAAAGATCATTTTTATTTTATTTTACTCTACAACTAGTAAATAGGAAAGAAAAAGATCTCTTTTTATTATTTCTACAACTAGTGATTAAAAAGAAAAGATCTTTTTAATATTTCTACAACTAGTGATTAAAAAGAAAAGATCTTTTTAAGATTTCTTTAACTAGTGATTAATAAAAAGAAAAGATCTTTTTAATCTACAACTAGTGATTAATAAAAAGAAAAGATCTTTTTATTATTTCTACAACTAGTGTTTAATAAAAAGAAAGATCTTTTTAATTTTTCTACAACTAGTGGTTAACAAAAAGATCTTTTTATTACAATAAAACGTATGTTTATTATTATTAGTCCAATGTTCAATCAAGGTCCTACAACCCACAATGGTTGTAAAATGTTTATATGCTTATGTATACCAAGTCCTACAAGTCCTACAACCCCCAATCGGTTGTATGTCCAATGTTCATATGCAATATGTCTTTTTAGTCCAACAACATACATAAACAACAACTATAATTACAAAGGTGTGATCTTTATATGTTTTAGTAGTTACTACTACTACTTTCTTTCTTTTATTTATCACAATATTCAACACACCCATTCACAAGAACAAACCCAAAAACAAAACAAAACAAGAAGGTAGAAGAAGAAGTCAACTATCAAAACAAACAAACAAACAAACAACAAACAAACAACTAAACAAGCATGGAGAACCCCCACCTTATTTCTTTTCTTTGATGGAAGGACTTGCCTAGCTCAACCTTCTCCTTCCCCTAAGCTTTTAGAAAGCTTCTAACACCCTACAAAACAAAACTCTCAGGTTAGCCTTTGTTCTCTCTTTCTTTTCCTTTCTTTCTTTCTTTCTTTTGATCTTTCTAAAATGAGAGAAGGAGGAGAAGGAGGGGGTATTTATAGGAGGAGAGAATGGTGGAAAGTGTAAATGAGCATACACACATTTGCACAAAACCCCTCCCACAAAAGGTGGGCCAACCATACCCTAGGAGAAGTAGGGGTGAGGTGGAGGGAGGTGATATGTTGGGGGGGAGGTGTTATATGAGGGTTTCTAGAAGGGTTTTTCTTAACCTTCTCATGTATACTTAACCTAGGTTAATCCTCCTAATCAAACCCTTAACCATCCCTACTAGGTTTTGTCATAGCAAAATAAGTGTTGTCCAAAATACACAACACATAATTCGTATAATGCACTAATCGACATACTACTCATATGTGCGCATATATGTCCGTATACCAGAAAATCTTCGCATAATCCGCATAAAAATAATTAAATCTTGGAAATAATAATAAAATAAATTTTATTATTAGTTCGGAAGATCACGGTATCAATTTGATACAATACGGATATATACTGACCGATATCTGGATACAGATAATGTCTAGGGGCAAGCCGGGTGAAAATTACCAAAATATTCTAATTTTGGAATTAAAACTAAATAATAATAAAATAATAATTTATACACGGTAATATCCGTCCGGGATATTACACTTTCAATCTAAGGAATTCTCTCTTTATTCTGTTCTCACATCATTTTTTTTTGTCACACTACAATGTGCTCATGCCAACATAAACCTGAAATTCTTATATGTTTATTAACATCACAACATAGTTTTCGATTAAATGTAAATTCCACATAACTAGTGTTTTCTTTTCTCAAAAGGAAATGCTAAACATATATTTTCCTTTCACTCATCATTTACTCACGGAGATGAATACTAATCCCAATTTAACATGCTAGAACATCAAGTTAATAATTCACATTAAAAATACGTCGTTTCATGAAAATCCGAACTGTATATATTTTCTTTCAATATACTAGTCGACTGTTCATACGACCGGTCGACTGTACAGGTCATTTCCAGTTCTCTAATTATTATTAGTCCTTTTTCATAAGTTCATAATTTCTACACTATGTACAGCATGGAAGATATCAATTTAGAAATCATTCTATCACTTCAGTTTGCACATACATACACAATTAAATCATCGATCTTAACATGAATTCTAATTTAGAAGTCATGGAAAACATCCACCTCGTACCAGTCGACTTATTCACATGACCGGTCGACTGTACAGGTCAGTTCCAATCTTTTATATTTCATTAATTCTGTTCATTCATTCACATCTTTCATACTAAGTATAGCACAACGCATTTTAGTATAATGATCACCATATCAATCCACATTTCACAAGCATGATAATAATCAAAATTTGCCCTAGCATGATCTTTATATTAGAAGTCTTGAGAAATACCCACCTTGTTGACGAAATAAACGAAATCCCGCAAAAGCCTTCTAGTGTGGTGATGTGACTTCTCCTCCTTGCTCCTTGTCACCGAGAATCCTTCTACAGATGAAGATCGGCCTCCAAAAACACACACTCACAACTCTCTTAAAAATAAGTCTTTCTCTTCTCAAATAGATTTTAGTGTAGATTACAATTAATTGGGGGGGGGGGGTATTTATACGCAAACCTTGGGTGAAATGGAGGGCTAAGATTTAGTGGATGGTTATGAGATGGAGGGCTAAGATGAAAGTAGGAGTTGCATTAACTACCCACAACTAAGTAACCACCCATGCATGATCTCCATTTGAAAATTTCCAATTCCCTCCAAAAGATTAAAACCGGCCATGGAAGGAATAGTGTGCAATGCACACCATGTTGCTTGCACGTGCTATTCTAGTCTCCATATAAATAAACTTGTACATATACATTTTTACAAAATAATCTTTTAAAAGAGTTTTACTTTACAAGTTGTTATTTAAATAGAGAATTAATTCTTGGGCTTAAATTAATGGGCCAAAACATTAGCTTTTACAAAGTAAATCATTTAGATTTTGGGCTTAAGTTTATTTGAAACAAGGACCTTTTAAAAAAAGAAATAATTTAGCAAACATATATACATAGATATATACTCATCATTCATTATAAAATTTCATAAAATGGCACATGCACACTACGCGCAAAATAATGGAATAAATAACTAATTTTCATAAATGAAAAATTCAGGGCATTACAAAAACTCTGATGTACTTCTAACTTCTTTGTAATAGCTAGGAAAAGTCCCAAGGAGGCTTCTTAGCCAAGATTGCCTTGAGGTTGGTGTCATGGACATTGTGTCAGAAGACGGTAGTCGCTACCGCTGGGTCAAGGGCAGGGATAGACCTAGACTCGGACGTGAAGCATCTGACGAAGCCTTTGAGTGGTTCCCCCGTCCTTTGCCTCAGTTCGAGCCGGGATGCACTCGCCTTCTCGACTTTGATGCTACTAACGAAGTGCTTAGGAAGAGCTCTTCAAGCTGGTCGAATGAGGAGACAGATCCTAGAAGGATACGGGAGTACCACTCCCGTGATGAACCCTTCAAGGTGGAAGGGAATTGTAACACCCCGAATTCCAAAACAGTCTGAATTTGAAGTTCCACAGGATTTTTACACTTCTTTCGTACAATTTTACAAGAAAATTGAAACATTTCTTACATCAGAGTTATATTATACCTTTAAATTATTACAGCGGAAGCAATTTTACAGTAATTACATGAAACAACATTTAAATCAATTTTTGAGGAGCATGTATACTTCAATTTGTCAAGCATCTTTACCCTGCATGTAAAACTGTGGGCGCGTCAGTTCATTCACTGACGAAATATTATATACAGTCATCCTCTCTATGCCAGAAACAGTATAACGATTCTCAACACTTAACAAACCACAAACTTGTTCACAAACAAAGCTAAGGGGACTATCCTATTGATATCGTGTTGTGAATGTGCACTTAGTCCTTAATGCAATTATTTATATTATATGACACTAATGCGCACTTGTTTAGAGTCTATGCAGCTCATACTACATAGGTCCGAGGGCAAGCCCTTAACCGTTCTTCATCTTGTAGGGTTCAATCCCTCGCTATGACTTAATCTGCTACTGTAACTACGGTAAGTATCCTAGATGTTCTATGACCTACGAACTCTTGTCTAGGCGCCCTGGAGAGAATCCCAACGCACTGACACATGACTCATCATGCAGGCATCCTGTGGTAATTCACCTCCTACCATAAACATGACACCACCCGCAGTCACCAAACACCCCACGAGCATCGCCACCGGGACGGTACTCTGGAACAGTGTCCACATCCTACTCATGACTCATCATGGGACATCCTGTGAATACTCTTGCACCGCCAATCCAATGGCCCTCATACTCAATGTTTTTTTCTTACTTTCGTCACATCTTCACTATGTATCTAATCCTTATTTTAATTGAATCATGAACAAAATCAATCTCCTAGGGTTAGCACTCCCACTATACTGGTCTCATTCATTCATTTCACATGACCAAACCTTGGTTTTTTCATTTCAAATTTCATCTCAACATTTCTTCTATTGCCAGTAAAAGGCTTAGCTACACTTTAGTTCTTAATTTCAACTCATAATTACAACATTGAGTTTTCATACTCATAAAGTCTTTTTCATGTTTAATCACAATTCAAATTTCATATTCATGTATTCATGTATTCATATTCATAATGCTCTTCATAACTCTTCATGTCATCTAATTTCAATTTTCAAGTACAATATCATGCGCAAATAATAAAAATTCAATTCTTCTAACATGTCACATTCACTAGTTCATATTTCCACTAATTTCACAATTCACAATCTCACTTAGTTTCACAATTCACACTTTCCAAATTTCTAATTACAAAATCTCATTTTTAAATTCCTTAAAACAATCCATTTAATTTTCTTTATCTAAAATACAATTTAAGTTAATAATTAAAATAAGTTCTTTCTTGCAAAAGTAGTCTCAAATTCTCATTTATACTACGCCACAGGTCATAGAAAATTATCTCACGAAAATTCAGATATTATTTGAAACTTCAGGGCAATCGACTGTTAAAACATGGCCAGTTGGTCGTTCCGTAAAGATTTAAATCTCGAAAAATAAATGATCAAGGCGGTCGACTATTACACTATGATCGGTCGACTGTTCTGCAAAGATTAAAAAACTCGAAAATAAAATGATCAGGGCAGTCGACTGTTACACTATAATCGGTCGACTATTCTGTAGAGATTTAAAACTCGAAAATAAAATGATCAGGGCAATCGACTGTTACAATATAGTCGGTCGACTGTTCTGTAACTAAAATCTGAAATTTATTACCTGACAGTCGACTGTCAACTCGAATTCGGTCGACTATCGATTGCACCAGGTTGCAAATTAGAGTAGATTATGGATATATTTTGGCATTGAAAATAAGATCATGGTTTTCATATTATTTAAAATCGAGGTTTCCACGAAATAATATTTTTAGAACTCAAGTTTTCATCTCTCTATAATAATGAAATTTTATTTTAGACAATCAACTACACATGATGAATTTAATAAATTTGTGTCTCATAAGCACAACTTTCTTCACATAGCATGATTTATACACATAAAACATGACAATAAGATAGATTCTAGCATTTCAATTTCACACATTTATCAATTAGCAATTATCTTCACAATCATTCTCTAAATTATCATTCCATCTCTAATTTATCATACATGAGACTAGAATTTCTTGATTTCTCTATAACCATTTTATCAAATCATTCCTAGCATGGCATCTAAAATTTAGAAGCATGAGAAACACCCACCTATTTGAAGAAAATACTACTAAGCTCCTACGATCTCCTTGAACACGATTGGTCCTTCTCCTCCTAGAATGAGCCACCACAATGTTCCTCCTCCTTGCACTTGGTGAAACCCGAGCCCTCTCTATTGTCGTGGGTTGAAGTAGCCGACCTCCACAATAAAGAACACACACACACACTAATGCACTCAATCTTTTACTCTCTCTCAATCTTTTACTCTCCTATAGTTTCTTTCTTTCAATTATTTTTCCTAGAATTGTATGCATGAAGGGAGGGGGTATTTATACTAGTTTTAGGATAGAATGGAGGGCTTGGATTACACTAGATGGTTGTAGATGAATGGCTAGAATAAGATGGAAAATTGTAGCAACCACCCATGAACACAAAAACCACCACTCCTCTAATCCACACCCCCACTCTCTCTCTCCTACAATCCGGCCCAAAAAAAGAGTGTGCATAGCACACACACGTGCAAACACGTGTCCCAACTAGTGTCCTCCTAATTAAAGTTGTACATTAAGAATTAATCAATTGTTTACAAAAATTTGTGTCTACATGTCAAGTTAATTAAAAAGTAGTTATCTCATGGGCTTTTAAAAATAATGGGCTTTTAGAGAAAAAAAAATACTTAATTTATTAAGTTGGGCTCAGTTTAGAAAAACGAATTTAGGCTCCTTAAAAGAAAAAATGGGCATAAAGAAATAAGAGAAGAAAAGAGAGAAAATAATTATTTGTTCATGTTATAGAAAATTATTCATAAGAGAATATTTATACAAAATTTTACACGTACAAAACATGTAAAATTTACAATTTCACATTCATAAAATTCAGGGTATTACAGGAATATTCTGTATAGGAGTACGTCGGAGGCTATGTGGATGATCATGAGAGTTATTAAACTCTCGATGTGGTATGTGGGGTTAACTTCACCCTCATATGACTCGAATTCAGGAGGCTTGAAATTCTCTGGAACAGAGGCTTCAAGAATTGCTCTAGTGAAGGGAGGTCGGATGAGGCGTAACCTCCGCCCCGGCGACCCTCTTCTTGACCGATCTGATCAAGGAGGATCTCCATCTCTCGGAGGTGGCGGAGCACCACCTTTTCTTACCCCTAAAATCAAATTGATCCACAGGGTTCTTCTTCTTGTGCAGTCATGGGATGTGAGCCGCTCACTTCATGGGTACGGTTCGGGGCACCTTGGACGGCTCTAAAGACTTGATCGGTGAAGTTGCGGAACTCTGCTCGGTTGACGGGAACCTCCTCTTCTCTGTTGTTCCTAGGAGCTCGCCGACTGACTGGAGTCAGACTCCTCTCGCTCCTTCATCACCACTGTGAAGGCACCCGATGGGACTTCGGTTGTTGGTGTGAAGGACTCCTCTGCCTCCTATGGTGTTCCGAGCGGGAAAAAACAATCTCAGACGTGCCTTTCATCTAGGCACTGGCGAAGGTTCGTTCCTTCGAGGCGAGCGTTGATGACCTCTTGTAGATCCGACCGTTTAGGATGCGCCGATGAGGGGTTGAATTGAGGACCGATGAGCAATTCTCGGCATGACGAGGATCGGGACGGTTGAGACAAGAGCCTGCCGACGTAGCCCCGCTAGGGGGATGTTGCGACGGCGATGGAGGAAAATTGCTTGGCTGCTGGCAGCAATTGCTTTTGGCTTTCTTCCATGAGGCATGTCTAAAAGTGTTTTTGATGGATTGATATAATCGAAAAGGCAGATTTATTTCTTTCCCACATAAGACATCTATCTGTTGCTGCAAATTTTGGTATGAAAGCAATCAGATAATGCGTTCTTTTTTTTAGGGAGAAAGCAAGAATCTGGGCCGTCAATAAGGATCTGCATCTAGATGACTGGAAACACCTCGATCTGAATCTGGACGGCTGGGAGCGCCTAGATCTGGATATGGACAGCCAAAAGCGTTCGGTGACCTTTAGAAATTCTCACACCGGAGGTGGCTCCGGCATAAGACTCTCTGACACTTAAGTCAGCAACGTAGAATTAAGATTAGGGTTTTTTTTGTAGAGAAATATTGATTACCTTTGGCTGAATAAGGAGGGGGTGTATTTATATGCTACGAATCAGTTATAAAAGACAGACCTAAAAATATCTCTCTTAAAATTTGGTTAAAGATTCCCATAGTGAATGGATAGAATTACTATTTAATCCCAGATTGCCACCGGATGGGATAGGAGCAAAAGAAAAAAAAACGTAATTAGCTGAAAATCCATCTCTTTTAGGCTGTAAGGCTGCAAGGTTGTAAGTAACACATAATTTTAATCTAGTTGAGCTGA
This sequence comes from Hemerocallis citrina, assembly GCA_017893485.1. NCBI lineage: Eukaryota > Viridiplantae > Streptophyta > Magnoliopsida > Asparagales > Asphodelaceae > Hemerocallis > Hemerocallis citrina. The sequence continues at coordinate 213,657,074 of CM030364.1, read as the reverse complement.
TGGACCTAAAGATTGCCATAATCTTCTCGCATTCATATTGTCATTATGAAATTACTATACTGCCCTTAAAAATTTTGAGATGCGTACTAAGATTTTGTGGCTCCGATTTTTACCCATATCAAAGAGCAACTTGTAGCAATTTGAGCTAGTAAACACAGTTGGAATGTCCCAGGAGCAAAGTGGTCCTTGTTAAGGTACTCGACGCCCTGGGCACTAACGAGTACCCTAGTAGGTATGAGGAGTTGTGGGTAGGCTCAAAGTTCGCTACTAAGAGACGTTCTATGAGAGAAGCCTGGTTGATCGCTATCACTGCTACTACCTAGGTCCTTTGGCTAGATAGGAATAACTGAACTTTCGTGGGACTAGTAATAGTATTTCTGTTAATTTGACTCACATTGTGCATCTTATTTCTTTTTGGGCTATTGTCGCTGCAACAGGTCCTCGAGGGAGGATTGTCGGTGTCTTTCAAGTGGAGGAGTACGACGACGATGAAGTCGAGATCGGGCGACTCAACTGAGAGACAAGTTTGTTCTGTTCTTCTGGCCCTTTACTGTTGTTTGATCCCCACCACCCCAGGGTTTTGTTGGGGAGAGTTAGATATTTTGTTGTACTTTTGATGGATGCCTGTATGTTTTGATCTCTCTCTTTTGTCCCACCCCCTATGCTAGGGAGGAATCATGTTTTCTTTGTATGTATTATAGGACTCTGTACCTAGCTCAATATTTTAAGTTTGTTTTATTAACTCCTTATTAATGAAACAGAGTAATCATACTTCACCTTTTCCTCTAAAAAAAATTTTAAAAAAAAAAAAAAAATTGGGCATGTGACCTACCATGTTCTCATTGAATAATGTTTTTTATTATAATATGTGGATAATTAACTGCATTAAGTGATCTGTTTCACATGGAATTATAAATAAAATACTCTAATAATTGGAAAGTGCATCCAGAAGATGATAGATTAGGATTCTTGATAAAGACACTTTTGAGTAGGTGAGGAGCATAAAGCTAGCGTGTCCCTCTCTCTCTCTATATCTCCCTCTGCATGTGCATCGCAATAGAACATGTGAAGGCCATAGAAGAGAGAAGGAACTTGCATAGCTCCAACCGTATTGTTGAACTAGTCATGTCATCCGGTTCGCGCTGCGAGTAGTTGAAATTTCAATTTCAACTCAAGCTACAAGATTTCTTGAATTGCAACTAAAAATAAAGAAAATTACAGTTTCTTTTATTGCAAAGCCGGGTTGCAACCAAAGAAATTCTCGCATCCTGTACTTTGTAGCTCGGTTATAGCTAAAACCTAGATAGAACTGTAACTGAATTCACAGCTACTTGCAAGTAAATTACTGTGAATAGCATGTGGCTTTGTGAAGCTTTCTGAACACTCTTCTTTGAACTAGTGGAACTGAAGAGGCCATGATGCTTGTGAGCATGTTGTGTGGCTAAGAAATTAATAGGCAGTGGTGAATCTGTACTTGAAAAATGTGACTCGTATACAGAGTCAATACTATTATCATTTGAGAAGCAGCTCTTCCTTTCTGTTCACAGTGCAGATAGAGGCAGCAGTCAAGTTGTAGACTGCTACTATAATGACATTTAACATACAAAGAATTATCTGGTTCGGTGCCAGTAGTTGTCCGTTGCATGCAGTATACATTTTAGTTGCAAGATTTCTGCTGCTTGCAACTCAAACTGCAAGTGAAAAATACATAATTTTATTTATTTTTTTAGTTATAACTCAAAAAAATCTTGCAACTTTGTTGCTACTAAAGAATAGTTGCATCCGTAACCGCAACTACTTGCAATGACAAACAAAATACATTAATAATAGGGCACTGAACTATCTAATGTAATTTGATAAAAAGTGAAATTACAAAAACAATAACAATATCAATTCGAAACTATTTACATATATCACTACTCACTACAAACTGAGAGACACTTCTCAAGCCCATATATAACTATATGTAGCTATCAACAGCACCAGTCAGCCATGCAAAATACTTACGGAGCTTCATGAGCTTCATATACTAGGCATATTTTACAAGAGTTGTTACTTTCTGAAAGCCGATCAAGCCGTGAAACCCATGTGGAGTGAACTCCAAGGGTTAGCAGGAAGAGTGGGGCAAGCTTGAGAAGAAACCTCGGCCATGGCTTCCTTATTGATTCCGGCATTGCAGATGTTTGCAAGGGAGCGCATGTGCTTCATCCCGTACTGGGATAGAGATCCACAATGTGCTTCAAAAGACCGAACCTGTTACCAAAAGGCAGTTTCATTTATCATTCAGGACAAAACGAAAGCTTACTGTTACACATCCCTTACTCTTTAAACATTATTGTTGTAGTTCTTTACCATTTTTCACCATTATAACTCCAGAAGGAGCGTGTGTATAGTTGTCAACATTAGAGTTTGTGTGTTGGGGGATATGGTGGTGTTGTCGCTCGTTAAACTGAAAAATTTTGGACACATGTATTGCACGCGCTTTTCTTCTTTCATGCACATACAGATTTAGTGAAAATATTAAATGCCTTGTAGTTAACAATATTAACTATTTGATGTACCGGATTTGTAGCAAGAATCAGTAAGAAAAAATGAGTGGGTGCAAACCAATCTAGTAATAACGAAAAGTTAACTGCTAAAGGTACAAATATAACCACAAATCAGTTATCTGCAAGTATTAATGAATTCCTGTTATGCTGATGGAATGGTCCTTTGGCAGTCATTTGAATAACCATTTAGCTAGTTCAAGAATATTTAAATGATTGGGAGAATACTTTTTTACCGAATCTGAAATTTCTCGGTATATTTGGCAACTTACCATGGACTTAAGGCAGTCCCAGTCATCTACTAAAGGCTGTCCTGCTGGTCGAACAGTATTCAGCACTTCGTTGCCTTTTTTAGAGCCAAAGAGGAGCTTTCCAACTAGTTCTATGCTGTCGTCCATATGCAAGCGATGACTTATTACATCAAGAAGCTCTCTACGAGCACTGAGTTTCTTTGAAGAACCTTCTGGTGATTTGTGGAACTTGTATCAAAGAAAAGGAGCAAGTCAGTTATTATTGTTATAATACATATGCTGATCATGTATATTACAGAGACAGCTAGCATAAACTTGTGATGTAATTGTCCCTCACTTAAGGCCTAATACAAGGAAGATACTTCTCTTTTCCCAAACATATCATGTTATATAGTGTAACTGGTGCAAAACTGACGAAATGTTTAGAATTACTATAGCAAAGAGGAAAGCTAACCTTGTGCCAGTAGTAGACAAGATCGGCATCTCGCTGGTTCACAGCCGTCGGAAGTGTTGGCAAAGAGTTGTCCTCAGTGAAAGTAAAGTTATCATTGGCCGGATTAGATCCCATATACAAGAAAAGAGGATTCTGATTGAGATTTGTATTCCCATATTGCATAACATGGGAACCTTGATTATATGTGTTATGAGCTGATGTCCTAGTTTTAACCTGAAACACCACAAGCAACAAAAAATTACAAGGGGAATGATATATCAGTCCTGAAAACTAATAAAATGGCAAACAAATTATGAAGTGATACATGCTGAGCTTCAAATTTAAAGGACATACCACGTCGTATTGCTGCTTAAGAGATTCAGTCTGCAAGTTGTGCCTATCACTGCATTTATATGATAAAGTAAGTTTTTTCTTCTTCTTTTTTCTTGATTCTTTTTTTTGATAATCATATGATAAAGTTAGATAGCGGAAGCAGAATATAAACTGTTTTCAATTGTTAACACTCCACTCTTTAGGATTTGAGATTTATATATGATGACGACTTTTACCGTTAAGACTAAAAACAAACATTTATATTCTTCAGTAAGCCTTTAAACACACTGAACACAAAGCAGTTACAAACATATTCATCACCTTTTATAGTTATTAAACATCCTCCAGTCACTTTAACTTTTTATATTTAAAAGTCCTTAAAATGCACATATTTCATCTATAAATATATCATGACATGTAGATCAAGAACAGAGTTGATATCCAATTCAACTGTCTATGCCCCTGAAGTAGATACATGCACACACATGACCGTTATGCTAATGCATAAAGATTCATCATTCATCGCTTTAGTGGCCCTTAAACAAATGACTCCTAACTTTACCCCTTGATGAGTTTTGGGTATATATACATGCAATGTTTTCGTAAGTTCAAAATAAATAACTATGAACAAGACGTTTTACCTGTCTTCCATCCAAGCAATACTATATAGATCTCCCAAACAGGTATAGTACTCTGGAGGAGGGCTAGGGAACTCGCCAGGACAGTAGGTTCCCCAACTGTCCTCGTCAGCCTTCGATGCAGTTGTTGCATAAATATTTAAATCTCGAGGAAGAAGCCCTTCAAAGATACTCCCAGATTCGCACGCTTCGAGATAGAATACCTGTTAGAACAAAACAAAGTAAGAATTGCCATTAAGATACATACTAACATATAATAGGAGAAGGGGTTTGCCCTCTCGCACCACTCATTTCTTTAAATTAACTCTTCTATCGGATTATCACCACGCTGTTGTTTTTCCTAAGAACATATAGATCCACGCTGTTGTTTTATGCTTCTTAATAATGATAAACTCCAAATATGTTCTTAAAATTGGGAGAAATTAGGAGTACACGTGCAAATAGATCTAGTATAATTAATTAATACTGAGGAGCACAATTGAAGACATTCAATGAGTCAGATAAAAAAATTGAAAACATTCAACAAAATCAGTTGGAATGTCAGTTGTTACCATGCTTTTGTAGGCCTTCTTCGCATGCTTTTTCTTTAACACGGAGACTAAGTCATTGGCAAAGATGTAAGGATAGGTGGGCATGCCTGAAAATATTTCGAACATTGAGAAAGAAGAAAAACAAATAACGAAAACAAATTTCAAATTAAGGAACAACATAGAATACAAAATGCAGCTTAAACCCTATATATCTACTAAATCGTTAATAATTCAAACAGCTCTTTTCAATTTAGAGTTTATACTATATCACGAAGACTGAGAATATTAGCATCATGAGGGGGAGACCTTTTTTTTTTTTTAATATTCTAATTTCACTTAAAATAGGTCACACTCCATCAAAATTCGATTGCCCGGTCCTCTTTCATGTGGAATCGTTCCAGCAACCTGTTAAAGCAATTACTTGTTTTCACTTCATTCTACTGGTTCTCACTTCTTAAAATCCCCACTAAGCAATATGATCATAAATAAAACCTTATAGATTGGATGCCCTTGTTACTCAATTCATTTAATCACATGTTTAGATGATGATACCATGGATACCCTACCCATGGGCAGTGAAGAAACAGGGAATAAACTTCCAAAATTCACCCTCGACTAGGTGGAGAGTTGGAACCTGATCCACCTTTGAGGTATAATATAGGAAACAATTGAAGCTCATTTCATTGTTGCTTGACGCAAAGTCCGCCGTAAATCTCAAAAGAAAGGTAAAATTTTCAGGTTCAGTAACTAAATTCTTAAGCTTATATATTATCCTATTTCGTGTCCTATTGTAAAACCAATAAAATTGAATCTTTAGTATATTTTACTGTCATAACAAACTGATATATAACAATTAAGAAATACTAACCAAGAACCCCAGGTCCACCATGATCTGAGAAGAATACGAAGATATGATCATTCGGGCCACTATTAACAACCTTTCTGCTTCCTCCTCTTAAAGCAGTTTTATCTCCAAGGAGTACAGCAAAAAAGTTGTCAACGTTAACATCTGAGCCAACATAGTCCTGTGAAAATATCCTAATGGGTAAAGAAAAGCTTAACCAACAGAGAAGCAAACTTACTATTATAAATTATAACACAAACCTTAGGAACCCCAGCATACACATCTCCACCTTGCGGGTGATTGATAATGACTCCCGGTCTGGGATTATCTTCACTGTAAGCAATATCATCATACATGAAAACAATAATATTTTCATCTTTCAAACCACCAGCCTTCATGATTTGATATGCGTGGCAGATGTCAGCCTAAGAGATTGCACTGGAATGAGTTAATTGGTCCAAAAATACTTTGGCTTAAATTTTGAAATATGAGTTTATGACACTGCAACATATGTAAGTACTCTCTCAGTCAGCACGAGAGGAACTTGCTGTAATTTAAAAGGCAGAATATATGCAGCTAAACACAATGACAAATCATCTCAAGGAAATAATAAAAATGACACATAATAAGTGAATTAGGTAAGAGTTCGTATATAAGAAAATCTATAAAGTTAATTATTAGATGCCATGTCATCATAATTAGGTATACTGACATTCTTTCATTAAAAATTCTTAAAATAGGGGAGATATAGATGAGGAAGAACTAGTACGAGAAAGCTACGGATGGGAAGAGGTAATTATCCTGCCTGATTTCTGAATGCACAGTAGGAATCTGCTCTAAGTTACATATAACAGAAGATTAAAGCTTCTACACTCTCATCAAAACATAACCCAAATTCAAACATAAGATGGCATAATCTGATCTGCTGGAATATCCTTTAAAACCCGTCAAAACAATATGTCGTGAAGTTCATAAGTGTAGCAAGAAGTTCCACCACAAAGAAAATACAATTATTGAGATATCCACTAAATAAACATCCATTTAATATGATGTAAAATTGCCACACAAATTCATTCCAAAAAGTAATGGGAAAAAATCCCTCATATCAAAAAAGGATATTGTACATGTTTTTTTTTTTTAGATCAAAAGGTGACGAGTTCTTTACCGCTTCGTTAATAAAATATTAACGAAACAAGTATTACAAATGCTATACATCCAACTGTGCCTTAAACGGAACACGGACAACAATTACATAGCTAACCCTACAACATAAACTAGTCTCTCCCCTAGCAATACTTGTAAACGAAAGCATCTGCTCATGTTCTCCCACCTATCCTAACCAAATGTAATTCGAATATCAACCAAATTTAAAATTCGAATTCCATCCAACATTCCTCTCCACCCCCAGAGACTCCCATCACCTTCCCCCGAACGTCCAGCTTGGTCACAACCACAGCCACCATCTCAAGGCGGCATGCATCCATCTCACCCGACAAATCCACCACTCCACCCACCGTGACGCCATCTTCCGATTGCATCAAATCCAGCCATCAACAATAGCTATAGTTCTCAACCGACACATCGACGCTCTCGAAAAACTCGCCCCAACAAACACCTCCTCCTTGGCAGCTCATCTTTGGGGATCCCCCAATTAACTCATCACTCCCCGAACAAAATTAGAATTTCAAAAAATCTTATTTGAAGTTCACAAGTCAACCAACGTTCCTCTCTCTACTCTCCACATATGTTTTAAATTTTAAAAATCTAAATTGCAATTCAAAATGGCTCCAAATCTCCCGCTCCAAATATGTTTTGAATTTCAAAAATCTTTCGAAATTCAAAAATCCCCCTCAAACTCCTCATTCTAATTTTGAATTTCGAAACCCAATTTCAAAATTCAAAATAGGAAATCAATCCCACTCTCCACCACTCCGGCAACTCTCCGGCCACCTCGATAAGCCCACCCTCAACGAAACCCTTCGTTAATATCAATCTGGCTCCTCTTCTCCATTATGGCGTCTACCCCGGCCGTTGTCACACTACTCCTCCCAATGCTCTTGTCGCACACATCCGTCCCTCTATCCCCATCGCCGTTTCGCCATCAACAGATGGCAACCCCCTCAACAAACTACACTCCCCTTCATCAGCCTCGCCTGCTGCACCGATGATGCCCCACACCACCCACTGCGATGAGCCCCCCCGACGCCGCAGCGCTCTCTGCGAGTGCCGCCGAGCAAAGCCCCACTCCAAATCTCGTCGATCCAAACTCTACTTGGATACTCGACGATCAGAGTCCTCCCCCACAAGCGAGCCACGACCTCTGCACCACTTCGGCGAGCTCTGGTTGGATTCTCGATGAGCTCAACCCCAATAATACCCTCCGATCCTCCTAGTCTCCTCGCCGATAGCCGTCAATGCTGTCAACAAGGCACAGAACCAAAACCCTATCGAAGCCGATGACCATCATCGTCCCCGTACACCTCTCCTGCTTCTCCTCCTCCTCTACAACGGCACCGCTCCACCATCGTCCTAATCCTCGTAGAGGTGACCCTCCTTGCTGCGCCGCTCTCTCACTCTGCATCTACTCAACCGGCCATCATCCCAAAACGTTGAAGATACCACACCAGCGCACCTCAGTTGGTGAGTGAGAGGGGGTGGGGGGAAGGGAGAGGAGGCTGAGGACGAAGGGAGTCATCCCCTCCTCCCCGACCAGGTTCGATTTCTTCTATGTTCTTTTTGGGGTATTTTTGAGGGAGAACTCTAGAGAGAGAAGCCCCTTCGCTGTTATTTTAAAACAGAACTATTAATATTGTACTGTAAGTTTATTAGAAAATTGCATTGATATTTGTGACAATTTCTTTGAAAACCAACATGGTTATGGGATGTCTATCAGACAGTTTAAACTTTAAACCCATTTTATTATGAAAATTTTGCCACACTGCCCCACTTTTTGAAAATATTTAGTGATATGCCCTGCTTTCGAAAACATTTAGTGAGGTGCCCTTGTCTGTGACACGTCAGCAAGAAACGTTATTGGGAAAAACGGCATAGGTTATTTTCATGCCGTTCTTCCCAATAACGGCATCTGTTTGGAAAAAAAAATTGCATGCCGTTATTTGGAATAACGGCATCAGTATATTTGTCTTACAAGTGTGAATACTCTAAGTTTAAAAAGTTCTAAGTGTGAAAAAAACTTATAAACAATGCCGTTATCCTGAATAACGGCATTCGAATGCCTGATGTCATTATTGGTGATAACGGCATCAGTTATATATCAATATGCACTCTTGCCGTTGTTTGGAAACAGAAAGAATTGATAAAAAGTAAAAAAAAAAAAAAAAAAAAATTATAACTGATGCCGTTATTCGGAATAACGACATCAGTTATATTTTTTTTTTTTTTTTTTTTTACTTATTCATCAGAGATGATGAATAATAAGTTACTTTTTCATTAAAAAAATTTATAACTGATGCCGTTATTCCAAATAACGGCACCAGTATTGAGAATGCCGTTATTTGAAATAACGGCATCTGTTATAAGGTTTTTCATACTTGCAATTTTTTCTCTAAGTGGAGACTACAAGCTCTCGAAAAACAAAACAACCTATGGCGTTATTCCCAATAACAGTATGCAATTTTTTTTCCAAACAGATGCCGTTATTGGGAAGAACGGCATGGAAATAACCTATGCCGTTTTTCCCAATAACGTTTCTTGCTGACGTGTCACAGACAAGGGCATCTCGCTAAATGTTTTCGAAAGCAGGGCAAGTCACTAATTAATTTAAAAAAAGAGGGCAGTTCGGCAAAATTTTCTTTTATTATACAATATCGTTGTAGAAGTTGCGGACGCATGGTTCGTGCTTGCTGGGCAGATATCCGTCTATAGTTCTTCTGATACTTCACATATACTAAAAATATTATTTAACAAAAATAAAAAAAACTTCCATCAAACTGATAAAGCTACCAAAGATATATACTCACGAGTCATCAACAATCCAGAAGATTCATTTTTTTATGAAAATTCATCATTTTGGTTGTATAAGTATATCCCACTTGAACAAGAATGTTACTATGTGTAAAGTGCTTTGGATATTTGTGTTAATGGGCATCAGTTTAACCGCACCGGCTGTTAGCCTTATAATCATTGTAACAATACAGATGAAAAACAGAAGAAAATGATCAAGCTCAAACAAATACCTGACTAGGACGAAGAAAATAATCATCCACAAGTTATCATTTATATGGTTAATAAGAGATGCATAAGTATATAAAATCAGAAATTTCCCTTCTAAATTTTCCAATATAACTGATATTCAGTGCCTAATTCCAAAAGCAAGTTTCATACAGGTTCATTATATATCATCTTTCAGATACAGATACTGCACTTCTTATATCATCGACGTTTCATTGAACTAATCAAAGAATATGTATTGCTTTCACACACTTTCATGTTTGCGTTCGAACGTCTAAAGCAAATAATTGTTTATAAAAGTGATCATTAAGAAATTAACGGTGCAAAGCCCATCACATAAACTTTTCTAAAATATGACTTTTTCATTGTTTAGTGCTTTGCCACGTTTGTGTATCTGCTCTTCAATCAATAAATTATGTCAGAAAAAGGAGCAATAAGAAATGGTGCAACTAATATATCAAAATAAATAGTTCAAATAAGTGGAACCACAAAATAAAGTAATAAACACTAAAATTCTTTCAACATAAGTATCTTCACACGTATATTTCACGTTCACACGTATATGTCACGTGTTCTCCATCAGATGCCTTGAGAGATTATAAAAACACATGCAGTGCACATACTAGTCATCTACTGATTTTACACTCTCAACTTAACATCCAAAGTAACACACAGACATGACCAAATACCTAAGCAAAATTAACCACTTTTTAGCGCGCGCGCACACACAAAAACAAAAAAACAAAAAAAAAAAAAAATTTGAAGAGTAATATGACTAATGAGTAAAATTAAAAACGATAATCAAGAAAAGCACGGAACACCTGATGCCGATAATTCCAGAATCCATTCGATCCAGCGACAAGTACCGCCCACCTCGTTCCGACGGACTCAACTTGGCCGTTAGTCTCACGGTCAGTTGGTAACTTAAGAAATGAATCAGGTCGAGCTCCGACGTCAACTAACGGCAGCAAAACTAGAATAGCCAAAACCGAAACGGCGGCGTATCGTCCCATCGTTTGTATCGTATCGGCAGAAAAGCTGAGGCCGAGGCTGAGGCTGAGACTGAGAGACTGACACAAAGGGCACTTCCTTTTATAGGCAGTATCGAACTGAAAAGTATCTTATGGTGCGCGAAACAGAGGATATCTCTATGATTATCCAGGTGGACGGCTGAGTGAGCACAGCGCGCAACTTGTTGTAACGAAAAGAAATGCGTTTTCTGATGCGAATATGTTTTTACTTATTTACAGCTGGCGCTGATTCTGACGTGGCAGTTTTGAGACCGTCGGTATTAGTTTTTCCAGATGGGGCCCATATCTTTTTGGATATTTTTGGCGTTTTTAAGGCCCATGTTTCATTGTTTTGTGTTTGTTTTCGCAGATGGGTCCTAAACTCTTTGAAATTTTTTCTTGGTGAGGGGTCCGGAATTTAGGTGACAGGATAAAATAATGGCAGAAAAGCTTCAGTTGGGTGAATGATGTACAGATAGGTAATTTGTTCTTTTCTTCTAGAAAATTTTTGAAAATATGTTAAAATTTTCACTTAATTACCATTCACAATAACAAATTCCAAATTTCTAGAGTATGAATGTTAGGATAAGAAAAAACTTAATTTTGTAATTAATAAAAGACGGGTAGGCTTTTAAACTTCTCGGAAAAACTTACTTCCCTACGCGATCTTAAATTTTTTACCAAACTATCCCACTTTTTGTAAGTATGTACGAAACTATCCCTGTTTGAAAAGTTAATACCAAAATATCTCTGTTGTTAACGGGATTAATGGCCTTGGTAATAATAGGCACATCAACTGAGTTAACGTATCTATACTTAGTGATTTTTTATGTACAAAACATACCTGGCTGTTTGTTTGTGAAGATAGGCATACACTTTAACTCAGTTAACGGCCTTGGTAAAACAAGGCACGTTAACTGAGTTAACGTGTCTATACTTAGTGATTTTTTATGTACAAAACATCCTTGTCTGTTTGTTTGTGAAGATAGGCATACACATTAACTTAGTTAACGGTTTTGGTAAAACAAGGCACGTTAATCGAGTTAACGTGTGTTAGTATCTCCAATTTCCAAAAATTTTTAACTTTCTGGAAACTTGAAATCTTTACACTCGTTAACTCAGTTAACGGCCTTGATAATAATAGGCACGTTAACTGAATTAACGTGTCTATACTTAGTGATTTTTTTACCCACACCCCTCTTTGAAGTAGTGCCTCATACTGTCTCTACTACAAACGTTAATCCCATTAACGGGAGTGGTTTAAATACTACCGCTAACGGGATAAACGAGTCTATATTGGATGAGTTTTTCTGCAAATCCTCACTCAAGGGAAATATCCCCATCAGCACGTTAACGGGGTTAACACTAGGGAAATTACTAGACTCGTTAACCCCGTTAACGATAAGGATGTTGATGCGGTTTGTTTCTGGGAGACGTGTGGATGCACCAGGTGTGAGTTCTTACTCGATTTGTATTTGAAGGAGAAAGCTACTGGTCGGACGACCCTCGGCTTGCCGGGCGGTACCTGCGATTGGTTTGGAGTGAGGTGGATGTCTGGGCTCGGATCCGAGGTCTTGTGTACCTGCAGACGGTCTAGAAACACCGGGGTTGGTTCCGGTGGCAGACCCTCCGACGATCTAGTCAGTTACTTAGGATAAGAGCAACAGTAACTAGGGTTTTAGTGGCAAAAGTTTGATTACCTGTAAACAGGGGGGAGGGTCTGGTATTTATAGAGGAAGCCAATCGGGTCCAGACCCGTTTGGGGCTGGGCCGGACCCGGTTACCGGCATGGCTGAAGCGGTGGAAAAGCCGGGCGGTATAGGGCTGACGTGGCAGGTGCCGGAACGGTTTCCGGGCTGACGTGGCAAAGCTCCGGGCGGTTTTCCGGCGCTGACGTGGCAGATCAGAAGGATCAGACGGTGCGCGTATCTCTGAGGGGATCTAGTGGTCCAGGATGGGCCATGCTATTTCTGACCCATATCAGATGTTTTGGTATTAAATTTTCAAACAGGGATAGTTTTGTACATACTTACAAAAAGTGGGATAGTTTGGGGAAAAAAATTCCATGATCTTCTCCTATTCTTGTGGACTCGTGCAAGGGGCACAGGTCTTACGGGTATCCATCTGAAACAAACAATCACTCAGAACATTACATAAGAAATTATATAATTAATTCTGCATAAGATTTTTATCTTCGACTGCTAAGAATAATCTTTCGATTCAGAAGTTTATATTCTGCAAACATGACCTACAAGTCTTTCATCTTTCGGTGCCTATATAGATTTACATTAACAATAAGTAACTTGGCCCATATAATAAAGGCTTTCTACATATCGATACAAGTTAAAATATCTCTACTATTATAATGGGAGAAGGCCTTAGTGGTATTTGTCATTAATTTTTTTTTTTTTCATTTTGTCATTTTGAAGCCAAATGACTCATTTTGGTAAATATTTTTTAAAGTGGACCAGTTTGGTAAATAGTTTCGGCAGTGGATCAATTTGGAAATTATTTCCCTTTTTTTTGCCTTTATCCTTCTTCCTCCGCGTGCACATGCGAAAGTGGACCAGTTTGGTAAATATTTTTGACGGTGGATCAGTTTGGAAATTATTTTTCTTTTCTTTTTCCTTCTTTCTCCACGTGCATCGCACGTGCATGATACTAGTAAATATAAATTCATCTACTGTGAAGTTTGATGTATTTGTATGAACCATATCAATCCTGATATCTTTGTTTGAATACTCTTTGATTCTGTAATCTACGCAGATCCTTACCTAGGCCTGCACATCACATCAGCCAATATGTGATAAAGTTGATAATATTTTTTTGTCTTGTACCTTGATGTGTATCTATCTTCTTCCAATCCCTACCACTATGTTATATATATATAAAAAATTGATCAACTATTTTGCAACATAGTTAACAATGTTCATGTACCATTCTATAGTCAATACTTGCGGCTACGAGTGGTAAGATAAATCAGAGAGAAATGAAGACAATACTGAATATTAAATTGAAAAATAACTGAGTACAATATCTCCTCTATATAGGAGGAACCAAATACAAAACTAATCAACTATTCAATGTTTGACTATAATCTCTAACACTCCCTCTCAAACTCACGATGGGTCAAACAATGTGAGTTTGCCTACTAAGTGTCGGAATCTCTGAACAGTATGGAATTTGGTGAAGAAGTATGCAGTCTGCTGGGAAGAGGTAACAGAATGGAGAGATATGGTCCCTGCCTCAAAACGCTCACGAACATAATGACAATCAATCTCAATATGCTTCGTTCGTTCATGAAAGACCGGGTTGCTTGCAATGTGCAATGCACTCCGATTATTACAATAAAGTGGAGTAGCTCCTGTAAGAGTGACACTCATATCAGATAACAGCCAACGAACATGAACAATCTCTCTAGTAGTAGCTGTCATTGCTCTGTACTCAGCCTCGGTGGAAGAACATGCAACAACTGCCAATTTCTTGCTCCGCCATGAGATCAGTGAATCACCAAGAAATAGACAGAAACCTGTGGTAGACCTTCTAGTAGTCGGATCACCTGGCCAATCTGAATCAGAATATGCACTGAGCTCTAGTTTGGATGTAGAAGGCATGAATAATGAGCGAGTGATAGTGCTCCGAAGATAACTGAGGATCTGAAGAAGAGCACTGTAGTGAACTGATGTAGGAGTGGAAACAAACTGACTGACAATACTAATTGCATGAGCAATATCGGGTCTGGTCATGCATAAGTAGATAGGCTGTCCAACAATCTGCTTGTATCTAGTGGGATCAGGAAGGAGCTCACCATCCGTGGGACGAAGTTTCACATGAAGCTCTAAGGGTGTATCAGCTGATCGACTGTCAGAGAGACATGCAGCGGAAATAATATCTGATGTGTATTTCTGCTGAGAAATGAGTATCCTCTAAGATCCACGAGCAATCTCTAAACCCAGAAAGTAACGTAGCTTACCAAGGTCTTTCATATAAAACTGCTGGTGAAGGTATTTCAGTGTGGATGCAATGCCGGCGGAGTCATCCCTAGTAATGATCATATCATCAACATATAGTAGTAGAATTACCCTCCCGTGCGGCGATGACTGCATAAACATAGAATGGTCCTGAGAACTCTGACTAAAACCAGCCTTGGTGATGACAAGGCGAAAACACTCAAACCAGGTTCGAGAGGCCTGCTTCAAACCATATATAGCCCGACGCAGCTGGCAAACATGACGAGGAGTAGGGAGGCCAGGAGGAGGTTTCATATAAACAACCTCAGATAATGTACCATGAAGAAAAGCATTCTTCGCATCCATCTGGTATAACGGCCATTGGCGGATGGTTGCAACAGCAAGAAGGGTGCGAACAGTAATCATCTGTGCAACGGGAGCAAAGGTCTCATCATAGTCAATGCCATGCTCCTGAGTAAACCCTCGGGCTACTAGACGGGCCTTGTGCCGCTCAATAGATCCATCAGGTTGATATTTGACATTGAAGATCAACTTGCAGCTAATAGGCTGAACACCCTCTGGTAGAGGAATAACATCCCAAGTGCCAGTCTGATCAAATGCACTGAATTCCTCTGCAATGGCTTTCCTCCATTTAGGATATTGAATTACGTCTTGATAGGTTCTGGGCTCATGTGTAAAGTGTATAGCAGTGAGTTATCCATGAAACTGTAGTGAGTAGGAAGGTAGGATGGCAAAACCAAACTGGCCAGAAGGACCAGTGGCATCAGGTGTATAACGTGCCGGAGAAATACCAGAAGTGGAACGGGTAGAATGACGAAGAGGTTGTGGACTGACAGGGTGTGGGGGTGAGGACGGTGGAGTGGTGCATGTGTCGGTGGGGAAAGTATGTGGGATGGGTGCTGGCTGCTGTGGGGATGCAGGTGGAGTTTCGGTAGGGAGAACAACAGGTGTAAGGACTGCAGGAGATGTGAATGAAGCCAGAGGAGTGGGATCAAAAGAAATGCGGGAAGAAGTCAGGGGACTAGCAACAACTAGGGAATTGAGAAATCTAGTATCCTCGGGGGGGGGGGGGGGGGGTCAGGTAGTAAGGGGAGTCTTTCACAAAGGAGACATATCGAGAAATGCAGACACGACCCGCTGATGGATCAAAACAACGATAACCTTTGTATTCAGGACTGAGACCTAGGTAAACGCACTTAGCAGCACGAGCGGAGAGCTTCGTGCGCTCAGTAGGAGGGAAAAGGACGTAACAGGTGCATCCAAAGGTACGGAGCATACTGTAGTCGGGAGGTGAATGATAAAGAGCCTCGTAAGGCATCGTACTGGCTAGGGCAGACGAGGAAGTAATGTTGATGAGACTAACAGAGGTCATGATAGCTTCAGCCCAGAAAGAACGAGGAGCAGAGGAGGAGAGTAAAAGGGCGTGAGCCGTCCCAAGAATGTGACGATGCTTGCGTTCAGCTACATCATTCTGCTCATATGTGTGAGAGCATGATTGCTGAAACAGGGTGCCGTGAGACTGAATGATTGATCTCATAGTGGTGGAAGTGTACTCACGTGCACCGTCCGATCGAAAATTCTTAATGCGCACACCGAACTGAGTGTGAATCATTGTTGTAAAGAATCGATAAATATCAGGTATTTCAGATCGCTGACGCATAAGAAAAACCTATGTATGTCTAGTGAAGTCATCGATGAAGGCAACATAATAGAGAGATAGCCTTTTCACGAGGGTACGGGAGAGGGTCCCCATATGTCGGAATGAATAAGTTGAAAAGGGTGAGTGGTTTCAGAAGTTTTTTTGTGACTAAAGGGTAGGGCAATGTGTTTGGCCAAATGACAACCCTGAAAGTCAGATAAATGTTTAAAAGTGAGAGAACCGAGTGCACCACTACGAGCTATGGTCTGAAGTCGTGATGCGCTAATATGACCTAAATGTCTGTACCACAGATCAGCATCAGAGGAAATAATACTGACAAAACTAGAAGAAGAGTGATGTGCACGAAGAAAATCTAGATAATATAAACGACCATGACAACTAGCACGCTCAAACCCCTCACCGGTGAAGGAATCAGTAATAGAACAACCTAAAGAGTCAAAAGTAACGACAAAACCACTTTCGCACAATGCACTAATAGAAATAAGATTTATTGATAAATGAGGAGCATAGAGAACATATGGTAATGTGAGAGTGGGAGAGTTAATTGTCCCTGAGTGTGTAATAAGAAGTGGTGAGCCATCAGCTGTGTGTAGAGATGGAGAGTGAGAGGGAAGTGTTGTGCAGGTGGTGAATAGTGTCTGATTACTAGTAAGATGATGTGATGCACCAGAATCTAAAATCCAGAACGAATTCATACCGGGAGTGGCAGAAAGTGCTGAAGAGACAGCATTGATAGACTGACCCATGAGCTGTAGTTCCAGCTGAGTGAGGCGTTGCTGAGTATTAGCCCAATCAGCAGGCGACGGCAAGTTCGGAGTGACGGGCATGGCCGAGGATGTGAGGGAAGAAGCACTGCGAGGAGAAACAAGACTGGCGCTGCTATGACTGAGAGCATAATGTGGAGGGAGATGTTGCTGGTGCCTGGATCGGGGTAGGGGGTAGGGCGGTGCTACCGATGGTGGAAGTAGAGGTGGAGTATGGTGATGAGTGATGTAAGCACTACAAAAGATACTTATTTTACCGGCGAATATTCCCCGGCATTTTACTACTAGCGCCGGGGTAGGGAGCGAATAGGAATGGGGCGCCAGGCGCCAGATGGAATGGTTATACACCGGCGGTCACTTTAAAACGCTGGTCAATCTTCGTATTCACCGGCGTTTTATTTAGAAACGCCGGTAAAGTGTATTATTCACCGGCGTTTTGATAATAAACTCCGGTGAATATACGGACACATTCACCGGCGTGTCTAATTGAAACGCCGGTGAATAAGCTGCGATAAAACCCGCGAACCCTAATCTTTCGCTCGCCATTTTCCCAACCCCCCCCCCCCAAAAAAAAAGGGGGGGCACTTCATTTCCCTCCTTCCTCGCTCTACTTCCCGCGCGTTTGCCTCCGCCGCTTCGTCCTCTTCGACGGCCTTCGACCTTTCGAAATCGTCCCTTCTTCCCTTCGTCATTTTCAATTTCCCTCTTCCCTCTCTCTATTTGGAGGTGAATCGGCGATCGCCCCGCTCTCTCTCTCTATCCTATGCCCCCGCGCTCGTCGCCCCGCTCTCTCTCTCTCTCTTCGGTATCATCTCTTGATTTCCCTTATTTTTCAAAAAAAGCATGTTTTTTCAGAGTATGCATCTTGATTTCCTTAACATGAATGGATTAGTTGGGATGAAGAATGAATAGGAAAATATAGGCTTAGATACTGAAAATTTTCATCTTCTTTTACTGTTAATGAAGCTGATTTCATGCATCTGATTGTCTTCTTGGCATGTTTGTTTTTTTACCCAAAACGGGTTCACTGTGAACTGAGGATGCTCTAGGTACGTATGCCAAAATCCTCCGGCCGGATATGCACAACAATTGGATTTTAGATTTAGTTGGGCACAGTGAATTAGTAGAGCAACATATAAGCTCAGATAATGGAAATTTTCATTTTAAGATACTGTTAAAGTTACCTATTTGCCCTCGTTGGCATGTTTTTTTAACAAAAAAAGGGTTCACTTCCAAACTAAGTATGCTGCTAGCATACCCATTTTCTTTCACTGTTAATGAAGCTAATTTCATGCATCTGATTGTCTTCTTGGCATGCATGTTTTTTTGACCAAAATGGGTTCACTGTGAACTGAGGATGTTATAGGTGCGTATGCCAAAATCCTCTGGATATGCACAACAATTGGGTTTTAGATTTAGTTGGGCTAAAGAAGTAGTAGAGCAACATATAAGCTCAGATAATGGAAATTTTCATTTTAAGATACTGTTAAAGTAACCTGATTGCCATCTTTGGCATGATTTTTTAACCAAAAACGGGTTCACTTCCAAACTAAGTATGCTGCTAGCATCCCCATTTTCTTTCACTGTTAATGAAGCTGATTTCATGCATCTGATTGTCATGTTGGCATGTTTTTTTGACCAAAATGGGTTCACTGTGAACTGAGGATGCTATAGGTGCGTATGCCAAAATCCTCCGGCCGGATATGCACAACAATTGGGTTTTAGATTTAGTTGGGCTAAAGAAGTAGTAGAGCAACATATAAGCTCAGATAATGGAAATTTTCATTTTCAGATACTGTTAATGAAGCTGATTGCAATCTTTGGCATGGTTTTTTAACAAAAAATGGGTTCATTTCCAAACTAAGTATGCTGCTAGCATCCTCATCTTCTTTTATTGTTAGTGAAGCTTATTTTCATACATCTGATTGTCATCTTGGCATGTTTTTTTGACCAAAATGGGTTCACTGTGAACTGAGGATGCTATAGGTACGTATGCCAAAATCCTCCGGCCGGATATGCACAACAATTGGGTTTTAGATTTAGTTGGGCTAAAGAAGTAGTAGAGCAACATATAAGCTCAGATAATGGAAATTTTCATTTTCAGATACTGTAAGAGAAGCTGATTGCCATCTTAGGCATAATTTTTTAACATAAAATGGGTATACTTCCAAACTAAGTATGCTGCTAGCATCCTCATCTTCTTTTATTGTTAGTGAAGCTTATTTTCATGCATCTGATTGTCATCTTGGCATGTTTTTTTGACCAAAATGGGTTTACTGTGAACTGAGGATGCTATAGGTACGTATGCCAAAATCCTCCGGCCGGATATGCACAACAATTGGGTTTTAGATTTAGTTGGGCTAAAGAATTAGTAGAGCAACATATATGCTCAGATAATGGGTATTTTCATTTTCAGATACTGTTAGATAACCTGATTGCCATCTCAGGCATGATTTTTTAACCAAAAATGGGTACACTTCCAAACTAAGTATGCTGCTAGCATCCTCATCTTCTTTTACTGTTAGTGAAGCTTATTTTCATGCATCTGATTGTCATCTTGGCATGTTTTTTTGACCAAAATGGGTTCACTGTGAACTGAGGATGGTATAGGTACGTATGCCAAAATCCTCCGGGTATGCACAACAATTGGGTTTTAGATTTAGTTGGGCTAAAGAAGTAGTAGAGCAACATATAAGCTCAGATAATGGAAATTTTCATTTTCAGATACTGTTAGAGAAGCTGATTGCCATCTTAGGCATGATTTTTTAACAAAATGGGTTCACTTCCAAACTAAGTATGCTGCTAGCATCCTCATTTTCTTTTACTGTTAATGAAGCTTATCCCATGCATCTGATTGTCATCTTGGCATGTTTTTTTGACCAAAATGGGTTCACTGTGAACTGAGGATGCTATAGCTGTATGCCAAAATCCTCTGGATATGTACAACAATTGGTTCACTCTGAAAAATATATGCTTACATACTGGACATTATCATTTTTCTTTTACTGTTAATGAAGCTGATTTCATGCATCTGATTGGCATCTTGGCATGTTTTTTACCAAAATCCTCCAAATCTGTACAAGATTTGGGCTGAACAAACCTCGTGCAGGTTTCTTTTGGCGCTACAAGCATCAATGATTTAGTTGGGATGAAGAATTATTTTAGAAAAACTTATTAATAGCCATATTAGTTTTTTTTGTTTATTATTATTATTATTATTATTATTATTATTATTATTATTATTATTATAAGATAAGTGATTATTAGTAGCCATGAACAGAATAGTTCATGAGTCATCAGATCTTCTTGTTACCGTAGTTACAGCACGACGCGCTCATTATTCGGCCGATTCCTCTTCATCAGCAAAATACCCTTTACCATCATCATCTCCTTGAACGGAAAGCCAAATACAGGGGAGACTATAGTCGATTTTTTTTATGCTCGAACAGAGGGTGTGCGATAAAATACCACTAAGGTGGTTGTGATAATTTCCACAAAATGTAGTTTAAGGTTATGTGAATAGAGTAGATTGTGTTAAGATGTAGTTTTTTTTTTGTACATTTTTTGGAACCACAGTTTCTTTATTTTACAGTTAAAGATTATATCGTTTATTTATTTGCAGCTAGGGATGGTTTTCAAATAGGTGAAATTTAATAAACAAAATGCCTTTTACTGTTATTACTATTTAATATATCAAATTTTAATTTCAGATTGTGTGCTATTGATATAATGGATAGAAGTTGGATTAGTAAACCACGATTATCCAAGAAGTACCGTGATGGTATTAAAGATTTTATTATCTTTGCCAAACGACATTCCCGTGATCCCAACCTAATCCTTTGTCCATGCCTCCGGTGTACAAATTGTATGCTGAGAACATGTGACGTAGTACATACACACTTGGTTGTCAACGGTTTTCTTCAAGGGTACACAAGGTGGTTTTGTCATGGAGAGGATCATACGTCAACTCCTGTTCGTCCGGTTGTATTAGAAAATGAAGCTGAGCCCTTAGTGAACGAAGACTTAAGCGTTTCCGATGAGATGCATGCTTTGTTACAAGATGCCATGGGAATTCATAATGTTCCTTTCCACACCAATAACCCAACAACCGAAGTTCACAATGAGTCAACAGAAACAAACCAGATTGGTGGTGGGGTGGACGAGGAAATGTCTGGCCCCACCCCTGAAAATAATAAGCCGCAAGAATCCTTCGCTAAGTTACTTGAAGATGCTAGTACTCTGTTGTACCGCGATTGCACCAAATTTTCTAAATTCTCATTCATTGTCAGACTATTTCAGATTAAATGTTTAAACGAGTGGTCTGCTAAGTCCTTCACTATGTTACTTGAATTGTTGAATGAAGCATTTCCTGAAATCTGTATTCCAAACTCAGCCTATAAAATCAAAAAATTCCTAAGTTCTTTCGATCTAGGATATGAGAAGATAGCAGCATGTCCAAATGACTGTATGCTTTTCACGAGTGGTAAGGAAAGTCTGGAGAATTGCGAAGTGTGTGGTTCTTCGAAATGGAAAGAAATACCAAATCAAGACGAGGGAGCCAGTGGATCTACTAAGCGAAGTAGGAAAAAGAAGCCTGCCAAAATACTGCGTTACTTTCCTCTGATTCCTAGGCTACAAAGGTTATTTATGTCTACGAAAACTTCTTCTGATATGAAATGGCATGCTGAAGGTCGCACTAATGATGGGATTCTTAAACATCCTGCTGATTCTCAATCTTGAAAAAAATTTGATGAAAGATATCCTGATTTTACGGAAGATCCTCGAAATGTGAGACTTGGACTAGCTAGTGATGGTTTCAACCCTTTCAGGCAAATGAGTAGTACATACAGCATATGGCCGGTTGTGTTGATACCATACAATTTGCCACCTTAGAAATGCTTGAAGCAGTCCTCATTTATTTTGTCCATGATAGTTCCTGGACCGAAAGGTCCTGGAAATGATATAGATGTGTACCTACAACCGTTAATAGATGAACTTCAGAAGTTGTGGGTGGGTGTTCCAACCTATGATGCTGTGGCTAAAGAAACATTTTCTCTTCGGGCCGTGTTGTCTTGGAAAATCAATGATTTTCCAGCATATGCAAATTTATCTGGATATAGTACTAAAGGACGTTATGCATGTCCATGTTGTGCTGACCAAACTAGTTCAAGGTGGTTGTACAATGGCAGAAAGTTTTGCTATATGGGTCATAGGAGATGGTTGCCTGACACACATATATTTCGGGCAGAGGCAACGACATTTGATGGTACCGACGAGTGGGAACATGCTCCTGGGTCTTCTTCTGGTTCAGATATTTTGAGGCGGGTAGATGGTCATCAATTCAAATATGGAAAAGAACCAGAAGTCAGGACAAAGGGCAAGAAAAGGGCAAGGCCGGAGCAAGGTGAGGAGACTGATCTATATGGCGAAGATGAGTATCAAAACATGACGAGTTTAGGTGCATGGAAGAAGAAGAGTATTTTCTTCAAGTTGCCGTATTGGGAATTCAACTTACTGCGACATAATTTAGATGTGATGCATATCAGAAAAAATATTGGTGAAAATTGTATAGGAACAGTTATGGGAGATGATCGGAAGACAAAGGACAATCTCAAGAGCCGACTTGATTTGAAGTCAATGGGCATCTGACATGAGTTGCACCCAGAAGAATTGCCGAACGGGAAAGTACTCCTACCTCCTGCAATCTATTCAATGTCAAAATCGGAGTTGGAATTGTTTTGCAAAGTACTACTTGAACTTAAAGTCCCTAATGGCTATTCTTCTAACATGGTAAGATGTGTCAACTTTAAAGAGAAGAGGCTTCAGGGTCTAAAATCACACGACTACCACATCCTAATTCAAGATCTCCTTCCTGTGGCCCTAAGGTCTTCAATGTGTGAGCAAATCACTACTGTCCTGAAAGATCTTTGTAGCATATATAAAGGTATTTGCTCAAGAATGCTTCGTGTTGAAGATCTGGACCAATTGGAGCAGCAGGCGGCATTGACACTTAGTAAAATGGAGATGATATTTCCTCCATCGTTCTTCACTATAATGATTCACTTGATAATCCACCTTGCTGGTGAAGCCAGAATCGGCGGTCCTGTTCACTATCGGTGGATGTACCCCATTGAAAGGTAAAAGAATTCATTCATCTTACGAAATTGAATTTTCAAAAGCTCATTTCTTTTAATCCCCTTATCCGCTCTAATTCATTAATTGTACATGTTCAGGTACCTATACCGGCTAAAGGGTTATGTAAAAAATAGAGCATATCCTGAAGGGTCAATAGCCCAGGGATATCTATCAGAGGAGTGCTCACATTTTTTTTCCAGGTATTTACCGGGTGTGGAGACATCTTCTAGTAGACCACGTAGAAATCCAGACATTTACAACCTTGATGGTGCTCAATATCTTTTTGATACCGCTGGCACTACTGTTGGTAAAGTTGATGCATTTGAGCTAGATAACTTAGCGTGGGAACAGGCACATCGATATGTGCTAGACCACCATGCATCAGTGGAACCATTTCGAAGGTAAGTTGCTTTTGAATTTAAATCGAATACAGTGAAAACCGCGGAGTTCGATATTAACTTACTTTTTTTATTCCTTATTTCAATTGCTTGTTTTTTAGCGAATTTGTCAGGGACATCAAACGAAGGGCTAGACCAAGAAGACTACCACCACGTGAACAAAACAAGTTGATGAATGAAAAGTTTCATAAGTGGTTTGAATCTCATGTAGGTGAATTACAGTTATGCGAGTTAATCTTCATTCTATCTACATTTTTTATGGTGCTGATACGATTTGCGCAAAATTAATAGGTACATTCTTTGGGTCCTGAAGGTGCGTCATCTGAAATACAAGTACTTGCCAAAGGTCCCTATAAGATGGTCAAAAGATACGGAGGATACATATTCAATGGTTTTAGATTTCGTACTAAGGATCGTGAATGTCATTTGAAGTCTCAAAATAGTGGAATGGTAGTGACGTCTAAGACTAGAAGTTATGCTTCCAAATCGGACACGAGGCCTGTAGATGGAGATCTCGACTACTATGGAGTGCTCACGGATATCATTGAGTTGAATTATTTTGGTTATTTCCGTGTTGTCTTATTTCGTGGGGATTGGGCTGAGTTTGACAGGAATTTTGCTAACAACAAGGATAAGCTTGGCTTCACAGTTGTAAACTTCTCAAAATTGATTCACATCGGTACACACATTAGCCATGAGCCATTTGTGTTTCCATCCCAAGTGCAACAAGTGTTCTACATTGAAGATCCAACCCTGCCAAAATCGTATGTGGCTCTCCCTATGCAACCAAGAGATGTATTCCAACTGGGCGATACTTCAGAAGATGAAGACGGTGAAGTCATGAACAGTTACATTGCTTCTGAGTTTCCTGTGTTTGATGTAAACACAACCGACGTTGGAATTTGTGGGACTTGGCTCCGCAAGGATGGAGAAGAGGGCGATGTACTGGAAAATGTCGTATTGTAGTTTACATGATTTTCAATTTGGTTTATTATATGTCTGTAATTTTATGTCTTAAATCTTGTTGTAATATTATGTCTGTAATTTCGAATATGTTCATTATGAATTTAATACACCGGTTTAATTATCTTTCTATTTTCTACTGCTTGGTATTATTTACATTAAACTATGCTTAGTGTCATTTGAACCAAACTATCATTGTAATTTAATCTGTTACAAATCTCATTTTTTTAATTTTTTTATAATTATGTTGGTTTGTTAATCCTACTAAAGTACAAATTTTATGATAGTTATTATAAACATGTTATTAATTAAATTTGCATCTCTAAGGAAGTTATCGAATCCTTGACAGGTACAACATGCCGAGGCGTGGAAAAAGGATAAATATAAATGATGGCAACGAGAGCCATGGGGATGAGCAGCCACTAAATAATAGTGGCAGTCAAACATATGAGAGTGAGGGTAGCACGCCGCCCACTGTCAAAAAATATCGTTAAGTCTTTAAATTGGAATTTTTAAAGAGATTATGGTCTTGAATGCATGAAAGACACGTACTAGTGTTTGTGAGTCTGCATTGTGGCTGTCGTCTATAAGCATTTCGTCTATGTTTCTTAAGTGGGCTGTGATTAGAAAGAAAGGGCTGGAGTGGAGATCTGGAAACCCAAATAGAGACATCTCGTTTATTATAATCTACACTTATTGTTGGACCAACCCCCTCTTGCTGTTGTTGCTGATGTCTCTTTGTGTGCGTATGTTGAAGAGAATGAAGGGATGAGAGAGAGTTGAGGAAAATGCCGCTATGTTAACCTGGTGTATCCTCATTCTCTACCATCCCTCTTTCTGGCTCCATATATGGCTTCTATATTAAATTGGTTTCCTTCCACGATGACAGTCCGTAATACTACACTTGATATGAGCCATATTCATAGCTGCACCCTATTGCATACTCACAAACAACTAATACGTGTCGTTCATGCATTGTATGACCAACCCCACTTTGGCACATAACATGGTATAGATGACATTGTATGACTTGCAAACAAGGTTTGTTCAGCCATGTTGTTGTACTGATTTGGAGGATTTTGGTATGCTAGCAGCATACTTAGTTTGGAAGTGAACCCATTTTGGTTAAAAAATCATGCCAAAGATAGCAATCAGATGCATGAAATCAGCTTCTTTAACAGTATCTGAAAATGAAAATTTCCATAATCTGAGCATATATGTTTCTTTAACAGTGACTGTGAACAATTGTTCTTAATTGGGCTGTGATTAGAAAGAGACAAGTTGGAGTGGAGATCTGGAAACCCATATAGAGACATCTTGTTCATAATAATTTATTATTATTGTTGTTCTTGTCGCTCTTGCTGTTGTTGCTGATGTCTCTATGTGTTCGTGTGCTGAAGGGAAAGAAGGGATGAGAGAGAGATGAGGAAAATGCCGCTATGTTAGCCTGGTGTATCCTCATTCTCTACCATTCCTCTTTCTGGCTTCTATATTTGGTTTCCTTCCACGATGACAATTCCTTAAAACTACACTTGATATGAGCCCTATTCGTATTTTTCTTCAATGAAGAATTGATATATGACTACAATCTCCATTCAAAACCCAATTGTTCTATATTTGGTTCCCTCTTGCTGTTGTTGCTGTTGTTGCTGATGTCTCATCTTCTTTTATTGTTAGTGAAGCTTATTTTCATGCATCTGATTGTCATCTTGGCATTTTTTTGACCAAAATGGGTTCACTGTGAACTGAGGATGGTATATAGGTACGTATGCCAAAATCCTCTGGCCGGATATGCACAATAGTTGGATTTTAGATTTAGTTGGGCACAGTGAAGTAGTAGAGCAACATATAAGCTCAGATAATGGAAATTTTCATTTTAAGATACTATTAAAGTAACCTGATTGCAATCTTTGGCATGGTTTTTTAACACAAAATGGGTTCACTTCCAAACTAAGTATGCTGCTAGCATCCCCATTTTCTTTCACTGTTAGTGAAGCTGATTTCATGCACCTGATTGTCTTCTTGGCATGTTTTTTTGACCAAAATGGGTTCACTGTGAACTGAGGATGCTATAGCTGTATGCCAAAATCCTCCAGATATGCACAACAATTGGGTTTTAGATTTAGTTGGGCTAAAGAAGTAGTAGAGCAACATATAAGCTCAGATAATGGAAATTTTCATTTTAAGATACTGTTAAAGTAACCTGATTGCAATCTTTGGCATGGTTTTTTAACACAAAATGGGTTCACTTCCAAACTAAGTATGCTGCTAGCATCCCCATTTTCTTTCACTGTTAGTGAAGCTGATTTCATGCACCTGATTGTCTTCTTGTCATATTTTTTTGACCAAAATGGGTTCACTGTGAACTGAGGATGCTATAGCTGTATGCCAAAATCCTCCAGATATGCACAACAATTGGGTTTTAGATTTAGTTGGGCTAAAGAAGTAGTTGAGCAACATATAAGCTCAGATAATGGAAATTTTCATTTTAAGATACTGTTAAAGTAACCTGATTGCAATCTTTGGCATGGTTTTTTAACACAAAATGGGTTCACTTTCAAACTAAGTATGCTGCTAGCATCCCCATTTTCTTTCACTGTTAGTGAAGCTGATTTCATGCACCTAATTGTCTTCTTGGCATGTTTTTTGGTCCCATTTTCTTTCACTGTTAGTGAAGCTGATTTCATGCACCTGATTGTCTTCTTGGCATGTTTTTTTGACCAAAATGGGTTCACTGTGAACTGAGGATGCTATAGCTGTATGCCAAAATCCTCCAGATATGCACAACAATTGGGTTTTAGATTTAGTTGGGCTAAAGAAGTAGTAGAGCAACATATAAGCTCAGATAATGGAAATTTTCATTTTAAGATACTGTTAAAGTAACCTGATTGCAATCTTTGGCATGGTTTTTTAACACAAAATGGGTTCACTTCCAAACTAAGTATGCTGCTAGCATCCCCATTTTCTTTCACTGTTAGTGAAGCTGATTTCATGCACCTGATTGTCGTCTTGGCATGTTTTTTGGTCCCATTTTCTTTCACTGTTAGTGAAGCTGATTTCATGCACCTGATTGTCTTCTTGGCATGTTTTTTTGACCAAAATGGGTTCACTGTGAACTGAGGATGCTATAGCTGTATGCCAAAATCTTCCGGATATGCACAACAATTGGGTTTTAGATATAGTTGGGCTAAAGAAGTAGTAGAGCAACATATAAGCTCAGATAATGGAAATTTTCATTTTCAGATACTGTTAAAGTAACCTGATTGCAATCTTTGGCATGGTTTTTTAACAAAAAATGGGTTCACTTCCAAACTAAGTATGCTGCTAGCATCCCCATTTTCTTTCACTGTTAGTGAAGCTGATTTCATGCACCTGATTGTCTTCTTGGCATGTTTTTTTGACCAAAATGGGTTCACTGTGAACTGAGGATGCTATAGCTGTATGCCAAAATCCTCCGGATATGCACAACAATTGGGTTTTAGATTTAGTTGGGCTAAAGAAGTAGTAGAGCAACATATAAGCTCAGATAATGGAAATTTTCATTTTAAGATACTGTTAATGAAGCTGATTGCAATCTTTGGCATGGTTTTTTAACAAAAAATGGGTTCACTTCCAAACTAAGTATGCTGCTAGCATCCCCATTTTCTTTTACTGTTAGTGAAGCTTATTTTCATGCACCTAATTGTCTTCTTGGCATGTTTTTTTGACCAAAATGGGTTCACTGTGAACTGAGGATGCTATAGGTACGTATGCCAAAATCCTCCGGATATGCACAACAATTGGGTTTTAGATTTAGTTGGGCACAGTGAATTAGTAGAGCAACATATAAGCTCAGATAATGGAAATTTTCATTTTTAGATACTGTTAATGAAGCTGATTGCCATCTTTGGCATGATTTTTTAACAAAAAATGGGTTCACTTCCAAACTAAGTATGCTGCTAGCATCCTCATTATCTTTCACTGTTAATGAAGCTTATTTCATTAAGATCCAGGATGGCAAATTTTGATTGGGCTGTGATTGGATTGTTTAGTGGTTGTTGTCTATGTTCTTAATTGGGCTGTGATTAGAAAGAGAGGGCTCGAGTGGAGATCTGGAAACCCATATAGAGACATCTTGTTCATAATAATTTATTATTATTGTTGTTCTTGTCGCTCTTGCTGTTGTTGCTGATGTCTCTTTGTGTTCGTGTGCTGAAGGGAAACAAGGAATGAGAGAGAGATGAGGAAAATGCCGCTATGTTAGCCTGGTGTATCCAAAGTCTCTACCATTCTTCTTTCTGTTTCCATTTCTGGCTTCTATATTTGGTTTCCTTCCACGATGACAGTTCCCTAAAAATACACTTGATATGATCCCTATCTTTTTTTTCTTATTTTTCTTATATTTGGTTTCCGTCCACGATGACAGTTTCATGGATTGTCTGAACAATCCATGAAAGACATGCTTAGATACTGAATTTTCATTTGTTTTACGGTTTTAGATAGTGGATATTCCCAATCAGAGGAGAATATAAAGGTTTCAAGTTAGATACTGAATTTTCATTTGTTTTGTTATTTTAGATATATTTAAAAACAAAATTAAGTACTAGATTTTTAGCATTGCAATGTAATTATTTTACCTCTGTATATATCATTACCAATTCCATTTGCAATTGGCACTATGATCTTATAATTTAAGATACAGGTAGATCTTTTTGCAAGTTCAAAAAATATGTATATTCTGTATTGTGGTCTACTGTTGAATTAAACTATTGTTTTTTTTTTCACAGAGCGGTCGCCCAGATGAAGGAAATTCTGATGATCAGAACTGAAGCTACTCGAGGGGTATGAAGCTGCGGTCCTCCTTGTTGTTCTTATGTCCTCCTTGCTGTATGGTTGTTGTTCTTATGTCCTCCTCCTTGCTGTTGTTATGTCAGACTGGTTTTTTTTTATGAGAGTTATGTCAGTCTTTTAATTTGGGATATTTTGGATATTTGTCAGACTGGTTTGTTTGGATATTTGGGATGTTAGTCCCTATATTAATTTGTTGATTATGACACTGTTAATTAATTAATGAATTTGGACGTTGATATGACACGTGTGAAACTTTATTATGTTTAATTATTCTTGTGTTTGGTTGTGATTTGCGCAGTAATATACAACGAAATTGGTTGAATAAGTTGTGAATTAGTTTACAGGTTTTGTAAATGAAACTGTGAATTGAAATTGAATGGAAAACCGGAGTATCGAAAATAAACGGGCATAGCTAGATCGGCATTTTAAAAAACGCCGGTCTATCTAATCAATTTGTTGGAGTGTGCGATATACCGGCGTTCTCACACACGCCGGTGTATGTCGTCAGTTGTAACGACACCGAGGTACACCGGCGTTTTACGAACGCCGGTATACCTAACTACACCGGCGTTTTTTGGTCGCGCCGGAGATTATAAGTAGGGAAACCCGGGCACTGATAAACGCACATACACCGGCGGTCGTCGACCACCGGTATACATTCATTCTACACCGGCGTTTCTATAAACGCCGGTGAATTGATAAACACCGGCGGTCGTAAACCGCCGGTGAATGTATATTAGGGGTAAAAAAACGGCATCCAGAGACCCCCATACACCGGCGTTTTCTGGCCGCCGGTGTAGACCCCTTCTTTTCCGCGACGCTCGCTACGGCGGCATTTGGACCGGCGCTATTATAAACGCCGGTGAAAGTTTCACCGGCGTAAAAAAACGCCGGTAAAGACGTAAAAAACGCCGGGAAATCGAGTATCTTTTGTAGTGAAGGAGAAGGTAAGAGGCCAGAGGAAGACTGAAAATGGTGCTGCTACTTTTTTTTTGATTTTTTTTACAATGGGCCAGGTTTGGGTATTATACACTCAAAAACAGTAAAGAAAAAAAAGTGTTAGGTTTTGAAGAAAGAGGGAAGAAGAGAGAGGTGGCGCTGGGGATCGTCATGATGAATCTCAACGAGCGCGAGGATTTCGTGGCGGTTCTGGACTTGCCGAAGGCGGCCGTCATCCTTCGAAGCAACAACGGAGTGGATTTCCCGCTCGAGAAGGCGTGGGCGATGGAGTCTCCGATAGTGGCTCGCCAAAGCGGTGACGAGAGCGGTTGCGGTGTTCTGGGGTTCTGGCATCGACAGGAGCGGAAAAGGAGGAGGTGGGCGGCGCTGCAAGGAGGTGGGCGGCGCGACGCCGGACGACAGTATCGACGCTAGATCTGGAGTTGGGATCTGAAGTTGATGGCGGCGCGGACGTTGAAGAAGATTGATGGTGGCGGGATCTCGAGATTCGGATCTAAAGTTGAGTTGAAGAAGATGACTTCATTTTGTTTTTTGTTTTTTGTTTTTTTTTTTGGAAAAAAAAATGTATAATTTTGGTTGTTGGAATTTGAGAATTTTTGTATGGAAAAATTTTAAGGGGAGAAAATCTGAGTAATTGGCTCTGATATCATGTTAAAATAAATCAGAGAGAAATGAAGACACTACTGAATATTGATTTGAGAAATAACTGAGTACAATATCTCCTATATAGGAGGAACCAAATACAAAAATAACCAACTACTCAATGTGGGACTATAATCTCTAACAATGAGCAAGCATGCATGTCAAGACCATGCCACATCAAAAAAAAATTAAAATTAAAATTAAAATTAAAAATTAAAAAAAAACTCTATTACGTGGCAGAATGGTTTACTATTTTTGATCCATACATAGGAGGGGGGAAAAAAAAAATCTTCATATTTAGGGAGAGCCACAGAGAGAGATATCCATATCTGATTCATTCAGAGTCAGGAAAATGTACAGCTTTATGGTTGGTGTTTTTTCAAGAAAATGCTTGTGGTGAGTATTAATCTAAAGAATATACAGCTTGTGTGGTTGTGTTCGTTGTTGTTGTTGTTGTTGTTGTTTAGTCACTCATATGTTAAACAATCAATTTCATTACCATTGTTTTCAGTTGAGTCTTGTAATTGAAAATTTTGCTGCATACACGCAAGCACGATATTAATGTTTCTCTTGCTTCTCTTGTTTTTGCATTAGCATGTAAGCATTATAAGGGATTGCATGCACACGACTCATAAGCACTTCAATTTAAAATTGCAATAATACTACATACTGAAAGTTTCAAATTCTCTTGACGTGAAAAAGTTTATACTGCATCAATTACGAGGAAGTCCAAAAACTAAACGAAAAAAATAAAACTCACGCAACTAATTTAAAAGAAGCATATACCCTAAATACCATGTTCTGTAAAGATGTTTTGATTATAATACTATAATCAATGCTAAAACATCATGAGTCATTAATATTGTCCTTAAGACAACTAAATTAATAGTACCACTCAACCAAATCATCATTAATTAACAATCATAGTTCAACATCGATTAAAGAATGCATACATCCTAAATACCATGTTCTGTAGAAGATGGTTTTATCTTTCAATTCTAAGAGGAAAAGGAGGAAATTTCACTCATATTGATTTTACACTCACACAAATGATCTATATGTACCCGATCCACATTCTTCATCATGTTTTTTAAGCCGCAGGACGCATGTAGATAAAAATTGAAGTTGTTTGGACACTTCTTATCCATTCATTGCATTAGCAAATTGTTATCGCAACGACTTGGGAAATGAATTTTAAAAAAAATCCAAGCAAGTTTAATTTTTATACACATATATTATGGCATGTTAATCAGTGATCATCTACAATGAATCTCATCATTTAGGTACAACTACTCTACATGGAAAAATCACCTCATACAGATTCCTTTTCCTCTAATTCTATACACAAATTAAAGACGCGCAATAAATCAATATGATAATCAATTAACAATATCACAGAAACCAAATCATTATCTTCCCTATTCTCCAAAGACAGCTATGTGCACTTTGAGACAAACACAATGACACTGTCAAGTACCTACTTAACTAGTCGGTCTTGTGTGGACCACAAGACTCTAGGGTTTGTGAATGCTAGATTCGCATAGAAAATATGGAGCTCCCAATATAGGCCGTCCAAACTTAGGCAGTAGAGCCCACCATAATCAGAATCAAAGCTTCTTATGAGAAAGATATTATAAAAAATCAGGAATAATTATTTTTAAATCATATATCAGGTTGAATTAAGTAGCTAGGTATGAGAAACAGAAGGGCACCCTATAAATCACCGATAACGTCGCTTTCAAGTCTAAGCAAACTTTTCCGCTGCTGGCATCGTTCATACATTATCCCATATTGAATATACTAGGTTTGCCCGTTGAGACGTGCCTACGGCACGTATTCGGAATGGTGCACCTTATTTGATCATATAAAATAGTTTTAGAGGTCGAGCAAATTAATTGAAGTAGCAAACATATTATATGAGAAACTTTTGGGGTCCAGCAAAAAAATATATTATATGATTTTTTTTTTTTGATTTTTTAAACTATTTTCAAAGTTTTTAAATTTTAAATTTTTTAGTTTTTAAATTTTTTATTTTTTAAAAATTTTTAAAAATTTTATTTTCTTAATTTTTTAAATAGAAGAGGAAGGGAGAGAGAGAGAAAGAGAGAGAAAATTAAATAAATATAGGAGTTGTTTTGGGTGAGGGATTTGAATTTGAGTTTTGGAGGGAACTTTTGGGGGGAAAATATATTTTGTGAGGTTAAATCTGGGCCATTGATTTTTGAGGGGATTGAAGGAGAACCACTTGATAGCTTTCTTTGTGTTTTATTATATAGATACCACCAAACTTTTTATTATCTAATAAAGAAAAGAGAAATAGAAGTCATGACCATGTAAATGATTGACATCAGGTTCCTCCCAGCGAAAAGTTTAACCCGGTAGTTATAACTAACTACGATGGCTCGAGTTTTTACCCTCCATTTGTTATACTAAGTTTGAGTAAAGGTGAACATAGTGCTCGTGTCGACATTGTTGGGTGTATGTCTTGTATATCTGGTTTCGATGTGAAAAAAAAAGATGATGAAGCGAGAGGAAGAACGAAGTCATTGTGAGAAGAAGCAACAACATCAGCAAGAGCAGCAATAGACCATCAATTGACGGTCAGCTGCACAGCACATACTCTCGGGATTGACTTGAGAATATTGCAATCGACTGTCCCCCTACAACAGTCGACCGCCTACGGTGGCTAAAGTTGTTAATGGGCTTAGGTCTAGGTAATCTTTTAGACTCATATTCTACTCCAAGTTAGATGGGCTTAGGTCTAGGTAATCTTTTAGACTCATATTCTACTCCAAGTTAGATCGTACGACTCCTATCATATGGCACTCTCTTCATGATATATCGGATGGTTGTTGTATCAAGACGAAATCTACGGTTTCTCTAGATCTCTATAGAATGTTGTATTTAATTGTAAAGAGCAATTGAGAGAATTCCTCATTGTAAGCTACAGATTATCTTATGGTGAGACTTGAGAGATAGATATATTCAATATTTTGTATCTTCTCTAGTTGAATAATATTTTTCTTATTTCTCCCCCGGATTCGGCGTAGCCAAGCTGAGATAAATTATTGTGTGCTTTGTGCACTTGATTTGATCTACCTATTTGATTGTTCGTCATTGGATATACTGTAGCTAAACTCAGCAAATAATTTCTAACAACTGGTATTAGCGCATCAATTGTTCCTAACAATTGGTATCAGAGCATCAGGTCAGAAATCTTTCGCAGCTCAAGAATTGCTCGAGTTTCCTTGGAAAAGATGATAGATTAGATTTCTAAAAAGATCAAGCATGGGAAGTCGTCTGACATAAAGCAGGAGATTCGGTTGAAGATTTATGCAGAAGCCCTGGTTTAATTTGGAAGTTTTCGGCGAATGAAGTCAGGTGTAGAAGGGTGGTGAGTCTGTGGGAAAGACTCATAACTTATGTCATTATAAGAACTGATGTATTGGAAGATAAAATTGTTCAATTACTCAATAAATGAAAGTATCGCTCTTCAAGATCATATAGGACAATCCAATTCAATGTCATCTAATTTGAGAGTCAAACGCAAATGATCTTAAAGCTTTCATCTTGATAAATTCTCTACCAGATCCATACAAGCATCTGAAAACCACAATAATAGACAAAAAGTCTACCAAGAAGAAATTTTCGATAGCAAATGTGATCGATGGCTAAGAGGATGAACTTTGGAGGGGGGCTAAGAGATTGACATCTACTTCTACAAGTTACATCGTCGTGGATGGTATTTCGAGTGGAAGAGTGCAATTAAAGGAATGAGCTGTTCCCACCATTGCAAAAGGATTGGGCATTACAGGCGGAATTGTCGAAAGTTGCTGAATCGCAATAGCGCCAACATTGCTAGTATTACTAGTTAAGCAGTTGAAATATGATTAATCGACCGATTAATTGCTAATCAACCAATGAGAGAGTAATTTTATAGCGAGTAATGAAATTGAGCAACTTTGGAAAATAATCGGGTTTAATCGATCAACCTGATTACCCGATTAAATCGGTCCACAAATATATTCCTCAACCCAACCGACCCGACCCATACCTGGGTTCGATGTGAAAAAAAAGACGATGAAGAGAGGAAAAATGAAGTCATTGTGAGAAGAAGCAACAACATTAGCAAGAGCAGCAGTAGACCATCAATTGACGGTCGGCTGCGTCCTAGGACAGTTGACAGCACAATTGACTTGAGAATATTGCGATCTCCTGTCCCCCTACAACAGTCGACCGCCTACGGTGGCTAAAGTTGTTAATGGGCTTAGGTCTAAGTGATCTTTTAGACTCATATTCTACTCCAAGTTAGATCGTACGAATCCTATCATATGGCACTCTCTTCATGATATATCGGATGGTTGTTGTATCAAGACAAAATCTACGGTTCCTCTAGATCTCTATATAATATTGTTGCATTTAATTGTAAAGAGCAATTGAGAGAATTACTCGTTGTAAGCTGCAGATTATCTTATAGTGAGACTTGAGAGATAGATAGGTTCAATACTTTGTATCTTCTCTAATTGAATAATATTTTTCTTATTTCTCCCCCGGATTCGGCATAGCCAAGCCTAGATAAATTATTGTGTGTTTTGTGTACTTGATTTGATCTACCTATTTGATTGTTCGTCATTGGATATACTGTAGCTAAACTCAGCAAATAATTTCTAAAATTGGTATTAGCGCATCAATTGTTCCTAACAATTGGTATCAGAGCATCAGGTCAGAAATCTTTCGCAGCTCAAGAATTGCTCGAGTTTCCTTGGAAAAGATGATAGATTAGATTTCTAAAAAGATCAAGCATGGGAAGTCGTCTGACATAAAGCAGGAGATTCGGTTGAAGATTTATGCAGAAGCCCTGGTTTAATTTGGAAGTTTTCGGCGAATGAAGTCAGGTGTAGAAGGGTGGTGAGTCTGTGGGAAAGACTCATAACTTATGTCATTATAAGAACTGATGTATTGGAAGATAAAATTGTTCAATTACTCAATAAATGAAAGTATCGCTCTTCAAGATCATATAGGACAATCCAATTCAATGTCATCTAATTTGAGAGTCAAACGCAAATGATCTTAAAGCTTTCATCTTGATAAATTCACTACCAGATCCATACAAGCATCTGAAAACCACAATGATAGACAAAAAGTCTACCAAGAAGAAATTTTCGGTAGCAAATGTGATCGATGGCTAAGAGGATGAACTTTGGAGGGGGGCTCAGAGATTGGCATCTACTTCTACAAGTTACATCGTAGTGGATGGTATTTCAAGTAGAAGAGTGCAAGTAAAGGAATGATCCGTTGCCACCATTGCAAAAGGATTGGGCATTATAGGCGGGATTGTCGAAAGTTGCTGAATCGCAATAGCGCCAACATTGCTAGTATTGCTAGTTAACCAGTTGAAATCTGATTAATTGGCTGATTAATCGCTAACCAACCAATGAGAGAGTAATTTTATTGCGAGTAATGAAATTGAGCAACTTTGGAAAATAATCGTGTTTAATCGGTCAACCTGATTACCCGATTAAATCGGTCCACAAATATATTCCTCAACCCAACCGACCCGACCCATATCCGCACAGTCTTCAATCTCTACCTTCCAATCTTCAATCTCACTCCATATCTTCAATCTCCACCATCCAATCTTCAATCTCACTTCCTATCTTTAATCTCCACCTTCCACTCCCACTGCAGATCTCAATCTCCAATCTCCAAACCCTAACGCCTCATCCACCTCCCTCTCAATCTCCAACAGCAACGGTGCGGCGGCAACAGCAGAAGCACGATGGCAATTATGCTTCTTTTTCTGGAGATCGCTGTAAGTCAGGCCTTTTTTGGTGCTGCTTCAAATCGCTAACCGTCTCATTTCAGGCAATTTAGTGAAACTGCAATTTTTTAAATGATTTAAAAATTTTAGGTCGTTAAGATTTCCCATCATAATTCAATTTTTTTTAATTTTATTTTTTATATTGTATATTTATACTTGAATTATGATTGTGATGATTAGCATGTATTGAACTCGATAAATTGGAAATTCACTTATGTTTATAAATTGATTCAAAACTAGTAATTAAGAAAACTGGCAGTGCCTTGCACTAAATTTTCATGATTTTGGCTTCTAGAAATTGAAATTTTGGGTTAAGGCATACAATATTATTCTCAAACATACAAATATTGTTGCAAATATTTTCTCAAACATGCAAAAATTGCTACAATTGCTACAACAAAATTTCTCGCATACAAAAAAATATAGTGTAGCAGTCAGTCCAAGAGCATCTCTTAGTCCTATTAAAAAAGTTGACACCCTGAAGGCAAGATAAATGATTCCAACCAAGCACCAAGAATCTGATTTTCAGAGTTGAATCATGAAAGCAAAACAATTGCTGAGAAATCTGAAGAACAAAAGAACAACATTCAAGTATGCTTACTTAATTAGTAACATTAAACTTGATATTTCAGGTATTAACTTGTCTTTCAAAACTTAAAATCCTCTTGATCATATACTTCAGAGATGATTATATATAGTAGTGCTAAAATGAGATGGTGAGATGGGTGAGATAAAAATGTTTTTTAATAGATGAGCTATTTGAGTCATCTAAATCTCGATCACACCCTTCACAGCACTCTACATGTTATCAAGATGATATGTACAAAATTTTAAGCAATTCAAAGACATCTAGCTAATGCATCAAGGCTTTCAAATAAATGCATATATATGTATTTTGCACCATCTTCATGACATGTTGAACGCTTTGATGCATGGACTATAGGTCTCCAAATCGCTTAAAATTTTGTACACACCATCAAGATGACATGTAGAGTGATGTAAACTATGTGATAGAGATTTAAATGATTCATATCGCCCATCTCACAAAGAAACATTTGGATCATATGAATTTCGATCACACTATTCACATCACTCTACATGTCATCTTGATGGCGTGTACAAAATTTCAAGCAATTTGGAGACCTCTAACATATGCATCAAAGCGTGCAACATGTCATAAAGATGGTGCAAAATACATACATGTGCATTTATTTGAACGCCTTGATGCATAGGATAGATGTTTCTGAATTGCTTGAAATTTTGTACACATCATCTTGATGACATTTGGAGTGATGTGAACGGTGTGATCGAAATTCGGATGACTCAAATTGCTCAAATATTTTTAGGTCACTTATCTCACCATCTCACACACACACACGATTTTTCTGATTTAATTTCCAATTATTTTCCGATCAACAGATTACTCATTAATAGCTCCTAGTCTGATTATTTCCGAAAATCGATTTTAATTGCCTAAGTTGCTAGTCCTGTTGAATCAGGTGATACTTAATATTGTACTCTTGGTTCAAATTTTATAGATATGTATGCATACTGGTTTTTTAATTCAGTGAGTTCTCATGTATGCTCCAAGAATGAGATATTTTCTACTTATAAGTTCACAGAAGATCGTTGTGTGAGAACAATGGTTTGTGAGTTTTATGGAGTAGTGGGTAAAGGAACAATGGAGTTTGAAGTGCCAGATGGAAAGAAGTACACACTAGATAACGTCATGCATATTCCTTTGTTGAAACGGAACCTTATATCCTCAGTAACTTTTGAAATACGAGACTGCACGTACACAACTCAAGGTGAATTCATATCAGTTTGGGCATGTCATCGTAAGGTGATGTTGGGAAAGAGGGGTGTCTCGCACAACCTCTATAAGCTTTGTGAGATTGAAAAATCTTGGCCAAATATTTCTATGCCTTATGTCCATGAAGCGCCACTAGAATAATCAAAACAAGACTACGACATTCAAATACCGTCAAAAGGTAGTGTCTCAGGGTGGTGGAGTTTGTGCAGATAACGTCGTCTCTATGTTAACGCCTATTAAGGTGTTCCCTTGAGGGAGCATACTGATTGGAGAAAAATGTAGTAAATAGATTCCTGAACCGAATTCGTTTGAAGATGGATAATGAAAGCACAAGTATGCAATCCAATATGGAGATTGTTGGGTGTATGTCGTGCATACTTGGGTTCAATGTGAAGAGAAGACAATAAAGCGAGAGAAAGAACGAAGTGTCGTTGTGAGAAGATGTAGCAGCATCAACAAGAGCAGCAGCAGAACATACTCTCTGGATGCTGCTGCTGCTCAATATGATCTCAATTGAGGGTCGTCTGTCTCCTAGGACAGTCGACCACACATACTCTCTGGATTGAATTGAGAGTATTGCGATCGACTGCCCCTAGGACAATTGACCGCCGACGGCGCTAAAGCTGTTAATGGGATCAGGTATGGGTAATCTTTTGGGTCCATCTTCTACTCCAAATTAGATTGTACAGCTCCTATCGTATGACTATCTCTTTAAGATATGTCGGACAGTTATTGTATCAAGATTAAACCTAGAATTTCTCCAGATCTCTATCTATTATTGTATTGATCTCCTTTAAGAGGTAAGAAAGAGAGTACTTCATTGTAAAGAGAAATTAAGAGAGTTCTCCATTATAAACAGCATATTATTTTCTAGTGAGACTTGAGAGATAGATAGGTTATTGGTGCGAATGTAATTCTTTGTATCTTTCTAATTAAATAATATTTTTCTTATTTCTCTCCAGAATTAGGCATAGTCATACCAAGACAAATCATTGTGTGCTTTGTGTGCTTGTTCCTCATTAGATCTATTATCACTAAACTCAACAACGAAATTTCTAACAGACACTCCCTACTTTATCCTCCACCGTAAAACCTTATAATTTGGGCTGGCTGTGCACAATAGGTATGTAGGTCGAATCCCACCAGCATGATACTGCGACCTATTCTTTTAAAAAAATGGACGGACAAAAGAAACTCATAATGGTCCTACATACTACATAGTAGTGCTTACTTTGTTTGGCTGGTAGTCACACCATGGACAACCTGGGCACACCATTCTGAGCCACTGCCCTTCACTATTTTTACACCCTTAAGGTTTCCATTTCTGTCCATATATTTAATTATTATAACAAGGATGGCCATATTGAACAAAAAAGGGTAATAGTCTAGTTGAATGACGACCATTCCAACATTGTGAGTATGCTACAGGTTCAAATTAACAAGGACCGGTAACACTAGTAATATCTTTAAACAACAATTTGTATACATTGATTAACAGATGTGAGTTCATCATGTACGAGGAATGAAAGACTGATTAGGGACCACTAATGACGGATTAGTCACTAAGACCATGTGAGACAAGGACTTCTTTTTAATTTACTAGTATTTTACACATAGATGTACGTCTTAATAAATATATTTTTAAAGAAGTAAAAACTCCAATGATGCTGCTTGTTTTTGGGCGTAGAAGCAACAGGTGTGAGTTCTTGTAATTTGTGAAGCGAAAGAGAAGACACTGGCGTTAGTCTAATCCTTGGGTTGTATGTACAACTCAGGGGTAGCAAGAGAGAGGTATAGGCAGGGTGCTCAGCTCGGATCTTCGTAGCTCGGCTCGGATCTTAATACCTGCATAATGCCTAGAAACACCGGGAAAGATCCCGGCACAGGCCCTCCAACGATCTAGTCGCTGGAATAACAACAGTAACTAGG
Organism: Hemerocallis citrina; assembly: GCA_017893485.1. Taxonomy (NCBI): domain Eukaryota; kingdom Viridiplantae; phylum Streptophyta; class Magnoliopsida; order Asparagales; family Asphodelaceae; genus Hemerocallis; species Hemerocallis citrina. The sequence goes on along the minus strand of CM030364.1, from coordinate 213,616,412 downwards.
GTTCAGATGGAAAAAAGTCTATTACCTGCTGCAGTGTGGAGGGAGTCTGGTATTTATAGGCAGGGGTAAATGGGTCTGGGCTGTAACGGGCCGGGTCGGACCCGTTTACCAGTGGGCCTGAGATGGCAGAAGCCCATTGGACTTTGTTGACTTGATGATCTTGGATGAGCGAAATCTGATGAGATCTGAATGCCTTGATTGGGCCACGTCATCTATACCACATCATAAGCCCCCCACTCCTGGAGGGCTGTGTGAACTAGCTATGGAAGAGTAGTTTGTCCCTTTGGGAAGAGCGGAGTGGTGTATTTGGCGAAGATTAGTTGTTGAGTTCCTGAGTGGCTGTAGTCAGCGTCGAGTTGACCACTATATGGTCTATGCCGGGGGCCGGGCTCGAAGGGTCGATGCCGAGCGTCGAACCTGGAGGGTCGGCGCCGAGCGTGGAGCCCGGATGATCAGCACCGAGCGTGGAGCCCGGATGATCGGCACCGAGCGTGGAGCCCGGATGATCGGCACCGAGTGTTTGAACAAGGCACCCGAGAGGAGCTGTGTGGAGGCTCGAGGTCCATGCCGAGCTTCGTGCTCTGAGAGTCGGCACCAAGCGCCTCAAGCAAGGCATTTACTGAGAAGCTACGTTGGTGCTCAAAGTCCATGCTGAGCTCCAAGCTCTGAGGGTCGGCTCCGAGCACCTCGAGTGAGGTAATTCATGAGAGAAGCTACGTTGGTGCTCGAAGTCCATGACGAGCTCCGAGCTCTGAGGGTCGGCTCCGAGCGCCTCAAGTGAGACAATTCATGAGAGAAGCTATGTTGGTGCTCAAAGTCCATGACGAGCTCCGAGCTCTGAGGGTCGGCTCCGTGCGCCTCAAGTGAGGCAATTCATGAGAGAAGCTACATTGGTGCTCGAAGTCCATGACGAGCTCCGAGCTCTGAGGGTTGGCTCCGAGCACCTCAAGTGGGGAAATTCATGACAGAAACTACGTTGGTGCTTGTCCATGCCGAGCTCCGAGCTCTAAGGTCGGCTCCGAGCGCCTCAAGTGAGGCAATTTTGTGGAAAGCTAGGGTGATGCTCGCGGTGCATGCCAAGCGTCGAGCCGGAAAGTCTTGAGCTTTGAGGCAATTTTGTGGAAAAACTAGGGTGACGCTCGCGGTGCATGCCGAGCCTCGAGCCGAAAAGTCTTGAACTTTAAGGCAATTTTGTGGAAAAGCTAAGGTGACGCTCGTGATGCATGCCGAGCGTCGAGCCAGAAAGCCTTGAGCTTTGAGGCAATTTTGTGAAAAAGCTAGGGTGACGCTTGCGGTGCATGCCGAGCGTCGAGCCAGAACGCTTGAGCTTTGAGGCCATTTTGTGGAAAAGCTAGGGTGATGCTTGCAGTGCATGTCGAGCGTCGAGCCAGAAAACCTTAAGCTTTGAGGTAATTTTGTGGAAAAGCTAGGGTGACGCTTGCAGTGCATGTCGAGCATCGAGCCAGAAAACCTTGAGCTTTGAGGCAATTTTGTTGAAAAGCTAGGGTGACGCTCGCGGTCATGCCGAGCATCGAGCCAGAAAACCTTGAGCTTTGAAGCAATTTTCTAGAAAAGCTAGGGTGACGCTCACGGTACATGCCGAGTGTCGAGCCCTGAGGCCATGCGGTGGCCAGAGGCTCACTTCGGCGTTGGGTGTGTCTGAAGTTTACGTCGGGCTTCGACCGTTCGAGACTTGAGAGTTTGGGCCGCAAGTGGGCCAATAAGTGGGTGACACGTGTGTTGTTGACGTCACGTTTTTTGGGGGTTTCGAGGAGTCGCGGAGTTCACTATATATCCCCCACCGGTCTCCTCATTTCTCACCTTTGCCTTCTGTCTCCAAGCTCTCAAATTTTCTCTCCTAGTTTATTTTAGTCACTGGCGGCGAGTTTTCTGACATCTCCCAGTACTTCGAACCGGTTAGTTTTGTTTCAATTATGTCAAGGGCTCAGTCTGGTTCGTTCGCCACCACCTCGGGTCAGGATGAGGGCCCTCGTGCCTGCGACTCAACGTCATTATAGTCCGAGAAAAAGGTTTATGGCGTGGTGCCGCTACGCAGCAGAGGTCCTTCATAGTAGAGTCGAGCGACTCAGAAGGGGACACACCCATGGTAGAAGGTAACGAAGAGGTTGAAGTCAGCGAGAGGGACGAAGAGGAGGTTGTAGTGGTCGAAGGGGGCGAGGAACGAAGGGATGATACTTCATCGGAGGATGACGATTTGGGCCTTTTGACGATGCCCTATCCCCCGAGGCATTGAGTCCGATGAAGGAAAACGAGGTGGGTTATGCCGGACAGCCCGGATGAGACGGCTACCGTAGTTAACCTCGAGGTTCCATTCGAAGTTCAGCCGTGCACTATCTGAATGTATCCGGAGGACGTTGAGGAGTTCGTCTGGTATAAAGGCGGTGTTGATGATGATGTGGAGGCTTCCTTACCCGCTAGGCAAAAGATATCTATGAACAAGATACCAATTGTCCTAACCGCGGACGACCTCCCTGTTATTCGAGCTAGTTACTTCTTCGGTCAAGAGTATGAGCTGCAAATCCCCAGCCCCGGGGTCCGCCCTACGGATAAGCTGGCGCCTGGCTTCTGCATGTTCCCGGTGGATGCCTTTTACTCGGGCTTGCGACTGTGCTCCACCCGTTCATCACGGAGGTCCTGAATTGGGCGTCGCTAAGCCTGATGCAGTACGGACCCAATTCTTGGAAGCAGCTTGTGTGCTTCATGCTCCTTTGCGAGGAGCGGGTTGTTCGGCCAAAGCTAAAGTACTTCCGAGCGATTCTTGGACTTATCTCATTTGGCTAGTTCGAAGGGGTCTGCTATATCTCGCCACGGCGAGGGAGAAGGGTTGTACACGGGCATCCTGTCTCTATAAAAGGGTGAAAGGTGAAATACTTCATCGTTTAGAGCCTGACCCCATGGGTGATACCCACAGCCAGGAGGTTTTACAAGCCCAATCTGAAGAGTCCCCGCAAGTCTGATTTGACGGCCGAGGAATTGGCAGATGTTGAGAAGATATATTCGGGCAACAGCATCGGTTGGCTGAACGTGACGGAGAGGCACTTGACTCGAATTGGACTGGGCCCCACTCCTATCAATATATTTTTCGTCTAATTTTCTTTCAAGTGTTTTCCCTCGTCTCATGAGCTTCTCTTTTTTCGCAGATATAGACAACTCGGAGATTAAAGAGAGGAGGGCGCTGATGAAGAAGAATAAGGTCGAGAAGGCCGACCGGGCCGAGCACGGGAAGCGCGGCAGAGTCCCTTCTGAGGCGGTTGTGGAGGAATCCCCCTAATCGATGCCGAAAAAACACAAGTCCTCCAAACTGGGCCCCAGCTCCAGTAGCTAGAGGGTCACAGAAGTGGCGAGGGGCGGAATCCCGCCCGTCGCTCCGTCGGCCGATAAGCTCGTGGGCAAGGCGGGGATTCGACCATGGACCCCGGACTGGGCCGTTAAGGTCAGGGATACCTTGTCGGATGGATCTGTGGCCATCGAGAAGGTGGAGAAGCTCGCTCCACCTCGAGATCGGAAGGCACGGGAGTGCGATACGGTCAAGTCTAGCTACATGAAGTGGGCTATAGCGAGCGTGCAGGTACATTCGTTGGGTAACAATTCTTTTGTAGTTTGTTGATTATGTCATACTTTCGTGCGAATCTTCTAAGTTGGTTCCCCTCGGTTGTAGGCCTGCGTGGAGGGTGCCCAGCTCATGAAGCTGCAGCAGCGGGAGTTGAGGAATGAGGTGAGGAACTCTCAGCACTACGAGCGAGAGATGAAAGATCTTAAGCTAGCATAGACTGCGCTTGAGGGCCAAATCCAGGCCCTCCGGACCGAGCTGGCGAACCAGGCCAATGCCCATATGAAGCAGGTGGTCGAGCTGAAGAGGGATGCCGACCGACGAGAGAAGAAGATGAAGCAGGCCAGGATGGACAAGGTCATTGAGGCCCAGGACAAAGTCTACGCCCTGGCGATGCGGCATGTCAAGCACTTCCACCCAGAATTGGACCTTAGCGGCTTCCATTACGACCTGGAGGTGCCTGAACTTCTGTTGACTCCCAGAGGTGGTGGTGATGATGATACAGGAGCCGACCCCAAGCCCGATGCTGCAGGGACCGAGCCCAACCAGGAGCTGCCGGCCGAGGAAGATGTGGGACAGTAATAGTCCTCGCTCTTTTGTTTGTTCTTTTTCTACTCTTATTTTTGTAACTGCCATGCGCGGGCTGGCCACCGCATTTTTGTAAACTCATTTTTTGATCAATGAAAAGAGTTTTGGTCGAACCTCTTGACTTGAATGATTTTTTGGATTTTGGGTTTGATTTTTAGCCAAGTGCAATAGCTCGGAGTGATATTTCTCTGTTTGTTTGCCAGATAGACATGACCCTGAAGGTAGACCTGGGTGGTGCGGAGTTGAGCCGGGTGAGGGGTAAGATCTCAGCCATAAAGTTTGCTCTGACCTGGTGCTGTAAGGAGGCTCACGACCGAGAGGCTGCCGTCCAATACTTTATGGACAAGTCAAAGGGACTTAGCCTGGAACTGGCAAGATTCAAGAAGTTGATAGCCAACCGTGACTTGGGCAGTATGGGAGTCCAATTTTCGATGGCTAGTACTTCCGTTCGGCGACCGTCGTCTGAGTCCTTTCTTCGTAAGGTTATTGTGGAGAAGGAGTTGGAGGTGCAGCGGTATAAGATAATGCTCGGGATGTCGGGGTCCCGATCCGTCTCCTTTGGTGGCGCACGTCCTTCTGCCGGTGCTTCGTTGCCGACCCCAAGGATTGGGCCGGCGAGGCCGTGTGATGCGTAGGGCTCGGACGCCGGTGGGTTTACCTTGGCGACACTGAGCGATCCAGCGAAGGAGTCAACTCGATCGGCTGGCCTTGAACTTGTCTGTATCAACCATGCGGCTCCGACACAGGAGCCCTAAGCCAAGTCTGAACAATGTAATAAAGTCTTCCTTTGTAACGATGTAATTTTCTTGGATGAAATAATAATGAGAAGAAGATTGTCTTGCTTTGACTGATTCTTTTGTCATGTGCTTACTTCCGATTTCTGAGGACAAATCCTCGACGTCCGGGTCGAGGGAAGGGTTCGAGCCGAGGGGTGAGGACGAGGGCGAGGGATCCTGAAAACCTAGTAATGGAGGATGTTTCGTCTTCCAATGTCATTAATGGCTATCAGACATTTCGACTTCCCATGCCATAAATGCGCATTTCCTGAGGGCTATATAACCCTCACCCCTTCATCATAAATTTTCTCACTTCACCGTGAGTTCTCGTCGCCAATGGCTCTCCTGCCACCATCTAACAATTGTGGGTAACGGCTATGAGTGATGTTTATCCCCAGTTGCCAGCAGGTGAAAGGTGGGTCGATCTCAGAGTACATGGCTCGGGGCGCTTGCCGAAGGCAAGTGCTCTAAATGAAACTTTTGTCCAAGAATCCTGTGACCAGTGGCTCCCCTGCCACCCGCGAATAGTTAGGGGTAGTACCGAGGAAGGCTGCTCTACCCCAAGCTGTCGGTGGGTGAGAGGCGAGTCGACCAGTGGTTCGGGCCTCGGTGGTTCTCGCCTTGGGCGAGGGCCGTAAATAAAAATTTTGGGTAGGGGGTTAGCTGAAGTCCAAGCCAATGGTTTAAGACTTGGTTGTTTGATGAAACCCCCTTAGGGGCTCGAAGTCCAAGCAAAGCAGCGATGAAGTGAGAAGCTGAAGAACCCCTCGTGGATGAATCCGAGCCGAGGGCTAGGAGTTGAGGGATTGAGAAATTCCTCATTAGTGCTCGAAGTCCATGCCGGATGGTGAGGACATGAGTAACCAATGTCCAAGCTGAGGGTCGGGACTTGAGGGATTGAAGAATCCCTCGTGGGTGCTCGAAGTCTAAGCCGAGCAGCGATGACGTGAGGGGTTGAAGAACCCCTCGTATGTGAATTCGAGCCGAGGGCTAGGAGTTTAGGGATTGGGAAATCCCTCGTGGGTGCTCGAAGTCCGAGCCGAGCAACGAGCACCACTAGCTTGTGAGAAAGCTAGGTCTTCGCTCGAAGTCAATGACGAGCGTCGAGCACCTTTAGCTTGTCAGAAAACTAGCGCCTTGCTCGAAGTCAGTGGCGAGCATCGAGCACCTCTAGCTTGTGAGAAAACTAGTGCCTTGCTCGAAGTCGCTGTCGAGGATCGAGCGTCAGCAACAAACACCCCCAGCTTGTGAGAAAGCTAGGCCTTTGCTCAAAGTCAATGAGCGTCGAGCACCTCTAGCTTGTGAGAAAACTAGTGCCATGCTCGAAGTCAATGGAGAGTGTCGAGCACCTCTAGCTTGTGAGAAAACTAGTGTCTTGCTCGAAGTCACTGCTGAGGATCGAGCGTCCAACCTTGTGAGAAAACTAGGTCTTTGCTCAAAGTCAATGGCGAGCGTCGAGCACCTCTAGCTTGTAAGAAAACTAGTGCCTTGCTCGAAGTCGCTGCAGAATATCGAGCGTCCAAGCTTGTGAGAAAGCTAGGTCTTTGCTCGAAGTCAATGGCACGTGTCGAGCACCTCTAGCTTGTGAGAGTACACAGAAATTTGAGCAAAAACAAAAAAGTCAAAGAAATAAGATTGCGCTTCATTCTTTCTACAATTTTATGTTTATGCACAAAGGGGTGGCACGTACTGTCGATTACAAAAGATTGGTAACACAATCTCGGTTACACAAGAAGTTCAGTCCGGTTACAGAAGAAGTTTAGTCCTCCTCCACGAGGAACTTGATGAGGTGTTTTGCATTACAGGGCCTCTTCACTACCCTGCCCCCCAAGTCTTCGAGTCGGTACGTGCCGGGGCATACCACTTCGGAGACTTATATGGGCCAACCCAGTTGGGGGCCAACTTCCTCTTCTTGTTGGGGTCAGAAATTGCTTGTTTCCTGAGCACGAGATCGCCTTGCTTGATGTTGATGAGACGGACCTTTTTGTTGTAGAATCTCTCAATCCGTTGTTGGTATATGCTTCTTCTGACGGCAGACTTTTCTCTGACCTCGTCGATCAGATCCAAATTGGCTCAGAGGTCGGTTGAGTTTGTCTCCACGTTGAAGCCGATGATCCTGGGCGAGGGGAGCCCGATTTCCAAGAGGATGACGACCTCGGTTCCGTAGGTTAGGTTGAATGGTGATTTTCTCATGGGTATTCTCTGGGTTGTTGCGACCAAAGAACGCTCGGTAGCTACTCAACCCACATTCCCTTGGGAGAATTATCCAGCCGTTTTCTATGCCCGTCAAGAATTTGGGGATTGGTGTTTTCTGCCTGACCGTTTGATTGAGGGTTAGATATCGACGATAGCGCTGCTAAATGTCGATGTCTTCGCAGAATTTCCGAAAGTTCTTACCTGCGAATTTGGTCCCGTTATCGGTGATGAGCACTTGTAGGATCCCGAACTAACAGATGATGTGCTTCCAGAAAAATTGCTAAGTTTGATGCTCCGTGATCGTGGCCAGGGGTTCCGCCTCGATCCACTTGGTGAAGTAGTCGATGGCAACCACCAGGAACCGTCTTTGGCCCGTGGCTTTCGGAAAGGAGTCGACCAAATCCATCCCCATATGGCAACGGGGGTCGGGCTAGCCAGCGACTTAAGGTTGACTTGTGAAAGTCGTTTCACCGAAGAGAATCTCTAGCAAGGGCTGCACCTTTTGACGAGATCCTAGGCATCTTGTAACATGGTCAGCCAGTAATAGCCGTGGTTTAGGGCTTTTTTGGCGAGCGACCTGCTCCCCATGTGGCATCCTCCGATCCCCTTGTGCAGTTCCTTCAGCGCGTATTTGGCCTTGTTGGGGGCCAAACAGCGGAGATAATGTCTTCTGTCCACCCTTGTATACGAGCGTTTGAAAAATGTCCCATCAATTATAGTGAATCTCTCTGAATGGATTCTGGTTCTTCTTGCCTCGGCCCGGTCCGCAGGAAGTTCTCCCTCTGTCAGAAACTTTCGGATGAGAGTCATCCAAGTGTCCGACTGAACCTCAACAGCGAGGCAAAGAACCTCGGGAATGTCTATGCTAGGCTTTAGGAGAACTTCGATTAAGACGGTGCAGTCGAGGCCTTCGAAGGACGATGAGGCGAGCTTGGACAAAGAGTCAGCCTGAGCTTTCTGCTCTCTCGGGATCCAACCTACTGAGGCAAAGTCGAAGGCGGTTAGGAGTTGCTAGACTAGTGCCAAGTATTGGATCATCCGAGTATCATAAGCCTCATACTCCCCGGTGGTCTGGTTGACGAGCTGGGAGTTGCTAAAGGCTCTGATTTGCTTTGCCCCCGCCTTATGTGCTAATGTGAGCCCTGCAATCATCGCCTCGTATTTTGCCTCGTTGTTGGGGGCGGAGAAGTTTAGGCGTAGGGAATATTGGAGAACGAAGTCATCGGGACCTCTGAGTATGACACCCGTGTCGCTTCCGACCTTGCATGACGAGCCGTCGACATAAACCTCCCACATTGGTTCCCCTTCCTGAATTTCAGAAGGCTCGATACTGGTGCACTCCGTGATGAATTCGGCGAGGACATGTCCTTTAATAGCCGTCTTGGGGTGGTAGCTGATGTCGTACTGGCTAAGCTCGATCGACCACTTGATTAAACAGTCAGAATTCTTCAGATTTTATAGGACTGTCTTGGGGGCTGGTCCGTGAGAACCTGGATCGAGTGGGCTTGAAAGTATAGGCGGAGCTTCCGTGCGGCCATGATCAGAGCGTAGGCGACCTTTTCCATATTTGAGTAACGAGTCTCGGCCAAGAGTAGGAATTTGCTGACGTAATAGAGAGGATCCTGAACCCCATCCTCTTCTCGGACCAGCACGACACTGAGCGCGTGTTCCGAAGCCGAATGGTAGAGGAAGAGGGGTTCGCCCGACTCGGGCTTGCTTAGAAGTGGAGGGTTGGCAAAGTAAGTTTTTAGTTGGTCAAACGCCTGCTGCTGCGAGTCCCCCATTCAAAGCCTTTCGACCCTCGTAGGGCCTTGAAAAGGGGGAGCGACTTCTCCCCAGACTTGGAGAGGAAGCAGCCGATGGCCGCCAATCATCCCGTAAGCCGTTGAACCTCCTTCACATTTCTTGGAGGGGCCATATCAATTAAAGCCTGGATCTTCTCGGGATTCGCCTCTATGTCGCGCTGGCTCACCACAAACCTGAGAAATTTTTTCAAGGAGACGCCGAAGGCGCACTTAGCGGGATTGAGCCTCATGTTGTGGAGTCGGGGGAAACCAAAAGCTTCCTCGAGGTCGGCCACATGGTCCTGCCCTCGACGGCTCTTGACGAGCATGTCGTCAACGTATACCTCCATGTTCCAACTGATCTGTTCTTTGAAGACTCGATTAACGAGCCTCTGATAGGTGGTACCGGCGTTCTTCAGTCCGAAGGGCATGACCCAGTAGCAGTAGAGACCCTGGTCGGTTACGAAGGTTATCTTGGCAATGTTCGGAAGGAATATCCTGATATAGTTATATTCCGAGAAGGCATCCATGAAGGTCAGTAGTTCGTGACACGATATCGCGTCGATCAGAACGTCGATGCATGGGAGGGGAATAGATCTTTGGGACACGTCTGATTGAGGTCCGTGAAATCTATACAGATCCACCACATTCCGCTTGCCTTCCTGACCATCACGACGTTAGCCAACCACTCGGGATAGCTGACATCTTGTACAAACCGGGCGGGCAGAAGTTTGTCCACCTCTTTCACTGCCTGTTGCCTCTTGGGAGCGAACTTACATCGCTTCTACTGGACCGGCTTGGAGCCCGGGTGCAGTTTGTACATGATGAGGCCTTCAGAAATTCCGGGCATGTCGGACGGCATCCAGCAGAAGAGGTCGATATTTCGGCGAATACACTCGATGAGGGTCGGCCTCAAATCTGGAGACAGAGATCGGCTCACGCGGAACCATTTGGATTTGTCTTCCGCCTCGAAGGAAACCTCTTCCAATTCGTCCACAGGCTCCGACTCGGAATGGCTTCTTTCAAACAAAAGTTCCACCGCATCAAGAGGGAATACCTCGCCTCCTACCGCAATCATATAGCACGAACGTTCAGACTCCTGGTTTACCTGGACAACACTAACTCCGAAGTCGGTGGGGAATTTCAATTTCAGGTGGTAGGCGGAGGGGACTGCCTGAAACGAGCAGAGGCCGGGTCGACCGAGGATGGCATTATAAGTGGCATTGACATTGACCACCATGAAGTCCATTGATTCGGTTCGCATGATTGGGGACATCCCGGCGGTCACATCCAGCGTGACGATCCCCTCAATTTGGATGGGGACGCCGGAGAACCCATGAAGGGTGTACCTGGCCGACTTTTAACATCTCGCGAGGGAGCTTGAGGTTTTCGAAAGATTCTAAGAAGAGGATGTTCACCGAGCTTCTGTTGTCCGCAAGAATTCGGCGAACTTTGTGGTTCGCCATGCAGAGGCTAATGACGAGGGCGTCGCAATGCGGGAGCCGGTGCCCTCCAGGTCTTCTCATGAGAAGGAGACCGCTTGCTGCTGAACCTTGGGAGACAGTTGGTTGTGGACTGAATTTACTTCCCGCAAGAAGGCCTTACGGAAAGTGTTGGATTCCCCCCCCCCCGGCCTGCCATGGACACAGTGTAAGATGGCTGGCCCCCCGGTTTCTTCGGGCTCAGGTTCCTGCTCGGGTTGTCTACTGACCGTTCGAGGAGGAGGCGAAGGCCTCGAATTCCTTGGGTCCCTTCGGTCTCTTGGATTGTTCCGAGTGAACTCCCTGAGGTACCCTCTCTGAATGAGGGCTTCGATCTCGTCTTTAAAGGCTCGGCAGTGGTCCGTCTCGTAACCGTGGTCTCGGTGAAACCGGTAGTAGAATCTTTGGTCCCATTTATTGTTGTTGTTCAGTCGGGGAGGGTGTCGAACGATCACTTTGTCTTCGATCTCCACGAGAATGGCTGCCACATTCTGGGTCAACGGCATGTACCTTTCAAAATGGGGGACTGGAGGAGAACTCTTCTGGCCAGATGCGTCCGTCAGGGTCTTCTTGACAGGCTCGAAGTCGTCCGCTTTTCTCTTCCCCTTGGTGGTAGTTTCTTTAACCCCTTCGGGGTGCAGAGCTTCCTCGGGCCCGGATATACTTCTCGACCCTATTGAGGATGTCGGGAAAGTCAAGGGGCAGTTTCTTGGCTAATGAGGCCTTCAACTGGCCGTGGCAGACATTATGCTGGAAAGCCGCGGAAGCAACGCCTGCATCAAGAGAGGAGACCGCCCTAGCCTCGGCGGTGAACCTTCGTACGAATTCTCGGAGGGACTCTCCCTCCTTCTGCTTGAGGTCCAAGAGGGACGCGCTCGTCTTCTCAACCTTGTAACTGGTCACGAAATGGGCTAGAAAGTTTGCTTCGAGTTGGTCGAATGAGAAAACCGAGTCGGGGGTGAGCTTTGAGAACCATTCTCGAGCCGGACTGCGCAAGGTGGCAGGGAAGGCGCGACATAGGAGAGGATCTGATGCGCTGTGAATCAACAGGAGGGTTTTGAACCCTTCCATGTGATCAGCTGGATCACTCTCACCATTGTATGTCTCGAATTGGGGCGGCCTGAAATTCCTCGGAATCTCGGCGGTTAGGATTTAGGAGGAGAACGGAGGTCGGTTCCCTTGTCCCGGTTGTGGTCCGCCCTTGCCTAGATGGGCGAGGCGATTCTCCATTTCCTGAAGATGCCGAAGGACGACCTCGTCTTGACCTTGTGGGCGTGTCGAACTTTGAGATTCGCCGCCCTGGGCCTCTAGTCGAGGACCAGTGTTATTGCGCGGCTCAGTCTTGGGGCCGCCACGGATGGCCTAGAGGACATCGTTCCTAAAGTTTTGAAACTCGGCTCCCGTGACCGGGGTCTGCTTTTCTTAGCCTCGCGGAGGCGGGCGCTCCCGGGACAAGTGGTTGTGCGCTGGTTTCCATTCTTGGGTCGGCGGCATACTATGGTTCGGAGCCGAGTTGGAAGAGGCCCCTCCCCTCGACCGGCTGACCTACCGGTGCTGAATGACGCGCCTTAAATTAGGGGCAACTGAGCGTGAAGCGCTCGGTTCGGGTCCTATTGTACCATTGGCTTGTGGTCAGTTACAGTCCTGGGAGTTCGCATGGCTGTGAAAGGGAGGGGGATCTGGATGACGTCTAGAGGTGAAGGCTCTTCTGGCTTTGGGAGCCATGGCGAGGGTCGGCCCCGAGATGACGTCCTAAGTCAGGATCGGATCGGTGTCAGTGGCGTGTGATTTACAACAGACGGCGTCAACCTGATGTTGCTTGTTTTTGGGCGTATGGGCAACATGAGTGAGTTCTTGTAATTTATGAAGCGGAAGGGACGACATTGGCGTTGGTCTGATCCTTGGGTTGTATGTTCAACTCGGGGGTAGTAGGAGAGAGGTATAGGCAGGGTGGCTCGGATCTTCATAGCCCGGCTCGGATCTTAATACCTGCACAATGCCTAGAAACACCGAGAGAGATCCCAGCAACAGGCCCTCCGACGATCTAGTCAGTCACTGGAATAGCAACAGTAGCTAGGGTTCAGATGGGGAAAAGTCTATTACCTGCTGCAGTGTGGAGGGGGTCTGGTATTTATAGGCAGGGGTAAACGGGTCTGGAACCGTAACGGACCGTATCGGACCCGTTTGCCAGTGGGCCTAAGATGGCAGAACCCCGTTGGACTTGATGATCTGGGATGAGCAAATTCTGAGGAGATCTAAAGACCCTGATTGGACCACGTCATCTATACCACATCATTCAACGTAGTTTGGCCTCGAACAAAAAACCACATTTATATTTGTTTTTTTTTTTGATGAAACGGATAGAGCCGCAAGGCTCCAGCCAGATGAATAATAGAATATATGAATCTAATGTACAGACATTACAGTATGAATTAGAAATAAATTTACAAGATGTAAATGATAAATACAAGCAAGCAGCTAAGATTGAACTAACTAAGTTAATAATGATGAAGGGAAGGAGACAACTTCGGTAAGGCAGGAAGGCCAGGAGTGAAGCAGAGCTCCAAACCCAGATAGATGAGCACCGAACCGAGCCAGCTACTCAGCTACCAGTACAGAATCCCGAAAAGATGAAGACTCCCCTGGCCTGCTGAAGAGAACCGGAAGCTGAAAGAAGGGAGGTCACCGCACCAGACTAAACTCCATAAGCTTGAGAGGAGGTTGTACTAGTAAAAGAAGTCCAGCAAAGCAAAATGACATTCGAGCACTAACATCCCCAATGAACCATCAACACACTGTAGTGCTTAAGAGGCAGCTGAATCACTACCAAAACAGCGCCGAAAAGCAAAATGTTGGCCAATAAAGATGACGAATAAACATAAACAGATCAGAAGCCAGTAAATGCAGAAAAAAATGCTAACTAAGGTGAGAGAAGGAAAGCCCAAAAAACACACTCAAAGAACGTAATAAGATAAATCAAACAGGTAGGCTGTTCAAACCCACACCCAGTCGCACAAAATATAACACCCTGGGAATAAAACATCCATCAGATATATATCCATTCAAGTTAAGAGAGATGAAAGCTGAGGTTGCTATGAAAGCACCCACAAAAAGGACAAAAGAAAGTAGCTGAAAACAACACAAATTAAACATCATAAGTTAGTATCGGTAGAGGAGTAATAAGCTGAAATCAGATAAAGCCAACACCAGACGCTACGGATCACAGGAAGAGTTCTGAACAGGATGCAACAATCACCGGGAGTGATCAAAAACAAAAACTGAGATCTGCCCATAGAAGCAGGAGTCATATCTGCAGATAGCACGGTAAAAGAGAAGGTAAGAGTAAACACAAGTAAAAAGTAAGAGCAATCGATTATAAACTTTGCAGGGAATTAAGGCAACTGTAAGCTTCTACTAATTTTTGATAAGCTGAATCAGTAAGTTCAGCACATTTCAACTTCATCGACCAAAGGTTGAAAAGAAACAACAAGTTATCAATCATAGAGAGCCTAGAGTGTCTACGTTGTTGAAATAAGATGGCGTTCCTCTCTTTCCAAATAATCCATAAAATGATATGAATCGTCAGAATCCACATTTTACTGAACTGAGGGTTTGAAGGTTTAGCACACCAACAAGAAGATAAGTTCGGGGGAATAGTTCCTGTGCCCCAAGCCAAAGAACAAATCTTCCACAACGGAAGGGCGCTAGCGCATTGGGTAAAAAGATGATCCGCATCTTCAGGATGCTGAGAGCACAGGGCACAAAGTTGACCCCAAGCAAGATTCCTTTTGTTAAGGTTGTCGACCGTGGGTAACTTATAGTTAAAGGCAAGCCAAGAGTTAATAATCACTTTTAGAGGCGCTGGAATATCCCAGAAATATTTAGCAACAGGAGATTTAATACCCTTAGAGTTAAGGAATTTATAAAAAGATTTGACGGAAAAGGAACCCGAGGTTGACCACCGCCAACCGATGCCCTCTGAGGCTCTCCAATCGAAATTATTAAGCAAACAGATGAGCTCATCAAATTCCTCCGCCAGTGATTGAGAAAGCTCAACCATGAAGGGAATAAACCAGAAACGCTCATTGTCGATCAGGACAAAAGAATCCTCAACGGACGCCAAAGGGAGAGTTGCCAGATTGAAAAGAGAGGGGAAGGCCGTGGCTAATGAGGTATTCCCGATCCAAAGATCAGACCAAAATTTTGCTCTAGACCCATCATGGCAGATACGGTAAATACCGCAATGAAAAGCGGAAGCTGCCTTCCAAATACCCTTCCAAAAAGGGGAAGCGTTGCGGCAAGAGGAGTCGGGGAATTCCCACCAATGGTTGTTGCTGGAGCGATAACCTCTAACAATCCTAATCCAAGGCAAGTGATCGAAATTATGGAATTTCCACAACCACTTACCTAAAAGCGCGATGTTGTGATCTCGAATATTCAAAACCCCGAGACCCCCTTCCTCTTTGGAAGAGCATATCAGCTTCCATTGACAAAGATGGGACCCAGGTTTAAATGAGGAGGAACCATTCCAAAAAAAACAACTGCGGATCTGATCAATCCTTTTGATCACCCAAGAAGGTAAGTAGAAGAAAGACATAAGGTAAAGAGGCATGGCAGAGATCACAGAATTAATAAGAGTCAGTCTACCCGCTCTAGACAGGAGTTTACTGGACCAAACCTGAAGTCTAGACTCAACCTTATCAACCAACGGAAGCCAGTCCGATCTATGCAACTTCCCCCAACGAAGAGGGATGCCTAGATAGGTAATTGGGAAGGAGGCAATAGGGCAGTTAAAAAAGCTGGAGACTTCCTCTTGGCGATTGGGAGATCCTCCTAACCAGAGCACATTTATATTTGTTATAACGGGCGATGCACTCTCCTATTATAATATTAGATTTTTAAAAATACTTTGAAATGACCCAAGATTCTGCTCCATGTCACAATTGCATTCGTCATAATTTTGTTTCAGCCGAAGCTAATGGAATGTCCATCATGTAAGATCAGACAGAATTGTAATTAATACCAGGGAAGCTACAACTATATACATGAGAACATAAAAATTGCACTTGATTAAAAAGCATGAGAACATCTAGCATTATGTCATGTGTAGCAAAAGAAACACCATCAACATAGTTTGGGATATAATATGTATATTTTGTTCTGGACTTAGCATAAGTCAGGTCACTAATTCAACCGGTGGTCACTAATTCAACCGGTACCTATAGCTTTCTACATAGTAGGAACTTCGAGCTAACCCTAATAACAAACCGACTTTTGATAATTATTTAGCCAAATGAACCACTTTCAAAAAGATTTAGCCAAACGACCCACTTTTATAAAATCGTATACCTAACTAATCCTATTAATATAATAACTTAAAAACAAAAATTTATATATAACCCTACTTTAGAAATTATAAACTATAATACATTTTATCCTTATAAAAACTGAAAAATTCACAGAAAATAAAGAAACAAAAATTAAAAAATCTTTTAAAATTCAAGATTAAATATATTGATAAAAAATTAACAGAAATGAAGCATATTTCTAGTAAAGAAATATTAGAATGCTTGTTACTAACAATAAAAGTAACTAATCAACTAGCCAAAGAAATACAAAAAGAGATAGCATATAGAGTATTAGATTACAGAAACGAAGAAACAAGTTGGTATTACCAACAACTATTAGCATACAAAATAACAGGCTAAGTATGGCCAATGAAGCATTAAATCCTAACATAACCCCAAAAATTTATATGATAAACATACAAGAGTTGGAAGAAGATTACAATGATCCTGAAATTGTAGGAGATATAAGAAAAGATTTAAAAATCATAAATAAAAATATAAAAAAATTAGCTAGATATATAACTGACTACCCAGAAGAAGAATTAAGCATAACGAAAGAAGATATGAAGGAGTTAGAAGCAATAACATAACTTAGAAATATGCGACATGTGCTATTTTGACAACTATGCTTGTGAATTCCAAAAATATTTTCAAGATAGTTATTAACGGAGCCCAATTTTGGACTCATTCTTTCTAAAACTACCTGATCCATGGAGTATAAACATATATAGTGCATACATAAGTGAAAAAGTAAAACCAGAAGTAGACACTTTAGGATATAGAACGCAATTCGTAAAAGATTATAGGAACAAAGTATGCCAAGATGCTAGGCAACAATGAAATATTATAGAACATATAAACAAAGAATTTGTTGTGAAGATACAAAACCGAATCATTGGGGATGCAATAATAACTATAAATATACAAAGAAGAATAATCACAAATTCCAAAAATATAAACCAAAATATAGAAAAACTTTTAAGAGATATAGAAAACCCTATAAAAAATACTTTAGAAGAATAAATAAAAATAAAAATAGACAATATACGAAAACCCTAAGAAATGTAATTGTTACATATGTGGAGAGATAGGACATATATCACCAAATTACCTTAAAAGAAAGAAAAAAGAAAGTGTAAAATACATAGAAAAAATTGAAGAAATGAACAATATAAACTATGAACCCAAAGAATATGATGAAGAATTGTCAGAAATAAGTGAAGATAAATAAATAATGGTAATGGAAAAAGATAGTAGAAGTAGTGAAGGTAAAACATAATAACGTGAAATAAACATGATAACAGAAATAACAGAAATAGGAGAACCTTCAAAAAGAGAAGAAAACAATGAAGAAGTAAGAGAAAGAATGTGGTTTGACATACAAAAATACGATAAAATAAGAGCGGCCAAATTAGATATAAATCAAAAAGAAATTTTTAAACTACCATAATAACTAGAAAGAAAAGTATTATCATAATAACTAGAAATAATGAACAACCTATAAACATTGAACAAGCACAAGGAAAAACCATAATCCCATTAATAACCGAAAAAATAATAAGACAATAAATAAAAAAAAATAAATGAGAAAACCAGAAAAATATTAAGACACATACATTTAGGAGCAGTACAAATAATAATAAAAGCCTATTTTAAGGAAGGGATAAATACACCTCTGGAAATATACCTAATAGATGATAGGGTAATATCAAGTACACAAGATGCCTTAATAGGATTAGTACAAGAAAACTTAATGTACCAAAGGATAAAATTTACAATAAAACCAAATTTCTCTATAAGCATGGCAGAAGAAAATAAAGACAAAAATCCGGTCATGTATCATAGGTTATCAGGAATAAAAATGTTAGAAAAAAATTATGGGTAACAAATAAGAAATATTTATGCTTTCACTAGCAAACACGAAGTAAAAAATAGAAATAAAGATAATTTTAAAATAGAACCGCTATTCAGCGAAATTATAAGATACTAACCAGCTAGAGAGAACCCTGAAATGACTATACCAAATTATATCGAATTTGACTTTAATAAAACAAAAGAAACTGCAAAAGGAAAAGCACCACAAATAATGTTCGGAAAGATCACTATCAATAAGAAATAAGCAACAAGCATTGAAATTAATACCAATAATAAATACATTAGAACACCAAAATAATAACCAATTTAAAATAGAAATAAAATATTATGATAATGAAAAATAAAAGAAACAAATAGCCTTAGTAGATACAGGAGCTACTAATTCACAAATTAAACAAACAAATGTAAAAAGCACTGAATTAATAACATTAGAAAAGCCATATTACTACTTAGACTATTACAATAATAGACATCCAATTGTACATAAAATTCTACTGCCACTGAGGATCAATGGTAAAAAGGAAATGTTATTACACTTTCACGTAAACCCAGAACACCATGTTAATGAAAAGCTATTAGAAACTGACTTCCTTACATCGGTACAACCTTACTCAATTTCAAGAAGAAAATATCAGAATAACAGTAAACAATGAAAGTATGATAATTAATAGAATATTAGATAAATGAATCCATTAAGAGCAACAAAAAAACACATTATACATACTAACAAAATTTGTTTACGAATGATACAAATCAAGAAACTACCATAGTCTAATAGACACCGAAGCAGGCACTAGCCTATGCCGCGAAAATATACTACCAAAATGGAAACAAGATGGATATAATAAAAAAACAATAACTTGATTAACTGGACAAACCATCATACTTAATAAGTATAAACAAAATGTTAATGTACAAATAGAAAGTTACATACTAAGAATACCAATAATATACCAGTTTGATGATATGAATAATGATGTGCTCTTAAGAAATGACTTTTTCAACAATACTACCCTATAACCATATCACATAAATCGGTTGTATTTACGACACCTTGTCAACACCTAGCAATAGCAATTAGAATAACCTAACCTTATTCTAGAACCGACCTACCATCAGAGTTTCTTCAACCAAACGTGGTGAATATCAATATTTACCAAACAAAACTAGAATACAAGAAGTCTAAGAAATAACTACAAAAATTTTTTTACAAAACAATTAGAAGATCTGTACGGAGAAAACCCCTTGGCAAAATGGGACTTAAGTAAACCCACAGCACACATAGAGTTAATAGATAAGAACAAAATAATAAAAATTAAACCTATAAGACATACTACAACAGATCTAGAAGAGTTCAAAATACATATAAAAAATTAATGAAAAATAATTACATAAGAAAATCACAAAGCCCACATTCATCACCAGCATTCATAGTAAGAAAGCATTCAGAAGAAAAAAGAGGTAAACCTCGAATGGTAGTAAATTATAAAGAACTAAATAAAAATACTAAGAGGTTTGGATATCCACTACCGGACATGCAAATATTACTTAACACAATAAGAACAAGAAAAATATATTCGAAATTTGATTGTGAATCAGGATTTTAACATATAAAACTAACAGAATATTCAAAACCTTTGACAGCATTTAGCACAGCTGAAGAATTTTATGAATGGAATATATTACCATTCGGTTATAAAAACAGCCCAGGAATATTTTAAAAATATATAAAATACAACAATTTCATATTAGTATATGTAGATGATATTCTAATAGGATCCTAAAACGAGGAACAACATAAAGAACACCTAGAAAAATTCATAGAAATAGTAAAAAATGCAGGTATTATACTATCAAAAAAGATGAAATTATTCAAAACTGAGATAGAATTCTTAAGAACAAAATTATCACATGAAGGAATAGAATTATAGCCACATAGCAGAAAAAATAAAGACATTTCCTAATGTCCTTAAAAAAAGTACAATCTATAATAGGGTTACTAAATCAAACAAAAGGTTACATACCAAATTTATCAGCAAAATAAATTGGTTACAACAAAAACTGAAAAAGTTTAAGAAATGAGAATGGACCCGAGAGGATAAAGAAAGACTTAAAATATTAAAACAACAAACTTCAGAATTACATAAGCTAAGATTACCTGTTAAAGAATGTTCATGGATAATAGAAACAGATGCTTATGAAAATAATTGGAGAGCAGTATTAAAATTCATTGAAATAGGTGAAGAAGAAGATAGACTAGCCAGATATACTAGTGGTTCGTTCACACAGACCCAACAAAATTACCACATAAATGAAAAGGCACTAGCAATCTTAAAAGCTATAAAAAAATTTGAGCTATTCATAATACATACAAAATTCACAGTAGGAACAGACAATACACATGCAAAGAGTTGAATTAACAAGATAATAGACCCAACTATAGCAAATAAAAGTTTAATCAGATGGCAATGAGTTAGCACATTATGACTTCTCAATAAAAAATATAAAAGGAAAAGATAATATCCTAGCAGATTTCTTGTCAAGAAGCTAACAATTTTGTTTTTACAGGATGGAAATAGAGTGCAGCATATAGAACAGGAAATAGTCTACCTAAAGGAGACAGTGGAGCAATTAAAAGGAGCATTTAACCAACTACAGTTGCAAATATGTGGTCTTCAAAGTATATTTTACCAACATATAAATACAGATCGTATTGAAAAAATGAGTGAAGGGAGTGAACCCATTAACTCACAAAATACAAGTGGGATCACAAAAATAGTCACACAAGAGAAAAACTCCACATCCATATAGCCTACTACCTGCACAGAGAGTTTACTCTCAGATCATCCAAAATACTCCAAGAAGGATTTATTTTTACAATATATTGAGAAATTATGCCAGACCACTCAGATCAACCAATTTATCAAAACTATTTCTCAACAACATATGAACAAAGCGATCATACTACCAGGAGAAAATCCAAAAACAGTGAAGGTATTGTTCGAAAGAGGACTTATCCACTACATATATCCATCTCAAGAATGTGAAGAACTTAGCCAGTTACCAAAAGAAGTATATACAGCTGCTAAAAGTTATTTTGGTCTCACAAAGGCATCCAAAATATATGTCCGTGTATTTTCAGCTATTCCAGAATTTCTTAAAGATAATGAAGAACTACCAGCTGAACATATTATAAAGATATGGATGACTACATAAATCTTGTTTGGAACAACCAGTATTATACCATATAAGAACAAAGAATTTGAAAAACTAATCCCAGAAAGAAGAGCTACGGGATTTAGAACAATGTATTATGAACTAAAGGACATACAAAACAGAGACGGTAACATATGGATCTATGATAGCCCTGACCCACAAAAATTAATGATCTACAGCATAGCAAAAATTAAACAACCACATTCAAAGAAAGAAGTCTTTGACAGCTGGTATGGAATCCTGAATAAAAGTGACATGACAATGACAGAAAAAACAGTTATCCACTACTATAGATTGATGAGGATGGAACCACAACATTCATGTGACTATTGCAGAAAAGAACCAGAGAATGCTGACGAAGAGCTGTTACTGATGTGAAGCACGTGAAGATGTCTTCAACGTAAGCAGTGATGTAATTAGCTCAATTATTTATCTATGATGTAAGTAATGATGTAAGGAGAACAATAATTGTATATGGTGTAAAGTCATCCCTTCTTCTATAAAAGGGGAGGCAGGATAAGAGAGAGAGGCAGACTATCTAGATCCTCCATATAAGCTTGTAAGAAAAATTTGTAAGGAGATCAAGAGTAAAAAATTATCTTTCTATGAATTCCTCTACAAGATCTTTTACTAAATAAGGTATGAGCAACTAATTTTTCTTATTTAGGGAGAGTTTTGTAAGGCTCAGCCTCAAGGATCTTGCAAAAAGACTAATTTATAACCTTCTAAAGTTAGACTATACACTTAGTAGCAGGAAACGAGCTAGGTTGTGGTTGCCTGTATCGAAGTGCTATTAGTTGTTCCAGACGTATCTCTCGGATGAAGCTCTTTTAAGAGCATAGTAATCTTGAGATGGGAAGAACGTAAAAGGAGCACTAAAATCGGGATGCATACCAAAGGTATTTATCCACTGGTAGTAACTAGTACAGAGCAGCTCAAAGAGGTTTAACTTGGTCGGAAGCATGATGGGCCATTTTGTTTTGATTTTAGGGTATCCTTAGAAATCTCTCTCTACTCCTAATTTTATAGTTATTGTTGTTCAGTAGAACTAATAGATAGTAACAATTTCGGTATTACCTCAGAGATTTTGAATTAATGTTTAACTATCAAGGAAGTGATAAAATGCTAGTTTTTTATGTTTATTATCCTCATAGAGTAACAAGTATGGAAGATTATTATGAATTTAAATTATTCTTTTTCAGTATACAACGAGTAATAATTATAACAATAAATCAAATAAATCCTGAAGAAACTAGTAATATAAATAATGAAATAATTGACGACCTAACTTATCATGAAAGATCTTTGTTATTTTATGAAAATAATATATTTAGTAGTTATGTTTGGAGTCCTACAACTGCATACAGACAATTTCTAGAAGAAAATGAACAGAATGGAGGAGAAAATAGACATATGGAAGAACTCGAAAAATCCCCATATGATAGTAATAGTGAAGGATATGAGACAGAATCAGAATATATGAGAGAACTTGAAGACGATATTCCCGACATTGCTTATTACTTTTTCAGAATAGACAATATCCATTATTTCGACGAATATTATTTTACACCAAACTATCATTTTTAGAATTTTAAAGTTTTGATACTCTCTTCCTTTTGATTTTCAGGTCTTCAAGTGATTACACACTTCGTACACACAGTTGGCATCAGAGCCAAGTTAAAGTAAGTAATTTGTACATAATTTTCATAATTTTCTTTAAATTAATCACTAATTTATAAGTTATAGAATAGAAAACAAAAATTTAATAATAAAAACAGAAATTATCTTAAAACCCAAAAACTTTTAGAATTTAAAAAAATGTCACACATCCTATAGAAATTACTATTGGAAGTATACTATAAAAATTCAAATAGTAACTAGGTCATTTAGCTAAATAGTTTTCAAAGACCAAATAAAATCAAAAAGTTGGTCATTCCACTAATTAGCTCTAGGAACTTCTCATTGTCAAGTACTAACCCACTAAAAACAAGAAAGAGTTTCTATCTCTAGAAAAGTCTAGAAAGAGAAACTAGCCCCCAATTCCCTTAACCAAACCCTAGATCTAGAGAGAAATGTATGGAGGCGACGGCTAGGGCTCGCCGCCGCCACCCCCTTCAACCGCCGTCATCCCTACCTCCTCTCCCTCTCCTCGCCGGTGAACAGTCGACGTTGTTGCCCCTCTCCCATCCCTAGCGCGGTCCAAACCCATCCTACTTAGCTGCTCGACTCTGCCCCCTTCTCCTCCTTCGCGCCACCAGAGTTCCACCACCGCCCAGAACCGACGACGCCTTCCCATCTCCATCGACGCGTCCTGCCGTCGAGCGATGCCTCCTTCTCCGTCGACGCGTCCGACCATCGCTGGTCCTGACGTCAAGCGAGGCGGCGGTCGTCTACCCCGGTGAGTTTGTTCTGTTTATGGGGTTGTGTGCGACGACCTCTGTGTCGTTTTGGAGTTGGGGGTGAGTTGATTGGGGTTGGGGTTGGGATTTGGGTTAGGTGGAGGTTGGTTGGCTTTGTTAGTTGTTTGCCCGAAGGTTCTTCACGGTTGCCACCATTTCCACTCTCGGGGCCAATAATGGCGATCTGCGACTATAATTTGGTTTTTCGAGTGTTGGTAGTGCGTGTGAAGAAGCCGGATGTGCTTCTCTAGCTGTGATTCGCAATGTTGTGCGAATTGGTGAGGATGGCAGTGTCGTAGTGCGAGACGGCAGGGATTTTATTTGTGTGGAGGGTTGGTGGAGCTGTCTGAGTTGGGTGTGCCTCGATGTGAAGTTTGCGATGTTGCAAGGTGGTGGGGCTAGGGCCTGAAGACAGGGTCCGCCCATGTGATGTGCTCACTCGCTACTCATGTGCCCTAAGCCATCGTTCGACTCCCCCAGTGGTGTCGGAACGGTTCCTTCGCCGCCACCACCATGTCCACGCTTTCGGGGCCGATGACGGTGATTTGCAGCCATGATTTGGACCTCCAGGATTGGTGTAGTTAGCGAAGTAGTCGGGGTCCCTCCGTGATGTACGCTTACTTGTCTCAACTTTCGGGGTGCTTGTCTCTACTGTCGCGGAGCAACTATGTCGCTCCAGAGCATCCTCCCGCATCTGTTGTCGCGAACGCATTAGATCTGGAGCACAAGTGTGTGAGGTCGGTGGTTCAGTATGGGGCCCGTGGGGCCAAGCCAGTGGTTGTTTGCTGTGGAAGGTAGGGACTATGTAGCAAGGTGTATTTCGGCCTGCTAGGCTTGGGCCCAAAGATGGGATCCCCCAGCGAGGAGAAGGCAGGGATCGGCCGGTGTTAAAATCCTACCAGACTAGTTTCAGGTGGGTGCGCATGTGCCGTGGAGGCAGTGTACGAAGCTAAACTGGCGTACTTATAATTTTGCTAGACCGAGCTTGTTTGTCGGCCCACCCTCCAGGATTGTTAGAGAAATTTGTTGTTTGTACAGGTCATGTTGCTTTATGTATGTTTTATTTTCTGTATGTAGGTTGTAGTCTGGCCCAGTTTTTTGGGTTTGTATCATTAATTTCTTATTAGTGAAACAGGGTGGCTACCCTTTCCCTTTAAAGAAAAAAAAAAAAAAAACTTCCCATTGTCAGGTGTTCAGAGTATTGTGGCTCAATCTTTTTCATTTGACAAGAGACACTGATGACAGAACTATATAAATGTAATCCGCTTAGTCCAGGAACTTCTAATGTGAGATGGGGAGGAACTGCACTTTTAGTCCAAATCTAAGGAACTTCCCAACTTGAGATTGTGAGGAACTCCACTTTTAGACTGATGATACCAAATAAAGATATTCCAGGTGGCTAATTAATTCACTTGTTATCCTTCAATGTTAGAAATGAGAACTAATTTAGCCTTCTGATATAGATACCTGATAGTTGTTGACCTTGTGGGTATAGCTATTCAGTTTGCAAGTTAAGTTCTCCTTCGCCATCGCCATATGGTGATGACAGTGGACTGTGATGGCCAGCAAAATTGGAAGGTGAATTTCTATATAAAGAATAAATCATCCAACTTCTCATAAAAGTTACACTGGTTTTTATATAACGAAAAAATCATCCAACTTCTCATAGAAGTTACACTGGTTACGCATCAAGCGGGCCTGCATCAGGACAAGACCAAATTAAAATGCAAACAGTCATAACCTAAGAGAGTTGACCAGAATGGATGCAAAAAACGGCTATAAATTGTCAAACTTACAAGAGAATGAAATAGCAGATGACGTAAAGTTTAACCTAAATAGTAAATTTCCTAGAATATTAAAAGATTAAGTTTACCAACACGTAATACAGATTAAGTTAGAAATTAAACTATTAGTCGGTTTGATGGATTTTCAAGATATGAAATAAGTTTAATAAGCCAAATTAAAAGTTCATGCCTAATAATCAACAATTACACCTAAGTGTGATTAGCAAGTAAGATATTCAATAACGATTTGTACCCTAATTAGCAAGTAGAAGCACACACTCTTGATATTTGTGGACGACATAAAATTCAAATAATAATCTAGAGACGACAAAGCAGTATCACAAATAATGGAGAAGTGAGAAAAGTTTACCAGGTTCGAAGCAAATCGCGCTAGTGCTCCGAGGCCTGCGGTGGTGAGGCAACGAGAAGGCGTCGCTGTGGTGGAGGAGTTGGTTGCCGTCGGGGATGCAGCGAGGTGGACGGAAAGAGGCGGCCTGAGGTGGTGTCGGGGTCGGCTTCGAGTGTGGTGGGGGGTTCGGTTGAAGGGAGAGGGAGGAGGTTCGGTTGATGGGGGTTGGTCGGAGGATGAGAGGAGGCTGTGAGCGAGCCGGGGAGGGTGATGGCGACGGTGACTGGAGGGCGACGAAGGGCTCGGCGGGGTGAAGGAGAGGCAGCGGGGTGATCGATGGTGGTGAGCAACGATGGCGTCAGGGGGGTTTGGCAGCGTGGGGGCCATCCAGGTGAGAGAGAGAAGAGCCAGGGTTTGAGTTTGGATGCAGTAGAGAAGAAGAAGGAGAAGGGGGTTAGGGTTTGACTTTGAGTTCGATGTGAGGATTATGGTTTTGGGTTGAATTGATGTGGGAATTTGGGGTATAGTTTTAGAGTTTCACAAACCTTAATACTTTATTAAGATTTCTCACAAATCCTAATAATTCTCTCAATTGTCTCACACAAAAAGAGAGATATAGAGCAATAACTCAACACAATAATATTTTTAATCAATAATAGCATATCTTCTCATTATTCTCAAGGCTTATATATATGCTCAAAACAAATCCAAACAAATCTGAAACAAATCTAGAACAAATCTCTCAAATCTAAAATAAATCTCTCAAATAAACTACATATGGCTAAATCTCAAAAATAAAAATAAAACAAATTTGATGTCCTGATCAGTATGTCTCCAGTACTTTGTGAACTACTACTGTTTAGGCATCTACTGTTAATATTATTGTCAAACTCTACTTTAGTCCCCAGTTTCACTTATACTTTTTGGAGCACAATCCCTGGGGTGAACAGTTCTTAAAACTGCCTCTTAAGATTTATACTTTCAAATCAATGAGAAATGCGAATATCCGGACTTACATATAGGTCATTAAGAATAGTGCACATATTTTAACCTATACATTTACAATCCTTGATGCATTCCTTATGTTTATCCTGTGTCAATCTATACTATGTTAGCCTATAATGAATAAACAATATAAACAATATGAAATGTTGAAGGCACTATGATGAGGACATCAATTCTAATTAGTTTAGTATTTTATTTCAGTACCATATTTGTTTTTGGCAATTATAGCCATATGTAATCTTTTTTTTATGCATTAGAATATTTTTGAAATTTTGAGAATATATATAGGCCTTGAGATTAATGAGAAAGACATGTCATTCTTGATTAAAAAAATTATTGTGTTGAGTTTTGCTCTTCCTGTCTCTTTTTGTGTGATACAATTGAGATCCAATTATTAGGATTTGTGATAAATCCTTACACTATTTTAGGGTTAGTGATTAACTCTAAAATCTACCCCCAAATTTTTTTTAAAAAAATCCCTAAATAAAAACAACTCAAACCCTAATTCCCCTTCCCACTCCTCATCATCTTCTTCCTCCTACCCCAACCCCAGCATGACCACCCCCCTGGTCCCCTTTTCTTGTCGCGCCTCCGCGACGCAATCAGCGCTGTCCGCCCTCGCAACCTCTCGTCGCCAGCACCCCTGTCGTCACTGCCGCCCAGCACCCCCGAGGCAGACGCGGCCAGCCGACGCACCACCCATCGCCAGATCACGTGGACTGTTCTTCCAACAGTTGTTTCATCTTCGGTCGTGCCAATTGTTCTACGAACCTTCGGTATACTCTTTCCACTTTTTTCAAATATTTGTGTTATACTACTTTATTATCTCTATTAATCATTCGATTTAACTGTCAATCACAAATATTCAGAGTGAGTGTTCCACTTACCTAATTAGAGTACCATTCAGTATTGAATCTTTTACTTGCTAAGAATGCTTAGGAATTTAATTATTGATTGTTAGAATTAAATTATTAATTGGGATTGTTAAACTTAATTCAATTCTTGAAAATTCATCAAACCGATTAACTGTTTAAAATTCTAAATTTGATCCGCACTACATGTTGGTAAAATTAATCCTTTAAGATTCTTGAAAATTCTCTATTTAGGATTACGTTTTACATCATTTTGGTATCAGAGCGAAGCTTCTTAAAACCCTAGTTCTTGCATCATTTAGACATTATTTTTGCATTCATTTAGAATCTTTTATTTTATTTTCTTTTGTTCTTTTAGATCACTTCAGGTTTATTTTAAAATAAAAAAAATAAAAAAAATTAGGACACGTTTTTCCAAATTTTAGCACACACGACCCCTAGTTTCCACTTTTGGTGAATGCGTCTTCGCAGCACCATCTCAGATCCTGAAGAGCCCTTCTTATCCCTTCCTAATCACCCAATTAGAAACTCTAGACTTCCCCGAACTGAAATGGACAACTCTGATATTTCTGCTACCCTAGCTGCCATTCAAGCAACTCTTGCTAATATCAATCAGAAACTTGAGAAAGTGGAATTAAATCAAACTGTTGTCCCTGAGCTTCATGCTGATCGTCAAATCCCTCAAGGGAATGTTCGTGACGATCGACGTCAAGAACGTGACCCTGACGAACAATATAAGAAAAACGTTAAGGCTGACATTCCCCATTTTGAAAGCCACATGGAACCCCAAGCTTACCTTGATTGGATCCGTGCGATGAACCACTACTTTGTGTGGTTTGACATGAGCGAAGTCCTGAAAGTTAAATTTTCCGTTATAAAATTGACGGGTGAAGCTCAACAACACTGGATTAATCTTGAACATGCCCGCAGAGATCGAGACCTGACACTCATAGCCAATTGTGAAGCCATGAAAGAGAAGCTCACTGAGAGATATGTACCGTTATCGTTCCACACCTGATTGCTAGATTCGTGGAACCAACTGTATCAAGTAAATCCACACAAGAATATGTTGATAAATTTGATGACTTCCTTATTCGGTGCAATGCTTTAGGTAAACAGAGTGAAGAACAAACTCTCTAGGTTCAGGGCTGGATTACGAGCCGATCTGAGGAACGAACTACTTCATAGAAATATGGACTCATTAGCGGCAGCTTATGCTCTTGTCCTCGATATGGATTCCCTTAAAGCAAGTTCCCATTACAAGTCCAGCGATTCGATGGATCATTCCTCTATAATGAATCCTCCTGATCTCGCTAGACCTGAGCACTCCTCTCCTCAGTACTCTAACAAGTCTTACCCAAACAAACATACTTCAAATTCCTATCCACTTAGAAATGACAACACGAGTAAGAACACTGAAAGAAACTATTCTAAGATTGATCCTCTCACTAAGTGTTATAAATGTAAGGGATGCGGCCATATTGCTGGTAACTGTCCTAGCCCAAGTAGGATCAATATAGTAGAGGGTACCGCAGTCATCGCTGATGAGCCCGACAACGAGTTTACCGATGAACCTAATGTAAGTGATGACTTTGATGAAAAAGATGATGACCAGTCTCTCAATTGTATTCAGTTTGTCCAGTCACCTCCATTGAGTGTACCTGAGTCACCCATTACTTTTCCAGTCACTTGGCAGCCTATAGATTTTATCTATGTGTTAGAACATCCTAGAGTCACAGAATCTGCACCCACATTCATATCACATTCATGATTTGTATAGAGAAATTTTCAAGGAACTTAATGAAAATAATTTTAACTACAATTTAATAGCAGATACTAGAAGTAAATTTATAATTTTTGATATTGGTGACAAAGTGATAGTTCGGATTCATCCGGAACGATTTTCAATTGAACCCGTTAAGAACTTGAACATACATGCTGCAGGCCTATTTAAGATTCTACATACAATCAATGATAATACCTATATCGTTGACCTTCCTGAAGATTTTGGCATAAATAAGACTTTCAATATTGAGGATCTAGTACTCTATAAAGGCTCAAAATTCAACCCTAGAAATTTTCTTATAGGTGAGCCTACCCTGCAGCCTAAAGGTGAAATTCTGACATTTACCCCTCTACCTTATACTACTTACCCACCGACAGGAGAATTGAATAATATTTTAGATAATCTCTACAAGAGATGATGGTATGCACAAATATTTGGTGAGATGGAAGAACAAGCCAAAGTTGGATGGCACTTGCAGTGACCGTGAGGAGCTCCCGCAACTGGATCCAGATCTTTTGGAGCACCATGACAGGATCACTTGTTTTGACTCGATTGGGTCGAGCTCTCACCCACCCGGAGAGAATGATGAGGACATCAATTCTAATTAGTTTAGTATTTTATTTCAGTATCATATTTGTTTTTGGCAATTATAGCCATATGTAATCTTTCTTTTATGCATTAGAATATTTTTGAGATTTTGAGAATATTTTGATATTTGTATCAAGATTTGTTTTGAGCCTATATATAAGCCTTGAGATTAATGAGAAAGATATGTCATTCTTGATTAAAAAAATTATTGTGTTAAGTTTTGCTCTTCCTATCTTTTTTGTGTGATACAATTGAGATCCAATTATTACGGTTTGTGATAAATCCTAATACAATTTTAGAATTAGTGATTAACTCTAAAATCTACCCCCAAATTCAAAAAATCCCTAAATAAAAACAACTCAAATCCTAATTCCCCTTCCTTCTCCCCATCGTCTTCTTCCTCCTACCCCAACCCCAGCCCGACCACCCCCTGGTCCCCTCTTCCTGTCGCGCCTGCACGACACAATCAGCGTCGTCCGCCCTCATGACCTCCCGTCGCCAGCACCCCCGAGGCAGACGCAGCCAGCCGACGCACCACCCATTGCCAGATCCCGCAGACTATTCTTCCAACATTGGTTTTATCTTCGGTCATGCCAATTGTTCTACGAACCTTCAGTATACTCTTTCCACTTTTTTTTCAAATATTTGTGTTATACTACTTTATTATCTCTATTATATTATTCGATTTAACTGTTGACCACAAATATTGAGAGTGAGTGTTTCACTTGCCTAATTAGAGTACCAATCAGTATTGAATCTTTTACTTGCTAAGAACGCTTAGAAATTTAATTATTGATTGTTAGAATTGAATTATTAAATGGAATCGTTAAACTTAATTCAATTCTTGAAAATCCATCAAACCGATTAACTGTTTAAAATTCTAACTTTGATCCGCACTACGTGTTGGTAAAATTAATCCTTTAAGATTCTTGGAAATTCTCTATTTAGAATTACGTTTTACATCACACTAACCCCAAGAGCATTACTTTGTGAACTCACTTTTGATAATACTGAACCACAGCCTATTTAGCAAATTCGGAAGACTAATATAGAGGAACTAACAATTGAGTAGTATGGTAAGGGGTAGGGATGGCATCCGGGTCGGGTCAACCCGCGACCCGCTATGCTTGACCCGACCTGCCTTGACCCGGTTCGGGTTCGGATTGGACCCGAAACCCTTACCGGGTTGTTGATTTGGGTTGGGAAAAAACGGATCTTGACCCGTCGAACCTGTTAAAAAACTCAAACCCGCCCGCCAACCCGCGGATTTCGCAATGTTGGACCTAAACGAGTCGAACAGTCGAAACCCGCAGGTCGGCTGTCGACTGCTGCTTCTGCAGGCTATTTTTTGGCTTTTTTTTTAGTTTTGGGACTTTTTGAGGGGGGGGTGTCTATAAAAACTCCCTAACTTCAATCAAACTTTTTTCACACCTTACTCTCTCTACTACTACTACTCAATACAATCAATTTTTTTCAATAAAGAAGCAAGCAACAAAGAAGTGAAGAATTTTGATCTATCGAATTCGTGTAGATTCAACACTCTTAACTTCGTCTACTACAAACTCTCATCAAAGAAGCTCTCTCTTTCTACGACTACCGGCTACATGATTATGTCTACTACAAACTCCATCGACTATGTCTACTTGTACTCTTATTTTCTCTCATTTCTATATACGATTATTCGCAAAGTACGGTGTCAAAATTTCTTAACCCTCACAACTCTTTATTTTTGTTTTAGCTTTAATTTTTTTTAATCACATTTGTTTATTGGTTTTTCGCTACTCTCTCTCAACCCTCCTATTGTTTTTTTTACCTATACCACTTATATCGTTTTTTTATTTTTTTCACACACTAAATTGATTTATTACATACAGCACTACTACAAACCATTTATCATGTCTAGATCACGAGGTAGCGGGTAGCCAAAGTAAACAAGATTCCACTAGTTCTTCTCGTCAGCCTCCAACATACGCACAATTAAAAGCCGAATATAACCTTATGCTTTAACATAGGTTCTCACGATGTTCCTCCACATGACATAAAACAAGAAATGTATACTAGTGACACACAAACACATGAAACCAAATCTGCACAGCCACTTCTAGTAAAAAACTAGAGGTGAAACTAGTGAGGCACACATTTTATGATTTTATCCCCGGCGAAGAGAACACTAGTATAGGACATAAGATTTGTAAAACTTGTAGAAAGAGTTGCAAATGGAAAAAGGGTGAGAAAACAGGTACAATTAAACGACACATTTTAAATGTACACCCCGCACTAGTATAAAACCAACAATCACAATAAAAAATCAACCCTAGGACCGGACAAATAGATAGTCACCCCTATGATCCCGAAATTGTTCGTCGATAAATGGTCAAACTAGTTATTAAGGATGAGTTACCCTTTTTTCTATTCCGAGTAGAAACATTGAGACATTTAACCAAAATGCCCTAAATCCACAATTTAGAAGAATACCTAAAACACACCAAGGCCAATTGTTTTAAATTTTACAACAAAATGAGAGACACTATAATGACTCTTGTATTCTTTGACTTGTAGAGTATCGTTAAGTTTCGATTATTGGAAAGGTTATAACGATATTTCGATGATGGACATAAATTGTCATTGGATCGTTAGTGATTTGATGATTCAAAAGAGAATCATATCACTTGCCGCTTTGTCGTATCGGCATAGTGGTATGGTTATCACAACACGCAGTTGTGAATTATTTCAAATTCGTGATAAAACTTTTAGTATTAATTTTGATAATGCATCTAACAACAATACTTCGATTTGTACATTACAAACACAATTAGCTCCTCCATGTAATAAAATTTTTCATGTTAAATGTGCAGGTCATATTTTAAATTTATGTGTATAAGATGCATTGAAAGTAGCCGATCCATATTTAAATGCAATTAAAACTTGTGTACGTTTTATTGCTTTGAGTGGTACTATGCTTCAAAAATTTAAAGAATTGTGTAAACTTAGGGGAATACATTTTAGAAAACTTTCTAGAGATGTTAAACACCGATAAAATTCAACTTTCGATTTACTAAATGTTGTTACTCAATACAAAAAAATTATAAACGATTTTTGTTATGCAACAAATATGGAAAATTTTCAAATGACTCCCAATCATGGTTTTTCGAATCTTTGATAAAAAATTTGGAACTTTTTAAAACCGCAACTGTAAAGTTTTTTAAATCTTATGATTCTACTTTTAGTATTTTTATTTCAATAATTACTATGATGCAAACTTTCAAGACATGATTTTGGACCAATACATCAGCAATATTGTTGATCCCGCTTATACTAAATTTTTGAAGTATTTTAAGCATCCTCCTATGTTGTATTGTATTGTTATTGTTATGGATCATCGTATCAAATTAGTGGGTACGAGGAGTTTGATTGAAATATATTTTACTTTACTTGGAGATGAATCGGAATATGATTGTAATAAATTTTTAGCTAGCTTTGAATCGACATTGAATAACTTGTATGATTATTATGATAGAACTTTTATATCTAGTACTACAACTAGTATAGTTATTTCTTCTTCTACTTCTAGAGGTAAGGGCTGCGTAGCCTCAAACTCCTTTATCTCTTCGAAGCGGCTTCTGGGCTTTCTATTAATTTTAATAAGACTTCCGTCATGTGGTTAGGTGGCTCCCCTAACCGACAGGCAGAGATCGCTCATTTTTTCAATTACTCCAATTCTTCCTTCCCTATCCCGTATCTCGGTATCCCTTTGTGATGGGGTAACCTCCACGCATCTGATTGGATTCCTATGATTAACAAAGTTGAATCGAGACTCAACGCTTGGTCGAGTAGACTTCTATCCCGTGGGGGTAGACTTATTCTTGTAATGCTGTTCTTACAGCTCTACCCCTATACATGATGTCTTTCTTCTACTTACCTACCTGAGTCATCAAGAGAATTGACCAACTTAGAAGAAATTTCTTTTGGTCTGGCTCCGCCAATTATAGAGCAGGTAAACACCTCTGTAATTGGTCGGCGATGTATCGTTCTAAAAAAGAAGGTGGTTTTGGCGTCCTTAATCTAACGAATCAGAACTTGGCACTTTTAGGGAAGTGGATTTGGCGTATCCAAAAAGTCGATACCTCCTCCTGGGCTTGCTTAATCCTCCATAAATA
The DNA here is from genome assembly GCA_017893485.1 of Hemerocallis citrina. Lineage (NCBI taxonomy): Eukaryota > Viridiplantae > Streptophyta > Magnoliopsida > Asparagales > Asphodelaceae > Hemerocallis > Hemerocallis citrina. The sequence goes on along the minus strand of CM030364.1, from coordinate 213,582,637 downwards.
CCATTCTCGGCATAAAACCTGGGAATTGGATCTGATCCCCTCCCCTATGGATTCCCCGTTCTGGAAAGGGGTGTGGAAAGTTGTTCTACCTTTCCGTATTGGTGTCTTCAAAATCTGCTCTGATGACTCTAAAACCTTGTTTTGGAATGACTTTTGGATCGGTAACTATAAGATTTCATCTTCTTTTCCTGATTTTTTCCGCCTTGCAGTCAATCCTAACGCTTTGGTTGCGGACTATCTAGCGGAGGCTAACGGCTCCCTGGAATGGGTTATTCCGTTTAGGAGGACTCTCCCTCCTTCTACGATGCCTAACTATGTTCGTCTTCTTTCTGATCTTCAAGCCTTTGCTTGGTCACAGCGGGAAGACTTATCTTGGAGATGGACATCTTTGGGCTCTTTTACGGTTAAATCCTTTTATTCCTTCCTTAATCACGGAGGGGTTACCTCTCCTGTGGCTAAGATCATTTGGAGTTGTCCCGCTCCACTCAAAGTGAGAATTCTAGTGTGGTTAACTGTTCAAGATAAGCTTTTGACCGTGGACAATCTTAATAAGCGGCATATTGCTATCGGATAACTTTGTGTTTTTTGTCAATTGCACCACGAGGATGCTAATCATCTTTTCCTCAGGTCCCCCTCTTTATCTCCACTATGGTCGATTTGCATTAATGCATGGCATATCCCTTCCCGCCCAAACTGTATTTCGTCTTGGTGGAACTCTTGGAGGAGTAACAACATTTACAGTGTTATTCTCTTTTCGTAGGACCTTACGATGATGGCGTACATTTGGATTGTTTGGACTGAAAGAAATAAGCGTTTGTTCGATAAAGTTTCGCGGTCTATCCCTTCTCTTGTGGAGGATCTTCTTTTGTTTACTAAATTCTAGACTTCAACCCTCTCTCAAAAAACAAATTGAAAATGCACCTTCATAATTTGAAGGTTGAGGGGGCTTTATTTTTACAAAATACCTTTCTACCGCCCTAATTGTAGTGAGGTGTACCCTCTGGGTTTACTTTGTTTTGGTTTTTCTTTTTTTAATTTGCTCTCCTGTTAATTTTTCTGAGGTGTATCTTATGTTCTTTTTTAGCGTGTTATTACTGTCTGTTCCTTTCTTCCAACATTGCTTATGCTGTGATTGGTGTTAACTCCATCTATTTTCTGTTTGGCATGCAGTCTTAAGTTGGATCCCCTCGGTTCTCTTTTGGTCGTGTGCTTTTTCGGTGGTTGGTGCCTGGGGGTATCTGTTCTTCGGGACTGGTTTTGGCTGCTGCTCTTTTGCTACTGATGGGTTCTGATTTCTGCTGTGGGCTTTTAGGGGTTTTGTGATACTTTTGGTGTGCTGTTTGTTGTAGCGGTTGGACCCTTACCTCTGCGGGGGCTTTCTTTCTTCTGTGGTCTTTTGTTCTGTGGAGCCCCTTCTTACTCTTTCTCCTTTTTTGGCCTGTATGGTGTCTGACCTGGCTTGCTAGATATTTGGTTTCTATTTTCTCTCTTTTATTTGGCTTATGTTTGCCATCTCCTGTATATGTATCTTACCTGTTCTTGGTCTGCTATGTGTTCTTTTTGAATTGGTTTCTTGGCCGATGCTTTGGTTGTTTATGTGATTTTGGTTGTGGCAGCCTTACGCTGGTCTTTCAGCGTAGTTGGGTCGGTTGTGGTGCCTTAGGTATCACTCTCTGACTGCGATTCTAGGCCTGTTTTTGTGGCTTTCTTTTTGCTCTGCAGGTTGTTTGTAGCATTTTTCTAATGTCTCTCCTTCCGAGCTCCTTGGCGTCCTGCTGCGGCGGTTCTTGGCCGTTTTGCTTCCTCTGTGTTTTGCGAACCTCTGGGCCAGCCTCTGCCTGGGCGATGTGTTGATATGTGTCTGGTCTCCGCTGCTTAGATCTCCCTTGTGGGATTGGCTTTGTTTTTGGTTTCGGCTGCTGCTGTGTGTTATGTGGCTATGTTTGTTTTGTGTCGGCTAATTACTTATTAGCTTCTTATGTTTGTTTACGTTGTTGTGTGATTCTGTGGGATCTGCTTCTGCAGTTTACCACATTGTAAACTGTGGTTTTGTATTGCGTTTATGATTATTAATCTATTTTTGGCTGGAGGTTTTCCCTCCATCCTGTATTTCCAAAAAAAAAAGATGCAACTGCCAATTTACTTCCTCGTATTCATTCAAAAAAATTTAGGACTAATGCACCTAATGAATTAAATTGGTATAATCAACAAGATAGTGAGATTTCTAGTACTAAGATTGATGTGCTACAATGGTAAAGAACATTAAAATCTTTTTCATATTCTTTCATATATGGCTAAAGAGCTACTAACTCTTCATGTCTCTACAGTTGCTTCAGAAAGTATTTTTCTACATGTGGCATGGTTCTAACAGATTATAAGGATCGATTGAAGCTGGATTCGTTGGAGATGCTCGTTTGCACCAAAAATTGGATGAAGACTAAAAACGAGACACAAGGAAAAGCATCATCTACATCAACAAGTGGAAGCAACTCGCCTGAAGATCAACAACAAGAGTAAAAAATTTAGAGCGATGAGATCCTAAGTTTAGGTTAAGTAGAAGTGCACGACAGTAGTACAATGTACCCTTTTCAATCTAATTCTAAGCTATCTCGAACTCTAGAATTAAGAAGAATTTTTCTGCTTCCCAACTCGGCCCGGCTCGGACCAGTTAATTACCCAACCCGAACCAAGCTCGCCCGAAACCGAGGCAAACCGGAATGGGGTGGGCCTGAGTGGACCCGCTTGACAACCCTAGTAAGGGGTTGGGATGGGCAATGGGAGGCCTGAGGTTCAACGCCCTGCTGTAGCCCTTTATTGGAAATATACTGAGGAACCCGCTACTGTATAAGAGCTTTATTTTGCATAAACCCCCCCCCCCCCCCCCCCCCCCCCCCCCCTTCAAACCACAAAAAAAAAAAAAAAAAAAAAAAATTTAAAAATAAAAAAAAATCATTGTTTCTAAAAAGAAAGTAACCTGACAACAAACTAAACTTATTGCTATAAATGTGCGGATATGCTTCACTTTTTTGCGCATCTATAAGTCAACAGACTTTGCATGAATTTTGAACCATTTCAATGGCTTAAATGGTTAAATCAATGTTTGCCAATTTAATGAAAATAGTCTAATTTTGACTATATCAAAGAGCACATGCAAATATTTGCAGTGTATGCACCAGTTTCTAATTGTACAACCTATGCAACACAATAATTTCCTCAAAGTTGCACACTAACTTAATGACAAATCATAGGCACATATTTCTTTTAACAGTGTAACACATCTATAGCCATTTGATGGGCTTAAAATTTTGTTCACGTGCTTCACTTTTTTTTTTGGGGAGTTTTAGAGATGTCAAGACCTCGAACCCAGGGTGTCAACCTAGCCACATTTTTTTCCTTCAACCGGTTACCATGTAAGACATTGCTTGGAGGTCACTTTTGCAACACTTTTTGGTGCATTGAAATTTCCAAACAATTTTGCACCAATTCAAACCAATATGTGGCCGAAACCCTTACATTTACTTTGGTAGATTTAATGGCAAGTTTGGAGTTTAACTTTGGATATATAGAAGAGAGCAAGTAGATATATGCATAGTGCATACACATGGTTCAAATTGTATAATGACATTATATCTACACATATACTAAAGATTATACATCAATGGTTATGAATTAGAAATAGGTTAGCTCCATAGTTTTAGAAAAGTCAGATATCTACTCTTATACAATAACATATTTCCACTGAGATTAGATCAATACAAGTTATTAGCTACTATCCTCTTCCAATAAGATGCAATCCTTAATACATAAACAACAACAACAAAGCCTTTATCCCAACATTTTGGGGTCGGCTACATGAATCCTTGTCATCCACTCAACTCTAGTGAAGGTCATCTCCTTAGTCAACTTAACACCTTTCAGACTCCTATTAATAGCTTCAACCAAAATTTGTTTGGGTCTACCCAGGGCCTTTTTGCTTCCCTAACTATCATCGTATCGACTTTCCTAACTAGGCAGTCATCGGTCTTGTTGTATGTGTAGAGACCACTTCAATTGATTCTCCTGCACTTCAACTTTGATTGGGGCAAACTTCTACTTCTTCAGTTTGCATCCATTTCTTATGTTATCTTGTATCATCCACTTTAGCAATCCTCACTTCGTAATACATAAACTGAAGTCAATGATATATCATATGCAATTGAATATACAAAGACATCTGAAGGCTATGTCCAGAAAGCCTCCTAAAATTGTCCAAAACTAAACATATATTGTGGAAATTTAGGACATAAGTGAGAAGGTTGGATAAGTGTCCATGAAGTGTCACGGTACCGAACAGAATATTCAGTATATGTACGGTTTCACAACACAAATGATTATACTGAATCCCTCGTTTGTGACAGATTTCTTGCTTATCCAAAGGATACTCTTATACCTTCAAAGGAATTCTGTTTCATAGTTCACACCTCGCAATAACCATGGACGACTTTTGTATATTAGAGAAGTTGTTTTGTATGACGTAATGCTGCATAAATGTTCAACTTAAGACGGGATTATTATGCCTTAGTTGTAAAATGGTAACAAGAAGAAAAAAATAGCTTCGCATAAATTTGTCAAATAAGAAGAAAAGTATTCTAGAGCTTACCCATTTAAAGGTTATTTTTCTTCATTACTTCTCAGTTTTCTTGCCATAGTATGTTGCTTGGATAAAACCTCTGCTATGAGCTTCTGACCAAAGAGATGAGACTTTTTGAGAAGCAAATTCCTTGATGATGAGTCCACAACATATCCCTGTCCTGACATCCACTGCAGCAGTTGCAGGAGCAGGTCTTTTTTCTCAGGTTTTGTGACATAACGTGTAATAGCTATAAGGAAAACCTCCTGAAAAAACCACAAATGTCAACTATGAACTGTGTTTAAATTAATGAGACAACAGAGAGAGAGAGAAAATGACATGCAATAGCTATAAGGAAAACCTCATGAACTAAACCATGCATGTTAACTATGTACCAAACATATATATGGGAAAAATCACTAAGCCCCTCTTTAAGTAGTCATGCTTTACATAGTAACCTCCTGACATTTAAAAGTGATCTTTCACCCCCTTGAAGATTGTTTTCTACTGCAAAACGATTATGTCATGCAAACGGCATTATTTACGGGATGAAATATGGATTACAAATATGAATTTGCATTCAATGCGTATTTCTACGAAGATATTTTTGCAAATCCTTCCCCCTCCACCACCACCTTACCCCGAACCCAAACCCAAGCGTTTTCCCTCTATCCCTTCGTCCTCCCAATCACCCTCCCTCTGCATCAACACAACCACCACCACCCCCCCCCCCCCCCCCCCCCCTACCCTCGCACAACTGCCTCCTCGCCCTCTCAACCCCAACACCAAACACAAATCCAAACCTAAACCTGCTAAACCCATAACTAGATCTTAATCTGAACCTAAACCGGGCTAAATCTCAATTCCTGAGATGCAGGGGTAGAAAATTGTTTAAACATGTCACTTGGGCCCATGTGACTGTTAGAGGTAACGGGAATTTATTGCCAAGAGAGAAATGTCTATAACTGGGGTGTCAATATGGGTATGCGTTCGGCTTCAGCTACCCGGAGAATTGAATTGGAGTTTGTATTTCAATCCATAGTATCTACAGAAACACCTGTAACTGTAAACTAAGTACCAAGTTCCAATTGAGGAAGACAACACAAAGTGCAAAGAACTATTTGCTTTCATATCAGTATTTTGACTAAGGGTGCATACAGTTTGAGATGCAAGTGCAAGTGGAGTTGCAAGTGAAAGTGGAAATTCAAATTTTCCTCCAAACTTTTCGAGCAACATAACCTCTATCTTACAACCATCGTTTCACACCCAAAGTTAAAGGTTAGTTTCGTAATTGAATCAAAAAGTTGGGAGGGAAATTTGAATTTGTACTTGCATTTGCAATTTCACTTGCACTTGCATCTCAAACCAAACACGCCCTAATACAGATATCAATATCTGTCTATATAAAATATGGCTAAAGATATAATTAGTGTCAAACTATCCAGAATACACTACTAGATATCCAAATAACAAAAACCCGATGCCTGTAAAGGAGAATGTAATGTACTACAACATACTGAGAAAATTAATAGGTAGTATAACATAATAACAAACTCATATTTTATGTAAAGATATGGAATAAGAAATTAACATTCGTAATTGATATGAATCAATAGGTAGTATAACATTATAATAAACTCATATTTCATTGTCTTACTGTTTGTTCTGATTAATATTTGTAATTGATATGAATTCGAATCAGTTTTTATCAAAATTGGTTATTAAGTTATCCAACAAGCAATATTCAGATTCGTATTCGTGTCCACAAGAAAACAAGTACATATACGACAACATCCATATCCAGCCTGTTGCCTTGCACTTCGCACCACCATCTGCATGAGCAGGTGTTCCCTTTTTTCCACTTTTACTTTATATTTTCTTTTTGTTTGTGTAATTTAGACAACTAGATTGGATTGCACAGTGATGTCTAAAGAGAAGAATATCTTAATGCTTAAAATAAAAATAGATAAAAATGATAGTAAATCAGCAACACAGATAAAGAAACCGTTTTGGACAGGAAGAAAACCAAAAGCATTTTCCCACTGACGTCATAATAATCATTCCGGCAGAAAACCCTAACTGCCAAGAGTATATCTCAAAGCATAATATATATAGGACTGCTGTTAAACTTCTCAAAGATAAACTTCTAACGCCTACATGTAACAGCTTTGGATAAATTAAGATTAATTATAGTTTTAATAATAATATGCTATAAAACTTTCCAATGGTTTTATGCTCGTCCAGTTTAGTCATGCTTTTATTTTTTTGGTCTTGTATCTAGTTCTGTCAAAAGAAGAGAGATGTCAAACATAAAAAACTCGCACACAGTAAAGCATTGACAAAACAACCGACAAAAAAGAGTTGAAGATCTAAAGAAGCATTCAACAACAACAATTAACCCATGATTCCATGTATAAATTTGAATGGGCGATTTAGGATGAATCCAAATGAGTTTTACAGGTATTAAAAAGCACAGGATAAGTATTTTGTACCCTGTCTATTTCGCATCCAGAGCAATGAAACTCTTTCAAAACATCATTTATCAAATTTATGTTGCCTGATTTCATAAATGCTATTGTGAATTTCACCAGAGACTGAGCAGGTATCACCTCCAGATTATCCTATTCCATGAATAAACACTATAATTAATCATAATTCGTAAGATTATACAAATTAGAGTTCATCCCATATAACAACACGAGCATACCTTCATGACTACATAAGCCTCTTTTAGGATATCTGCTGAAACCAACATGTCAAGTACCTTCTCATGAAGGGAATTACTCAGTGTCCTTTTACTGTATCTTAACATATTGTAAACAGAAAGTGCTTCCGATGGGAAACCGGTCCACCCCAATTGTAAAATTAGAGAAGCACATAGTTCCTGCAAACAAATGAAACCTACATTGCTTCAGTACTTTCAAGATAAGAAGTATGGAAGTCCTGATTAAGTTATATTCAAAAGTGACGAACAAAAAGGACTCATCATGCAGGTACAAATTTTCCTGGTAGCCATGCTAGTTAGGAACCTATATTACAAGGAAAAACCACAAAAACATTGCGTTGTCCGTTATATTCTGTTTTACCCATACCAGAGCAGACTATTAAGCAGACCAATAGTATTTGGGAGAAACCAAAAAATAATAATAAATTGCAGGAACACATTTTTGCAATTTCTGTGTCGTGGGGAGTTGTGGAGAACTGGAGATCATAGATTAGGTTTGAAGTTCCAACATCTATATTGTGGTAAATGTTCAAATAAAATAATCTTATACATTAACATGATTGGTTATTTGGGGAAGCATTAGCAAGTTGATATTGAATAGCAAAAGGACTAGTCTTAAACTTATATTTGGGATCTGCTCGGGGTGAGTTTGGTTCTGGTATTAATTTCACCCTTCCAGGAGGGTTTTGAGTACTATTGGCTACTAATGCAGATTCATCCAGTTTTCATTTCCTACCAGATGTATGTTAAACGTATAATATGGTAACTAGAATCATCTTATAATTGGAAGAAAATAACAGATTTTACATATAAATTTCCCTATAATTATGTTTAAAATAAAGTGTAATAAGATACCATTTGGTCTTAAGAAGAATTTGACAACAGTGCTTTGCCCAGTGTTCTACAACATAGCCAGTATACCCTTTCGAAGGAAAGCAACACCATCAAAAACCCTTAAGTCCTGCGACATCTGATATTTTGGCCAACATATCGGTCGACATAAGTTGTTTTGGCCGACATGTGGCCTTCAAAATATTTGCACTCTGATCTTTATTGATATGAGAATATTATTTTCAGATTTCAATACATTTAACGACTTGTCAGTTGTTAAAAGTAAAAATGATCCCATCAAATTTTATGACTCAAATGTCAAATCATAAATTAAAATGAGGACTTGATTAGTTGTTGAATTGGATATGGTTCTCTGAATCATTGTGAAATGATATGTTCGCTATGCTATTGTTATTTGAGGAAAGGGAACATCATATTTGTAGGAGGAAAATTTCCTCATATAGGATAGTTGTACTAACATGGTGGGACTTTATATGGGTCCTAGACTCTTAGTTCTGTTGGGGTCCTTCCTTAATTAGGAAAAATATAGAATCCTCTAGATGTGTGGAGTTTCCTAGAGTCTTGTGAAAGATGATATATGGAAGAGTAAAGAAGAGTGTGGAAGGAAGATGAAGAGTAGTTCCATGGATCTCTAGAAATGAAGAATTCTAGAAAGCTAATCTCCACCCTTGGATCAAATTAATCTCCACCGTTCATTGTGAGGGTGGAATAGTATAAATAGGGGTGGAAGGCTTCATTCCTACTCACTCCAAAAACAAGTCATTTCCAAAGTGAGAGTTAGAGAGCCACTTTGAGAGAAAGTAAGATAACTTGAGAAGATTCTCAAGCTTGAGTGAACCACAAAATTGTGAGAGTGTGTTATAGAGAGTCAAATTCTTGTAATCCTACTACTCTTTGTATAGTAGAAGAATCTTCATTTGAGTTGTAAATCTCTTGCATCTATTTCTATCTATATCTTCAAGTGCCCATCTTAACTTCACGAAGCAGAAAAATACCGAGTTCTTCCCAACAGTGGTATCAGAGCCCGGTTCACACACCGTCGTCATCATCTCGTGCGGTTTAAAATGGAGGACATCGTCACCCATGATGGAGATATGTTCAAACTCACCGCCAACAACTACTCGTATTGGAAGCCAGTGATGGAAGATCATCTATATTGCAAAGACTTGCATGAGCCCATCATCCACAATACCAAGGTGGGAGGAAATAGCAATGCAGAATGGGAGTTGCTCAATCGAAAAATCGTTGCCATGATCCGTAAGTACATCGACCGATCTCTCTTCGAGCATGTCTCTACATATACAAATGCTTACGAATTATGGACAAAGCTTGAGTCCATGATTCAAAAGAAGACGCCTCGTAACAAAGCCAATTTAGGTCGACGGTTGGTGAAGTTGGAGTATAAGGATGGTCAAAGCATGATTGAGCACTTGAATAATTTCAAGGGGCTCGTAAATCAGCTAATGAAAACTGAATTGAAGATTGAAGATGAGTTGCAAGCCTTTTTACTCCTTAGCTCATTGCCTGAAAGTTGGGATACACTCGTGATTACACTTAGTTACTCAACTCCTGAAGGAAAGCTCACTATGGATACCGTCAGTGATAGCCTTCTTGGTGAAGAAGCAAGGAGGAAGGAACAAGGCGATTATGTCTTTTCCGAGGCAAATGTTTTCGAAAATCGGGTAAAGAATGATGGTCGTGGACGTAGCAAGGGCCGAGAATCAAACCAATCCCGAGGTAGATTGTAACCCCTATTTCCGTTAATTTATATTTTCAAGTATTTTCCCATATTTAAATTAAACTATTCTCTTTAATTTAATATGTTATTCAAACTATTTTGTGAAGCCCAGTATTTGATTATTCAACTATTTTAATGTTTGATATGTTTTGGAACCCAATTTTTATTATAAGCCCAGTGATTTAAATTAAACCCAATGGTCTATTATTTATTTCGAGCCCAAATTCTATTTAATAATTATTTTGTTTTGAGCCCATGGACCAAGCCCACCTCCTATTAGGTCTTGATCCGCTAACCCAAACCCAAACTCTATTGTTGACCAGATCCAACAATTAACCCCTAAATCTCTCTTCTAAATCAAGTAACCCCCAAATTTAATCTCTCCCCATTAACCTAGCTGTTATAACAATCTTAATTGCCTCTAATTCTTCTCCACACAATCAGTTATTTGACCCCGTAACCCCTCCCTAAAATCTCTCCCATCCTTATAATTATATTCCTTTTATCATATATTATAATATATATCTCTCTCTCCCGTACTCTCTCTCTCCTTCTCTTCTCTGTTTTAACCAAACAAAACAAAACCCAAACAAAACAAAACCCATTCTTCATCTTCACTTCCGACTCTTCCCCTCCTTCCTCCATCGAACTCGCGACCCCATCTCCATTCGCATCGCCACCTCTCGTGTTCACCACTCCGACCACGACCTTCTTCGCCTCTCGCCCTCGTCAACCACCACCACCATCGTCCTCATCGAACCCCAAACTCCGAAACCCATTTCACCATCGTCCCCATCCTTGAACCCATTCGCCATTGCCCAACCTCCATCGCCTTCATCTCCCTCACCATCACATTCGACTCCCCGTCGCCTCGTCAACCCCACAGCACCACCACAGGCTTCTCTTCCGCTTCTCCCCTGTTCGAACCACGCTCAGAGCGTCGTCGCTCCTCGACGTCGCTACCAGTCTCCGTCGTCGACCTTCCCAGTCGTCGCGTCGTCAGTCAAAGCATCCGCAGCCGCCTCGCCGATCGCCGCTAGCTGCCGCCGAGATCCTCTTTCTCGAGCTCTGTTTCGTCGAAGAAGAGAACGAAGAAGAAGAAACAGTGGATTGGCGGGATCAAATCTCGACCATAGGATCGTGTCAAGATTCGCGCAACTAAGCCAGATCTGATCGTCGTTCCCTGTTTCACCCACAGCGAATCCAGAACCGCTGTTCCGTGTTCTAGCCAGATCCGTTGCATTGGAGCGATCCGATTGGTGGGTTTCGGTGTTCTGCTGTTTTGGCGCAGCGAATCCAGATCGTTGTTTTGCTGTTCTGGACCGATCTTGTGTGGAAAAATTTGATCTATTGTTGGATTTTCGCACGTGCTTCACACGTGCTTTTGGGAGGCTTCGCCCGGGAACTTTCGATCTCGATTTTCTTCAACAATCGGACCTATTCGTCGTCAAAAAGGCAAGTATCTCTTGTACAATTTTGTTCTTCTAGTACAAGCCCTTGTAAAAATACCGTAAGTATATTATTTTTGACTCCAATTCGCATTCATAAGTCGAATTGATACCCGTTTCCATTCCTAATCCGTCGATCCTGTATTCACACGAGATCGTGAATACTTTGTTATCCTATGCATGACACGAACACAAATAAATACAAACATGTACTTTTAGGGATTTTACGTATTGGTGTGAATGACTATTTTGCCCTTGATAATAATTTAAGCGTTGTATATTATCCCTTAAATTTTGATTTAGTTTTATACATGTAATTAGTCACTTTATAGTTGCAATATTATATTATGGACCCATATATGTAATAATAAATTAGACCCAAATATGACATTAAAACTATACGTTTCACATCTCATGACTTAAGAACATATTTCATGCATACTTCCCTGATGTTCCATGTCTATATCCTGACATCGTCCTCACTGCATTATGATCATATTAAAAAAATTAATTTATGTAACAAGCCGGGGTATAAGGGAAAGATTTAAGTAGTGGGCAATATAGAAGAGCGTACTCGGACGGGAGCTCGTGGTTTCCCGATGCAAGTTGCAAGTTTGCGAATGATATGTTTATATGTTTCACGCTATATGTTTACACTATGTTTGACTCGATATGTTTCACGTTATATGTTTGCACGTATCTCGATACAAGATACCATTGATATGTTTTTCCTGAGTACGTGACCTATAAAACCCACCACTAAATCTAAACACAACTGATTGTAAGTAGCAACCATGTAGTAAAAGAATGGATGCATGAAGTGTTACCTAGATAGAATCAAACATTAAACATAAGATTAATACGTGCATTTGCATGATCCAACTATATGTTACATGTTCATGTTGACTCGATACTTGTTTGCTTGATTACTTGTTTTTTATGTCACATGTCCTATATTACTTTGTTCATATCATGTTTACATATTGTATTTTTGTTCCTATTTCATGACTATCGATTTCTTGCTCTTTCCTGTTTTTCTTTTGTTTTGTTTTGTACCTTTTCCTTAGCTTGTACCCCCTTGCGGCCCGTAACTTGTATTAACGGGTCTTCTTGTTTCTCTTTCCTTTTCTTTTGTTGTGATATACTTGCGGCCCAAATGGAGAGTTACCAGAAGGTGCCGCTGACCAAGTGTTCTAATTTATTATTATCATGTTATCTTAGCTTGTGTTTTACTTCATTAAACTCTTTAATGTAATCCGGGCTTGTTCGACCCGTAACTATTGTATTTTCCAGTTGTTGGTTATATTTATGGACTATATCATGAATTTTCATTTTCAAATTGTGATTTACATGCCTGCGTGGATGGATTTATTATCTTATTGTTGAGTTTACTTGTACAGCTCATGAATGGTGTGCTCGCACCATTCGCTGGGCCTTAGTCTCGCGCTGTATCCCCGTGTTTTGGGAAGCGGGGCGTGACATAGATCCAAATCACGATCAAAGATTACATGCTACTACTGTGGAAAGACGGGCCACAAGAAAGCAGAGTGTCAATCCTTCAAGAGAGATCAAAAGACGGGTGATGTGAAGCCAGACCAAATCAAGAAGCAAGAAGAGAAGAGTACTACCGATGTTGCTGCAAAAGAAGAACTGATTTATCTCATTGGAGAAGGCAATATCCTAAACATTGCCTATGATGATAGTTCTTGGATTATCGATTCTGGTGCTTCCTTTCATGTCACTCCCCATGGAAGTTTCTTCTCATCCTACCAAAGTGGTGACTTTGGTACGGTGCAAATAGAAAATCAAGATAGGAGCAAAATTGTCGGGATATGTGACATCATCCTTACAACAAGCACCGGATGCAAGCTTGTCCTAAAAGATGTGAGACACGTCCCAGCTATGCGCCTCAATCTTATCTCTGCCGAAAAGCTTGATGTTGGTCTGGTGAATTACTTTGGTAAAGGAAAGTGGAAGCTCACCAAAAAAAGTTTAGTTGTGGCTCGTAGGGGTGGCCGATCATACCGAAATGAGCCAACCGACCGGTTTTCCAACCAAACCAATCGATTCGGTACCAAAAATTCGGTTACCAAAAGTATGGTACGGTACAACCGTACCGAGTTCTAAAATTCGGTTCGGTTTCAGTATGAATATGGTTCAGTCGGTATTTTACCGTACCATACCGAATAATACACAAGCGGGAGCTACAGCACTGGATAGAGTTTATAAAGGGGAAATTTTACTCTCTAAGTCGGTGAGAATACAAGAGAAGACGGTGGAAGCAGCAGAGCTGAGAGCAGTCGAGGTGGGGCTGCATCTAGCAACAAATCTCCTCCACGAGGCTTGTACCATCTCTAATGACTCATCTAATGCAGTCAGCTGGGTAATTAATTCGGTGACTGGCCCACCTTAGAGACTAAGGCACGTAGTATTTGAGTGCAGAAGGAAGCTTGGTCGCCTACCCAATGCAAAGCTCATTTTTTAGCCTAGAGAATTTGATGAGCAGCACATAACTTGGTTAAAACCTCTGTTTGTAAAGGATTGTAAAGTGAATAGAATGTATTGTCACTACCTTCTGATCTTATTAGTATTTGTTGGGTCATATTTGGTATAACACCAATACCGAACCGTACCAACCGAAGTAGTCGGTATACCGAAGTTTCGGTATACCGAACTTTTTGGTTGGTAACGGTTTGCATATTTTCAAACCGAACTAGTTTGGTATGGTAATGGTACAATATCAAAAAGTCCGGTACCGTACTGAGCCCATCCCTAGTGGCTCGTGGAAAGGAGGAGTCATTGTACGTGATGCAAGCCAAGCTCTGCAAAGGGGAAGTGAATATCACAACCGATGATATGGATATATGGCATAGACGACTTGGACACATAAGCGAGAAAGGTCTTCACATACTCGCTCGTAACCAACTTCTGATGTGAAAGGTAAAACACTTGATCCTTGTGCTCATTGCTTGGCTGGAAAACAACATAAAGTTGCTTTCAAAAGATCTTCTCCACCCACAATGAGAAAGAATATCTTAGAACTTATACACACCGATGTGTGCTCAATGTCCGAGACATCCATTGGAGGTGCATCATATTTTGTCACCTTCATCGATGACCATTCAAGGAAGGTGTGGTTGCACTTATTAAAAACAAAGGATCAAGTGCTCGATGCATTCAAGGAGTTTCATGTCCGAGTGGAACGCGAGACAGGAAGGAAGATCAAATGTGTCTGATCAGACAATGGAGGTGAATATAGAGGTCCCTTTGAAGCCTATTGCAGAAAATATGGGATAAGACTAGAGAAGACTCCACCCAAGACACCGCAGTTAAATGGATTAGAGAATGAATCGAACTATCGAGGAAAGAGTTCGATGTGTTCTCTTTCATGCCAAGTTGCCTAAGTCATTCTAGGGCGAAGCTGTGATGACTGTTGTTGACGTTATCAACCTTTCACCATCGGTACCTTTGGACGGAGCATCCCAGAGGAAGTTTGGTCAGGCAAAAAGGCTACCTACAATCATCTCAAGGTGTTCGGATGCAGAGCATTTGTTCACATACCCAAAAACGAGAGAGCCAAGTTGGATGTAAAGACAAAGGAATGCATCTACCTTCGCTCGCCAAAGGATGAGTTTGGATACCCACTTTGGGATCCAATCAACAATAAGATTGTTTGTAGCCGAGATGTGGTATTCTTCGAGGACCAAACAATTGAAGATATCCAGAAATCTGAGAGGCCAAGATTGAGAAGCAACCGTAGTATAGACCTTACACCGGCTCATCAAAAGGAGAATGTCACACCAGAAAAAAATAAAGCTGAAGATCTCGAGCCTATCCTAGAACCAAATAATCTAGAGACTCAAGATGAGTCAATTCAAGATGAACCTCAGCCTAGCTTTCCGCTAGAGTTGAGACGATCTTCGAGAGACCGAAGACCATCTACTCGTTATCCCGCGGAGGAGTTTGTGACGGTCACCGATGAGGGGGAACCTCAAAGTTATAAGGAAGCC
The DNA here is from genome assembly GCA_017893485.1 of Hemerocallis citrina. NCBI lineage: Eukaryota > Viridiplantae > Streptophyta > Magnoliopsida > Asparagales > Asphodelaceae > Hemerocallis > Hemerocallis citrina. The sequence continues at coordinate 213,567,255 of CM030364.1, read as the reverse complement.
ATAACTGACACTCATAAAGAAGAGTGAATAAAACCCATGCAAGAGGAGATGCAATCCTTGCATGAGAATCATACTTACGAACTAATGGAACTTCCAAAAGGAAGAAGAGCCTTGAAGAATAAGTGGGTGTATCGAATCAAAGACCGAAGATAGTAGCTCGAAGCCTCGCTACAAAGCTCGGTTGGTTGTTAAGGGATTCAGTCAAGAGAAAGGTATTGACTTTGAAGAAATATTTTCTCCGGTGGTAAAAATGTCATCCATCCGTGTTGTTCTTGGCCTAGCAGCGGTTGGAGACTTAGAGATCGAACAGCTCAATGTTAAGACAGCATTCCTCCATGGAAATCTAGAGGAAGAGATCTACATGGAGTAGCCAGAGGGATTCAAAGTTCCTGGCAAAGAGAATTTGGTGTGTCGTCTAACGAAGAGTCTATATGGCCTCAAGCAAGCACCAAGACAATGGTACAAGAAGTTCGAGTCTTTCATGGCAGAACATGACTTCAAGAAGATGGAAAGCAATCATTGTGTGTTCATAAAGAGGTATGGTGGTGGTAATTTCCTCATACTCTTACTCTATGTTGATGATATGTTGATTGTTGGACTAGATCGCGCAAAGATTGATGCTTTGAAGAAAGATCTAAGCAAGAGCTTTGCCATGAAAGATTTGGGACCGGCTAGACAACCCTTGGAATGAGGATAACTCGTGATAGATCAAGAAGGTTATTGTGGCTATCACAAGTGAAGTACATTGAGAAAGTGTTGAAAAGATTCAACATGCACAAAGCGAAGCCGGTCAACATACCACTTGCTGGACACTTCAAGTTGAGTATGGAACAAATTTCCACAAGTGATGAAGAAAAGAAGGAAAAGAAGACGATTCCTTATTTATCCGCGGTAGGTAGTCTTATGTATGCAATGATATGCACAAGACCCGACATCGCCTATGCAGTTGGTATTATTTGTCGCTTCTAGGCCAATCCGGAGAAAGAACATTGGGATGCAGTCAAATGAATCCTTCGGTATCTACGAGGTACTTCCAAAAAGTGTTTATGTTTTGGAAATAGAAAACCTGTGTTAGAAGGATACACAGATGCAGATTTAGCCGGCGACGTTGATTCTAAAAAATCAACATCGGGATACCTAACTACTCTAGCAGAGGGAGCTATTTCTTGGCAATCAAAATTGCAAAAGTGTATTGTTTTGTCCACTACCGAGGCTGAGTATATTGCAGCTACTTAAGCTTGCAAGGAGATGTTGTGGATGAAGAATTTGTTGTTGGAGCTAGGAATAGTCCAAGACAAGTATGTCTTGAAGTGCGACAATCAAAGTGCAATTTACTTAGCAAAGAACTCTACCTTTCATTCTCGCACAAAGCACATTGATACATGGTATCATTGGATCCGAAAAGCTCTCGAAGAAAAGCACATACACCTTGCGAAAGTTCACACTGAAGAAAACTGGTCCGACATGATGACCAAGGTAATACCAACAAAGAAATTTGAAGATTGTTGTCAAAGTGCCGGTTTACTACTACCTCCCAATTAAGTCAGGAGGGAGAGATTTGTTGGGGTCCTTCCTTAATTAGGAAGAATATAGAATCCTCTAGATGTGTGGAGTTTCCTAGAGTCTTGTGGAAGATGATATATGGAAGAGTAAAGAAGAGTGTGGAAGGAAGATGAAGAGTAGTTCCATGGATCTCTAGAAATGAAGAATTCTAGAAAGCTAATCTCCACCCTTGGATCAAATTAATCTCCACCGTTCATTGTGAGGGTGGAATAGTATAAATAGGGGTAGAAGGCTTCATTCCTACTCACTTCAAAAACAAGTCATTTCCAAAGTGAGAATTAGATAGCCACTTTGAGAGAAAGTAAGATAACTTGAGAAATTCTAATTCTCAAGCTTGAGTGAGCCACAAAATTGTGAGAGTGTGTTATAGAGAGTCAAATTCTTGTAATCCTACTACTCTTTATATAGTAGAAAAATCTCCATTTGAGTTGTAAATCTCTCTTGCATCTATTTCTATCTATATCTTCAAGTGCCCATCTTAACTTCACGAAGCGGGAAAATACCGAGTTTTTCCCAACAAGTTCATATCTTTGTTTATGTCACAAGACAAATGTTTACAAAATATCAAGTTTTTTGGAGATTTCTTACCCATGCATGCCATCCATAGTGCCAATTTGTTATATTATTGAAAACCTTTCAAATTGCAACCATTTAAAGTATGGATAACGAATCTCCAAACCACTTGATATATTATAGGCATGAATGTCATGACATAAAAATCAAATTGAACTGTGTGGATATTCCGTGATCAGTGTTCCGCCAAGTAATATTGATCACTCTATATGACACCTCCTATAAGTATGAGGCTCGCTTCTATTGATATTTATAATGCAAATAATGATAAAAATCGTTCTCCGTTGACTTACCCAATAACAAAAAGGGTATATTTACTCAAAGGACTCATTTTCGAGTGCTGATTTTCAAGTGGACAGGGATGATCAACATATGCCATATTAACTAGGTACATTGGAAAGCATACAAAAGCACATACAAGGAAAATAGTTATTATTGAATTCTTTACAAAAATAATAAAAACATGAAAAATGTAACTCTAGCTAATTTTTCATCCAGAGTATAGAGAAGTTCTCATTTTTTTTGTCCAAACTGAGATTAATTTCCTTTTTGTGGAGAAGAAAGAGCACAACTTGAGGTGGATTGATGGAAAATTTACCTCATCAAGTTGATGGCCTTTGTTGTGCATGTCCTCAGTAGTTCGATATGCAAGGTGATATAGCTTCTCTCTACAGTAATACTTAATAAGGATGTGATATGTGTTCCAATCTGGAGATATTGTCAATTCATCCATTTTCCTCATTATCTGCATAACACTATCCATATCTCCTGCGTTGCAGTACGCTCTAAGCAAGGTGTTTGACATAACCAGATCATATCTGGCATAGTTAGCTTCAAAGTCCTTTGCAAGTTGTTTCGCTTCCTGAAGAAGGCCACTTCGACATAAAGCAGAAATCATAATACTGTAGGAATATCCATCTGGATGGAAAAGAAATTAAATGATTATTAAACAACTTAAACTAGTTTTAATCAAAAAGTACTTATGTAGCTCAAATTTGAATAGGATACAAAGCACCTGAAATCCAAAGCAGCAACTGCTAGAAGCGGGAAAAAAAAAAGAAAATCAATTGTTCATCCAACATACACTCAAAACAACAAAGATCAATGTGGTCCTTAGCACTATAAATCTTCCTGTAAATGGAATTATGTATTGAAGTGTAGATTTCTCTCCATACTGCTCATGTTTAGTACTTGTTTGGTATTTAATGTTGGCTCTCACCTCCGAACTATGAAAGGCTTTATTGACTATCTCTACTGTTTCTTCTATTTGAATTTTTCTTTCACTTAATTCCTCAAGTTTCAAATTGTTTACACCTGGATGACAGAATAAAGTCACCTTTTCGTTTAGACTTTTTTCAGTTTCATTTTCAGTGTCTAAAGAAGAGAGAAAGAGGGGAAGCATTACAGACTGAATAAGTATCATATTGATTTACAAGTATTCAAACTTATCAAATGGCAGGTCGTCACACAGATCTGGACTCACCAGATTTCACATTTTTCCCCTTCATCTCGTCAAAAATTTCCTTTGCTTCATGTATATACCCTGCCTTGGCAAGATTGTCCAACAATAGACAATATGGCATCTACAGATAGAATGGCATTTTAGAGATCAAAATGAGGTAAAGTTGACCAATAAGACAATTAATATAGACAGGTATAACTAAGAAACATCTGTAAATTTAAAATTCAAGGACACATTATGCTCATAAGTGTAATTGATTGAAGAAACAAGTTGCTACACGAGGAGTAAAAACTAATTCAAAATTGTAACGGAGAAGTAATAAATTTTAGAGCACAGTTCAGTTTCAAACACCAAAAGTACATGGAAAAGGGCAATGCTACACCTACAACCTATTTTACAACTTCCACTCCTTACACCCTAATGTGTTACTCATCTAGCGGAGATTTCTACTATACACTATAGCAGACACTTCCACTAGATGAGTGCCACATTAGGGTGTAAGGAGTGGAGGTTGTAGTAGGGGTTGTAGGTATAGATTTATCCCGTGGAAAAGGGCAATGCTACACCTACAACCTAGTTTACAACTTCCACTCCTTACAACATATTTTACATAACAGTCCCCGACAAATATCATATATTTGCATACATCACGCCACAAGAATGATCTAATGGCACGAGATGATGGTGTTAATGATATCGACTTTTAATTACCTCGTGCTCCATAGGAACTATTTTCTTTATTATGGTACATTGGGATATTAGAAGATCACAATATTCTGTTATATTCTGACCTTAACAGCTAGGGCTTAGCAGAGACATTATGAACTTGGGTCAATTTTTGGAAGATACATGTTTTATCATTTGTTAATTAGTATGTCAGGTTTCAAGCAAAGAACGACTCCAGCATTAATGATAAAATAATGTAAAAGAAAACAAATAATAAACCACATTCTACTAACAGAAGAGTTAAAACTGTAAAAGAAAATGTAAATATCAGGCAGTGACTTAATTCTTCTTCTTGTGATGATACTATTACCTCATCTTTAGCATAACCCAAGCCCTCCATTTCTGCTAAAAGTTCCTTTGATTTGTCAAATAGTCCACACTTGGCATATACCTTCAATAAAGTAGTCAAAACTACCTGGAAATAAACAAAAGATTAACAACTTGACAATTACGATAGAGTGCATAATATGTCAATAAGGAGAATTTCCTTCTGTCTATGTACCATATCTCAAATCTGTCCTCTATATCTTTAATCTAACCATTCTTTTGTACTCATTCCCTACTGAAATATGTATTTACAAACATTCATATGGTACTGTAGTGCAAAGGCAGATCAAGTGCTAACATTGGGATTCATTTAATTATCATATCCATTACTGAGAATCCAAGGCCTACTTGCACCAGGTCATAAAAACCTATTACAGGCTATTAAATTCATGTCAACTTTATGTACTAACGTCTTATTAAAAACTATATCCTTACTTATATTTATAATTTGGGCCTCTCAAATTTGTATGCAATCTCTATATTCTATTTTTGTCCCCTAGCAAGAAAAAAATCAACTATATATGCTAACTTAATAATTTAAAGGTTTCTTAGTTCAATTAAGTCACCAGTGAAACATGTGATTACTTGCTGGACAAAGCTGTTGCTGAGGGTACTTTTCTTGAAAAATAAGTGAAAGCTCATGAGAGTTGCACACAGTAAAGAAAGCACACGGAAGTTTCATAAACTGGATTAGACGATTATCTTATTTCTATGCAATTTAGCCTTTTTTTCACTAAATACTTTCAATAAGTACAAAAACAAAAGTTACGAGTTAAGACCTCCACAAAATAGAGCAGGTTTGTCTGGAAAGAAGATAGCCTGAAAGAAAATATAATATCGAGAAATATACCTTATTGGGTACTAATCCTAAAGATCTCATATCAGTTATCAACAATTCTGCCTTCACATAATCTCCATTTTCTGAATATGCATTTAGCAATGAGCTATAGTGAAACAGATTAGGTGTATATCCTTCTTTCTTCATCTTTTGAAAGAAGAACTCTGCCTCTTCACATAAATGGTTTGAAGCGCAAATAGCCAAAAGGTTTCCGTAGATCACATTGTCCATGGGCAAACCCTTATCTTGGAGCTCATTAACTAACTGCATAGCTTTTGAGTAACCATCCTTTAATTTGGTGCAACCTGCCAGAAGCTAAAGGAAACAATGAAAGATAATTCAGTGGGAAGGCAGGTTACACAAACCTTACTAAGCTTTCTTTCTTAGAAACAAAAATCATCTGTAAATAAATAAAAGAAGGTAAAGAGAGAGATATTGTAACATACAGAACTATAAGTGACCAAATCAGGCGTCAAACCATCATTCTTCATCTGATCAAACAACTTGATGCTGTCCTCAAACCTTCCATTTCTCACCAAACAGCCGAGAATAGAGTTACAGACCGACACATTAACTTTCAATGATTTATCGGTAATACTATCATAAACTTTAAAACCCTCCATAGGACTGCGGCTTATACCCATATACTTGATAAAACTACTATATGAAGCAAAGTTTACTCTCTCGTTTTTATGCATCCAAGTGAAAATCTGCATAACAAATAGCAGAACAAGATATAGCACAAATCTAAATGTAAAATGAGCACAATAGCTGGAGAGCCATAATAAAATCATATCCAGGTAACCAATGAAGTATTATTATACACTCATTAAGGTTTTATTCCTATGAAAGAAAAAGTGTTCAAACCTGAGATAATTCCCGCCATTTTCTTGACTCCCCAAAATACCGAAGAATGAGGTTCAAATCTTGTACTTGTAATAACTCATCTGCACTGCATATCATGCATAGTAAAACAGGAGTAACATAAGTCATTTTTTGTGTCTTTAATCACACATCCCTTAAGACTTACAAAATGAAAACTAACATAAGCAGGACTTAATAGTTAAAAAGAAAGCTACAAAAACTCACATATTATGTGTAAAGAATAAAGATATATCACTAAAGCTAAACCTGAATTTCAACAGAAATAGCTACCGGAAAAGCAAATTCAAGAAAACAATGATTCAAATCAACAAACAAAAGTGTGTTATGCGATAATTAGCTACAAATGAAGAAAAGAAGCACCGGAAAAAGTACTCATATAAAATAAAACAAAAAAAACTTCAATATGATTCTACTTAGATGGCTTCTAATAACATCCTAAATGTCCCTCTATCACAACATTCGCAAACTTAAAGCTTTTGAACAAGATATATCACTAAACCTAGCCGCCGCCCCCCCCCCCCCCCCCCCTCTCAATATTTTTCAACAGAATCAGTTACTAAAAAGCAAATTCGAGACAACATTCTTCGAAATCAGACAAACTACGTGGCTCTAATTCAAAAGTCTAAAAAAATTTATTAAAATAAATAAATAAATAAATAATTGGTGAACCTTAAGAGAGCGGTATCCAAGTCGGAGGAAGCTTTGATTTGGGCGATGGCGTCGCGCCTGGCGTACGAGATGTTGAGCTGCCATGGCTTGCGAGAGGTTTGGGGTTTATCCAGGGTTTTGGAGCAATTGGTAACGACGATAATGTTACCATTCTTGCTGCTGCTGCTGCTGTTGTTGTTGTTGTTGTTGTTGTGAGAATTTCTAGGGTTTCGAGGGTTAATAAGAGGAAGAGAAGGGGATGAATGCGATAGTACCTGCATCCTTCACTCGCTCTCCTTCTCCTCCTCTGTCAATCCCTCTTCCGATTTTCTTTTTTTAGATAAGCTAAATAATGGAGTTTTTATAATGCTTTAAATAAATAAATAAATAAAGTGTCTAAAATTATAATGGGCCGGGCCTGATGGGTGGCTAGCCTTTCTCTAATATTCGTCTGTCTGGGTTTACTACTTACGATTTCGTTCGTCTTCTTCGTGTGTGTGAATTGTTTGTTCACTCTGTTAGACACGTGTGTAGCAAAGGAATTACATCTACTGATCTTTATGGCAAACAGAGATAGAGCTGCTAATAGAGAATTCCTGATGTTTGGAAATGTGAAAATTCAGTTGTCGAGGAGTGTTTTTTCTATTCTAGTTGTAGTGTTTTTTTTTTATGTAGTTCTTTATTTACAGGGGCGGAGCTATGTGGGGGCCCGGGGTGGCCCGGGCCCCCCAAAATTTTGAAAAACCCCTTAAATTTTTTGAAATTTTTTTTAAAAATTCCTTAAATCTATTAAATTTTATTATTTGGCCCCCCTAAAAATTATTAAAAAATATCAATATATTTATATATAGTTATAGAATTTTTTCTTGGCCCCCCTAAAAATTTTGTTCTGGCTTCGCCCCTGTTTATTTACCGAAAAGTAATAATAATTTACATTTAAAAAAAGGTGGAAGTAGGGGAGAACCATGTATTTAGACATTATTAGAATACCAGATTTGCCCATAGCCCACGTGCGTACGACATGTCTTCGGAACAATACAGCATATGAAAGTCTTGTAAACAGTAAAACAACAATTATGTAGCTGAAGTTTGAATAGTAAAACAATAATTAGTTGTAAATAAAAGTCCATGTTTTCATTAGTATATGTTGAAAAATAATTATAAATAGCAGTGTAAAATCCAACTTCTTAGAACTTTTAGTGTGGAAAATAATGAAATTTAACTGTTGATGAGATATTTGCTATTTTCAATGTAACATGAGCAATAAAAAAATGCATAAAAAATCTGAAAATTTACAAATTTTAAATCTGAAAACATAAATTTCTGAGTAATTAAAGAGAGAATGAAACAGAGAAAGAGAAATAAATAAATAAAGGAGTTGTTTTAAGGGAATTTGAATTTGAGTTTTGGGGAAAAACTTTTGGAGGAAACAGTATGTTTTGTGAGGTAAGATCTGGACCATTAATTTCAACCCTATTGAACGAGAGCCACTTGATAGCTTTCTTTATATTTTATTATATAGATAGATGATGGGTTTTTCTTATTTTAGGAAAAATAAGTTGTAACCAAAGTTCAAGCGAGATCTCAACTCCATACCTCATGCCGACAATATAAGAGCATCTGTAGTCGTTGGCAATTTTTCCATTTTTTCCAAAAAAATAGAAATCTATCTGCTACAGTCGCTGGCTAAAAACCCAAAATTTGGGATTTGATGAACAGTAAGTAGTCTGCCAAATTTGGCAGGCGAAATAGCTATTTGAAAAAAATAGCCAACGAAAGATGATTTTTCGTCTGTTTGATCTGACGAAAGATCATCTTTCGTCGTTTGAATTTTTCTGAAGAGACGGAGAAACTATTGTTCGTCTGTGTTCTTTTATTTTATGTGCGTAATTCTCAGACGAGGGATCATTCCCCGTCCTTGAGATTTTTTTTTTTTATTAAAAATGGTCGGACGGAAAATTAGATTTCCCATCCGTGCCAATTTTTTTATAAATTTAAAAAAACCTTAGACAGAAAATTATTTCCCGTCCGTTGATTTTTTATAATTAAAAGGAAAAAAAAATTGGCTCAGATAGGAGATAATCTCCAGTACAAACACTTTTGGTAAAAAAAAATTATGGACTAGGCCTATATAAATGATTATGGGGATAAATTAGGTATTAATTGAAATATAATTAAGATTTAAGATTTAATTATGATTATGTTAAAAGTTAATTAGGATTAATTTATGAGTTAATTGTGAAAAAATTTCTTGGACGAGAAATGATTTCTCTTCCGTGCTTAATTTTATTTAAAAATTTCTCAGACGGGAAATGATTCATCGTCCGACACATTTTTAAAACGAATTTTTTTTTGTGCGACAACAAATCATATATCATTTGCCATTTTTTTTAAATGAAAACCCAAATTTTGGCTTTAAACAACTACAGCCGAAACCCAAAATTTCTATTCCTATATGTCAAATACCCAAAATTTGGTTATCAACGACTACAAATGCTCTAACAAAGTATAATTAAGGGATCCACTATCAAACATACTTGGTTGCGGATGGTTTAGATTAGATGTGTTCAAGTCATTTGAAAGAGCAATGCAACAAATAATATGTAACAATGCTTTATTTGTTTGTTATCGTACAAGAGGTGGGTGTTCATCTCACATAAGAAAACAAATTTACACTTGCGATAAAATCCCACTCCAACAATTAACCAGAGATGAGAGATGGCATTAGGCACTGTTGCTATTGTTTTCTGGTGTGGGAGCAATCAAATGATGAGTTCTTTTTTAGAAGGAAATTTACAATATGAACCGTCGATCATATCTGAATTTGTGATAGTTGAGATCTCCTTGATCTGAGTTTGAACGGTTGAGAACGCTTGAATCTGGATTGGACGACTGAGATGTCGTCGACAAACCTGCATAAAGTCTGAACACCGAGGTTGGCCCAGACAAAAGACTCTCTGACGCTGTCAGTAACTCATAAAAAGACTAAAGTTTTGGTGGCAAAAGATTGATTATCTGTTACGGGAAGAGGGAGAGTATGTATATAGGCTAGGAGTCTTGCTTCATAAAAAAGATTTGAGAGGGTATCTCTGAAAGATTTGGTTGAAGATTCCTTTGATTAAGCGATATAATTTGTTATTTAATTCCTGATTTGGGATTTTTCACTGTCAGTTGTAATTAGTTGGAAATTTATTTTACTTAGAGCTTCTCCAATCGTTTGCTATTTTGCCAATTTGGCAAAATAGTAAATGGCAAAAAGAGTATTTTGCTCCAATAGTCATTTTCTATAATTTGACAAAAAAGTAAAATCGGACGGAACAACAGCAAAATCGGACGGAACATGTTGTTCCGTCTAATTTATATATATATATATAGTGTGTGTGTGTGTGTGTATGTGTGTTTATGATGATTTAATTATTATTAAAAATTATTAAATTAGTGATTATTCAATTCAGTTATTACTTAAACCATGGATTAACTAGATTAAGCTTCATTTCAATGGGCTTTGGTGGGACGGGACAACATGTTGTGTTCGATGCTTGGTGTTTTTGTTTTTTTTCTTTGGACGGTACATTATGTACCGTCCGATCGATTTTTTTATTAGAAAAATCCAAAAACCCCTCAGACGATGATGCGTCTGATCGACAAAAAAAATATTAAAAACTTAAGACGAAACATATTGTTTTGTCTGCTATATTTGGCAATTGCCAAATTCGTTTCTTAAATTTAGCAACGTACTAGTTCCTCATTTGCTAAAATTTGGCAGAATAGCAAACGATTGTAGCTGTCATTCGCTTCTTTTTTTTTTGCCATTTTGCCAAAATAGCAAACGATTGGAGATGCTCTTAGGTTGTAAGCAAGCCTTATTTGCTGGCCTAGTTGAGCCGATGGAAGAATCGCAGCAACTCTCCTACCCTAACGAAGTCATTCCTTCAAAATCCAATGAACAACAACGATTACTTAGGACCAGGCCTCCACGCCACACAGGTATTTTGCCTGTATGGTGTTTACTGGGTGGGACCCTCGATCCAGAAGGTATGTCACTCTCCTATCTATACATGTATGCCTCCCTTGAAATCTCTTGGTGTTGCGACTATCACCGGTAAGTTGCATCTTATACGGCATCCCATGATCTTTTTTTATATCACGACTATTGTTGCACTGGGAAATAAAGAATTTGACCTCGTCTTCATCAAGACTAGTGCTTGCTGCATGCATGGTAATGGAAGAACATCTAATATTATTACCTATACCCAATCAATTCACATGGTAAATGTAAGCAGGAATGGATGATTATGCCAAACAAATCTCGTTCGAAATGACCGCCTTAGCTATACGATTCTATGACCTTCTGCTATTTACGAGTTCTGCTTCAGCGCAACATAGCAGCTCTCATACGCAAGGCGATAGAGAGAGGGTGGAGGACCAAAGTTCATGTCGAGAGGGCAGAGTGGCCCCTTCCAAGGACATGGAGAGACAAAAGAAGATTGGCCTAGTTTTGAGGCAGCACCACAAGGATCGCCGTAAACTACCTTCCGTACTTATTGATGCGAGTATATTATTGTTGCTACTGATTTCGGTGTGGGCGCAAACAGATGAATTTGTGGATTCTTTGAGGAAAACAAATAAGCAAACCTGTCGACTTTCACCGGCATTTGACTGGTTTCTTACCGATGTCGTTGACCAGCAAAAAAGTTTGATACACCGGGATGGATCCCAGCGACGAACCCTCCGACGCTTTTGTCAGTAATCAGGAAGATTATGAAAGAGCTTTATGTGGAAAAAGTTTGATTACCTTGTTATGGTGGGGGGGAGGAGTATTTATAGTCACCTTTAGAGACAGTTTAGAGATAAGGATTTATCCCTATGTCTCGGTGTTTTTGGATAAAATGTAGAGTTTAAACTCGTTTCATGATAAGAGAGTTGGTTAAAACCGCCTCTTAGAGATAATTACGAATTTGAATTACTCTTTAAATATCTGAATTGGTTTGTAACGGGTTGGTACCCATACTCAATAGGATAGATCTGTTTATGGCTTATTAGGCTTTGAAGAAAGACCCAGTCCCCAATTCGGACCCGTTTGTAAGTGAAATTACCGTTTTACCCTGAGAGCTTTAAGATTCATGCCTGATTTGAACGGTCCCAATTTTATCCTATTTTTAGCCATATCACCAGCCCCCCACTCCCGAAGACTGAGTTTAACAGCCTTTGAGGAGTAGTTTTATTGTTCTAAGGGCGTTTGGAATTTTATCGGAGTTCTTAAGGGAGTTTGGATCTTTCTCGAGGTGTAACGTTATCAGTCTGAGTTTGTAAAGTGCCCAGAATGATTTTGCGAATTTTCTAGATTTTTTCTAATTTTTAAATTATTTTTCAAATTATTTATCCAATTTTGCGAAGTAACAATATGTTTTCAAAAAGTATTAATTAATCGTTCTAATCAATAATTATATATCCAAGAGTTCAAAAATATTTCCTGAATTTATTATTATTTTTTAGAATTTTTAATTAATTTTCTTGAATTTTTGATCATTTTTCGCAATTTTTAAATAATTAATTCGAATTAATAAATAAAAGAAAAAGAATTAATCAACTAATTATCATCGTGGCACGATCTGGAGTGTTCATCAGAGCTGTGGCACAATTTTTCAAGTGATCTGATGGCTGATCAGGACTTTGTCGACGTGGCTCGATCTGAGCGCTTCGATCGTGTGCACGCATCGGGAGATAGGAGTTTCCCCTGTATTTCGATGGGATCATCGTTTATTTGACACAATGTGGCAAGCGTGGCGAGCGTGTGTCAAACTACAGGAGAGTGACACGTGGCCCGGGACCGTTGACTGGTCAACACTACTTTGCCCATATTTTGATCGGATCATCATCTGTTCGACACGATGCGGCAAGCGTGGCGAGCGTGTGTTGAACTACAGGAGAGTGACACGTGGCTCGAGACCGTTGACTGGTCAATGCTACTTTTCTTATTTTTCGTTCGGAAATAGCTCTGTTCGACTTGAATAGGCGAGCTTGGCAAGCATTCGTCAAACTCCAGGGGAGCGACACGTGGCTCGAGACCGTTTGACTGGTCAATGCCATTTTGCTCGTTTTTCGTTCGGAAATAGCACTATTCGACTTGAAGAGGCGAGCATGGCGAGCGTTCGTCGAACTCCAGGAGAGTGACACGTGGCTCGAGACCATTGACTGGTCAACGCCACTTTGCTCATTTTTCGTTCGGAAGCAGCTCTATTCGACTTGAAGAGGTGAGCATCTGTGATGGTTGGCGAACAATCGTGCAGCTTTGGCGAATGGTCAATATGTTTTTAGACAGTTTGACTTCTTTGTCGTTTTGCACTCAGACCTTTATCGTTTTGAATTTTGGCCTCTTAGGATTTTGTGCCTCTTGGGCTTCGTAAGGGCCCATTATGTCTTTGGCCCATGCCCCTCAAGCTTGGCTATAAATCTTCCCCCGCCCTTCTCATTTCTACTCACTTTCTTATTTTCACCTCACCTGAGAATTTTTCTTACTTCAGTGCTTGAGCAAGGCTCCGGTGATCTTTTCAGTTCTCTGACGAAGTTTTCGACCGATGCCGTCACATCAGAAGGCAATTTATTTTTATTTTAAGAGATGTCTAGGGTATCCTCTGGTGAAGAGACCTCCCCCTCGGGTCGGACCAAAGTGCCCCCTCCAACTCCTTCTTCTAGGGTCGACAAAGGGAAAGGTGCAGTGGTTCTGCCTTCACCGCTGAAGTCATTGCAGAGAGTGGTTCTAGGATCGACAGGGGGAAGGTGTAGTAGTTCTTCCTTCACCGGTGGTGGAGACCATCGTGGAGAGAGATCGGAGGATGGGCGAGTTCGGAAGGCATTCGATCGCCGTATCTCATTTAGAGGGGTTCGCCAATACAGTGCCGAACAGCTGAGGCATGTCGAGCATGGCATGGGTCGGTTCTATGAGGAGAACGAGCCCCGAGAGCGCTCCGAGGTGAACGATGTTGTCTCCATACTTACGGAGGTGGACATGCGCACTATTAGGAGGTGCTACATGATTCCTCCAGAGTTCGACCTCATCCTTCCTTGCCCCGGGGTTAGACCTTGCTCTTCTTTCTCCCCTAATCTATGCGTGTTTCCCTTCGACGCTTTTCACACGGGGCTTCGCCTCCCTCTCCATCCATTCTAAGAGAAGTGTTGCAATGGTATGGTGTTGGTCCGATCCAACTTATGTCGAACATCTGAAGGCACGTTACGGGGTTCGTGATTCACTACCAGGCTGCGTGGATCGAGCCTCGTCTCAATGTTCTTCGTAGGTTGTATAAGATTCATCAGAAGATGCGGACGGAGTACCGTTTCTATCTTAGTGCTCGGAAAGGCGTCAAGTTGGTCAACAACCCTGACTCAGTGAAGTGTTGGAGGGATAAGTATTTTTTGATTCGGAGTAAGGAACCATGGGACATCCCAATAGTTTGGAGGGAAGACGTGCCGAAGAGGGCGAAGGCGGAGCCGTCTCTAAGCCCCGAAGAAGATAGGATGGTCAGAATTCTTTTAGATCGGTCCACGTTGCACTGGAGAGATATCTCATAAGAGAGTCTCTTTTGGGGGGGGGGGGGGTCTTAGCCTGATGAACCCTAGTATGAATTTTCTTTATGTTAATCGTTATTTCTTAGTTCGCATGAGTTCTTGAAATTTTCTAACACTTAATCTTCCACTTGTAGGAGGTGCAGTCATGGATTTTGATGACATCATGAATAGGCATTCGGGCCTGAGTGGTAGGTGACTGATGAAAGGAAGAGGAAGCGGACAAGCCGTCACCGTCGAAGGTGACTAGGAGCGACGGCGGTGCTACTCCTGTCGTAGATTTAGAGTTCACACCTGCTGCTCCGACTATCCCCTCAGCGAGAGGTCTCTCTTTTTCGGCGACGCTTGCTCTTGAAACTCCTCTTCTTACAACGGCGACCGAGATGATCTTGACAGACAAGCTGAAGATAATCTTCGTCCCTGATTGGCAAGTGCAGAGGCATGATGGCTTCCTCGGGGACTCGGCAAGCTGGATGGACGTTGTTCGTCATTTAGCACGCCGAAGGATAAGGCCTCGATGGAGCATGGAACTGTGGGGGACTCGGCCTTAGAGATTGCGAAGGTGCAAATGACAGTAAGTTTTTGATGTTCTTATTTCGGTGTAGGCTTCTTCTTTTTTGTAAATTTCCTTCAGTCATCTGCGCTAACTTCTTTCTTTGCTCTTTCGCAGGCAATGTGCCACTTTAGTAACTTGCTGAGGCAAGTGGCGGAGTCGGAGAAGAAGTTCAAGGCCGTGCAAGATCAAGAAAAGGTCGAGCATTCGAGGGCCAAGAAGGAGTCTAAAGCGGCCGCCCTCTTAGCAGAGTCTCGAGCCGCTCAGATAACTCTGCTGGAGGCGGCGCTGGCTAAGGCGAAAGAGAGTGTCGCTTTGGAGAGGGAGGAGGTCGCTTGGGAGAGGGTGGCAGAGAGAAAGAAAGCAACTAGGGAGAAGGATGCCGCCTTGCGAGAGGCCGAGGCCGCGGCGGAGAAGAAGGTCGTTGGGTACTTGGAGAAGAATATGTGGAAAGCATATTTCAAGGCTTTGAATGATGTTGGCGAGCGTGTTCCCGGCTTCGATCGCTCGGGGTATTATTTGTTCCCTAATGAGGAGGGAGAGGAGGTAGAAGGTGAGGGAGGAGAGGAGGTAGACGGCGAGGAGGAGGGGGAAGAGGAAATGCTATGGCGAATCCCCAGATGTCTATAGTGACAATGCCGGAGGTGACTGAGGGGAGCGGCCACGAGCTAACACCCCCCGTGGGTCCTTCTGCCAAGGTGGACACCTGACCTCCATCGTAGTTTCTTTTCTTTCATTTGTTGTCATAGATTTCTTTTTGGGATTCGGTTGTAGCGATGCCTAATAGCGGACTGGCCACCGCTTTTGTATCTCTACTTCAGTAATGAAAAACTCTTTGTGTTGCAACATGACTTGTGGCTTTTACTCAACCATAAAACTATCTTGTATCCCTAGTTGAATATATAACCATCTTTTTTGATTTGTCTCGACTTAAGAGATTTACGCTTCTCTTTCGTTGACTTTCCCAGGATAGCGAGGTGCCACGTCTCCGTTCTGAGCTAGGCGTCGTCACGTTGGGGCTAGCTCGGTCTCGAGAGATGCTTTATAAAGCAGAGCGGGAGGCAGGTCATTTAAGGGTGACTCTGGCTCGTCGAGACGTGAGATGAGGTGCCTTGAGGGGAGGATTCGCGAAATGTCACCCGAAGGCGAGGAGTCCTGCCCCTCGATGGCCTTCAGCCAAGGCTTGAGACTCAAGTTCCTTCGTCACTCCTTATTCGAGGCGAGATTCGAGAGAGACGAATTTAAGAACGTGGTGCTCGAGAAGAGTCTAGAGTAAGCACATCTTCGAAGGGCTATCTCTGAGGTCTCACGAGGGGGTAGTTCGAGACGATTGCCTCGCTTGAAGATTAGAGTGACGGATGACTCACTGAAAGAGCGGGTCGTCGAGCTAGAGGCGGAGAACCTTTGTCTGCGACGGCTTTCTGAGGAGAGCAACGTCAGAAGCACTTCCTGCCCTCGGGGTGAGTATTCTCAAGGAAGGTCGCCCCGCGAGTTAGCACTTTGTTGCCCAAAGTGGAGTGGCCGGCTCGTCGAGTGGGGCATCTGTCGGGGCAACCGTTAGATTCTTGGGTGCCGACGACGCGACTCGGCTCGCTGGCTTAGAGGCTTCGGTGGAGACGGGGCAAGAGCGACAGTGCTCACTGTCCTCGCGTGTCGCTTAATAGGAGCATACCATTCCCTAGAAGGTGTTGGGGCAGAATTTTGTAATCTTGTAGTCTTTGTTTTGTATAAGTTTTTGGTTTAGAATTAGGCTTGTATCTCAAATCTTGTTGAAATAATATATCGCATCTTTCGAGCTTCTTTTGAGAATTTACGTTTTGCTAATGTTCGCTAAAAAGTTTCAACAGCTATAGGAACAATTTCGAATGGTGAGCTACTTCGTACTTGCTTGTTTGCAAGTAGCTAAAGTAGCACGAACCAAGTGTTGGACTCCGAACTTGTCGTTAAGATAGTTTCAACAGTTATGGGAGAAATTTCGAATTGTAAGCTACTTTGCACTCGCTCGTCCGCAAGTAGCTAAAGCGGCATCAAACCAAGTGTTGGACTCTGAACTTGTCGTTAAGAGAGTTTCAACAGTTGTAGGAGAAATTTCGAATGGTGAGCTACTTTGAACTCGCTCGTTCGCAAGTAGCTAAAGCGGCATCGAACCAAGTGTTGGACTCCGAACTTTTCGTTAAGAGAGTTTCAACAGTTATGGGAATAATTCCGAATGGTGAGCTACTTTGTACTCGCTCTTTCACAAGTAGCTAAAGCGGCATCGAACCAAGTGTTAGACTCCGAACTTGTCGTTAAGAGAGTTTCAACAGTTGTGGGACCTATTTCGAATGGTGAGCTACTTCGTACTGGCTCGTTCGCAAGTAGCTAAAGCGACATCAAACCAAGTGTTGGACTTCGAACTTGTTGTTTAAGAGAGATTTTTGTACACTCCAAGGTAAGACAACTAGAACATTTAGAAAAGAGAATTTCCATGAAGTAAATTTCTTTTTTTACAGATAACTAAGTGGCTACTTCTAAGTTGCAAGCCATTATTATACTTCAGAAAATCTACTGAATAAAAAGAAACAACTTTAGAAAAGCTTCAGGAACGCTCTAGGAGTTGAAGTTGCTTGGAGCGGTGTTCAAACACCATCTTGGTACTTCAACAAGTGTTCCACATTCCATGTCCTCGGCACTCTCTTGCCCCCTGGGTCTTCAAGTTGATATGCGCCAGGCCGGACAACTTTGGAAACCCTATATGGTCATTCCCAATTGGGTGCCAGCTTGCCTTTCTTGCTTGAAAAAGAAATTGATAGCTTTCTGAGCACCAGATCTCCTTCTTTGAGATTAGTAGGGTGTACTCTCTTGTTACAGGACTACTCAATCCTACGTCATAGTTTCTTGCCAGATGGAGGATCTCTCGCGGATCTCATCGATGAAGTCCAGGTTACCGCGAAGCTCGTTCGTATTTTGCTCTTCGTTGTAGGCAATCAAGCGGGGGGAAGGTAGACCGACTTCTAGTGGGATGACGACTTCGGAGCCGTAAGTGAGGTTGAAGGGAGATTCTTCTGTGGGGGTCCTCTTAGAAGTATGATAGCTCTAGAGCACATTGGAGAGCTGTTCAACCCATAAACCCTTAGCAGACTTGTTCAGTTTCTTTTTCAGGCTGGAGAGAATTTGCCAATTGGCATTCTCTACTTGACCGTTGGACTGCGGGTGGGAGATCAAGGAGAATCGCTGCTGGATACCAAGGTCTGTACAAAAATTGCGAAAGGCTTCCCCCGTAAATTGAGTCCCATTGTCCGTTACCAAGATTCGAGGCACACCGAATCTGCAGACAATATTCTTCAACAAGAAATGCTGGACTCTATTCTCTGTGATCGTCGCTAGAGGCTCGACTTCGATCCATTTAGAGAAGTAGTCGATTGTAATGACAAGGAACTTTAGCTGGCCCGACGCTAGAGGGAAAGGTCCAAGCAAGTCCATTCGCCACATCACAAAAGGGGTTGGACTGGATTGGGAGGAGAGTTGGGCTTGTGGGAAGCGGCGAATTGTTGAGAACTTTTGGCATGGGACGCATTGGAGAACAGGCTATTCGGCGTCGCTGGGGAATGTAAGCCAGAAGTATCCATAATTCAAGATTTTGCAGGCGAGGGACCTTGCTCCCAAATAAGCGCCACACATCCCTTCATGGACCTCTTTTAGAGCATACTGGGCTTCCTTGGGGGAGAGGCATTTCAAGTAGGGTCTTTCGTCTACTTGAGTGTAAGATCGTTTGTACATGACCCCCTCGATGAGCGTGTACCGCTTGGCTCTGGTTCTGATCTTTCGAGCCTCTTTAGGGTATGGAGGGAGGATCCCATCTTTGAGGAATTCGAGCAAAGGCTTCATCCAATTCTCCTCGAGTACCAGGGGTAGCATCTCCATCGGTTCGGGATCTTCTTCTTCGATGCTGGGTCTCAAGAGAACTTCTATTAAAATGGTTTGCTCGAGCCCCTGGAGGGAAGAAGAGGCCAGCTTTGAGAGGGCATCCGCTTGCGCATTCTCTTCTTGGGGGATTTGCTGGAGTTGTGCATCTTCGAAAGATGCTAGCAGCTCTTTGACCTTGGCCAAGTATTTGGTCATGCAACCATCTCGTGCTTCGTATTCCCCTGATACCTGGTTCACTACTAGCTGGGAGTCACTGAATATCTTGACGTGCTTGGCCTCGACCTTGCGAGCCATATACAAGCCGGCTATAAGGGCTTCATATTTAGCCTCGTTGTTGGACGCCCGAAAGTTGATACGGAGTGAGTATTGGATAACGAAATCAACGGGGCCAGTCAGGATTACCTCAGCTCCACTCCCCATCTGCGCACGAGGACCCATCAACATACACGATCCAGATTGGGGGTCCCTCTATTGCCATGCTGGGGTCAGGGATAGTGCTTTCTACTATGAACTCTACCAGGGCTTGTGCCTTGATAGCGGTTCGAAGATGATAGTTGATATCATGTTGGCTCAGCTCTATGGACCACTTCATAAGGTGCCCCGAGGTCTCTAGCTTGTAAAGATCTTGTTTGAGCGGCTGGTCGGTAAGAACGACCACCGAGTGAGACTGGAAGTCGGGGCGGATCTTTCGGACTGTCATGACTAACGCATAAACCATCTTTTCTAGCTTTGGGTAACGGAGTTTGGCATCCCTGAGGATCTTACTCACATAGTTGATTGGCTTCTGCGCCTTATCTTCTTCTCTCACCAGAACAGCACTGAGAGTCTGCTCCGAAGTAGCGAGGTATATGTAGAGAACTTCCTCAGGCTTTGGCTTGCTCAAGAGTAGGGGGTTGACTAGATAGGCCTTGAGCTGATCAAAGGACTCTTGCTGCTATTGCCCCCACTCAAAGACTTTAGCCCTTCTGAGGGCCTTAAAGAATGAGAGACATTTTGCTCCGGACTTGGAGAGAAAATGCCCTATGGCCGCGAGGCGTCCTGTGAGCCTCTGTACGTCTTTGACACTTGGAGGAGCCATATTCAGAATGACTTGAATCTTTTTCGGGTTGGCCTTTATGCCTCTTTGGCTGACCATGAACCCAAGAAATTTGCCGGATGAGACGCCGAAGGCACACTTGTTCGGGTTCAGTCTCATATTGCGTCTCCTTAACACATCAAAATCCTCTTGAATATCGGAAACATGATCCAATTTGCTAACGCTCTTTACCAACATGTCGTCTACATAGACTTTCATGTTCCGACCAATCTGTTCTTTGAAGACCTTATTAACAAGGCGCTGATAGGTGGCACCGGCATTCTTGAGCCTGAAAGGCATGACCCGGTAGCAATATAGACCCTAGTCGGTTACGAAAGTGGTTTTCGAAATATCTAGAGGGAACATCCTGATCTGGTTGTACCCGGAAAATGCATCCATGAAACTTAAGAGTTCGTGGCTTGAGGTTGCATCAATCAGGGCTTCAATGCTCGGAAGCAGGAACAAATCTTTGGGGAAGGCTTTGTTTGGATCTGTGAAGTCAATGCAGATCATCCAGCTCCCGTTGGCTTTTTTGACCATCACGATATTTGACAGCCATTCGGGATAGTTGACCTCCTGTATGAACCGGGCATTCAAGAGTTTCTCCACCTCTTCTTTAATTGCCTACTGGCATTCGGGAGTGAATTTGCGTCGCTTTTGCTGTACAGGTTTGGCCTCAGAAGTAACACTAAGGTGGTGCATGAATAGCTCCTCGGAGATTCCAGGCATATCGGTCGTAGTCCAGGCGAATAGATCGCGATTTCCCCTTATACACTGGATAATGTCGGTTCTGACGGGAGGGGGAAGGACTTTACTAATCTGGAATGTCCTGGTCGGATCTCATTCTGAGAATGTCACTTCTTCCAGCTCATTGACCGGCTCTGATATAGGTTGGCTACTCCATTATGGGAGTTCAAGAGCTTTAAGGGAGAGGATCGGCCCTCCTACCGAAGTCATGTAGCATTTGCGAGCTGGCTCCTTCTGACTTCTCCCACCCTTGCTGTGGTGAGGAACTTCATCTTCAGAGGGTAGGCTGAGGTTACAGCCTGGAGAGCAGCTAGGCCTGGTCAGCCCAGGATGACGTTGTAAGCAGCCTTCACGTCTACCAGCATGAAATCCATCAGCTTAGTTCGGGTGATTGGAGTTTTCCCAGTAGTTACATCTAGAGTTATGATAGCCTTGATCGTCACTGGCACCCTGGTGAACCCATGGAGAGTGTAACCGGCGGGCTTAAGTCGATCCCTGGACAACTTAAGACCTTGGAACGCTTCTAGAAAAAGGATGTTGACCGAACAGCCATTGTCAACCAGGACCCAGCGTACATTGAAGTTGGCCATGTGAAGATAGATCACTAGAGCATCACAATGGGACGTTCGGACACCCTCCAAATCTTTATCGGAAAAGGTAACTATAACTCCTATTCTTCGTTTTTCGTATTTTTGGTATATTTTTCGTCTTCTTGAGTATTTGTACACTCTTGTATTTTTCTTGGACCATATATTGTAGTTGTTTTCAATATATATTCATTTTATTTTATTTTGAGCTCTTTGTGTTTGATTTGTTCTCTTTTTGCTTCGTTCCTCATCAATTGTTGTTCTTATCTCTTTATTGGATTCTTGTTCTCTTTATTTTGCTCTTGGGTCTTCATGGTGTTTTGGTTGGTTACCCTATTTCTAATCCTATTGCTTTTGATCCCTAATTGTTTGCCAAAGCCAAATTACCTTTCAATCCTATACAAATCCTATTAAAATCAACTCCTACTAGACAAATCCTATTATAACTCCTAAACTACCCACAACCCAATAACCCAAATATCCACAACCCAATAACTCAACCCTATATAACTATCTCTCCCAAAACCCTAACCCTAAATCTCCTACTACTACCAGCTCTCCCTCTCTCTCTCTATTGCGCCATCAACACCCCCGACCCCTATCCGCCTGCACACCCCTTGCTGACCCCCGACCTGCACCCTACTCATGTCGCCAACACCCCAAACCGAACCCCCATCCCCTAGCCACTGCAACCCATTGCAACGAGAGCTCCTCTCTACCATCTCTCCGTCTCTCCCCGTCCGTCGGCAGTGCAGGAGCAGCAACGCCAGACCAGGCCAGCACCGCCGTCCCCCTCCTGGCCGTCTCTCTTTCGGTTTTGCACGTACACGTGGTTTGCACGTGTGGTTGTGGATCGCTTTGGTTCGTGATCTTTGTTCGTGGGTTTTTGTTCGTTGCCAGGAATCTGTTCTCGTTATTCTTGGAGTTCGTTTCATTTTCGGTTAAGGCAAGTAACTTGTACTCAAATTTCTTTGTATAATACAAGTCAAAAATTCTGCTTATAGTGTAGTTGGGTTCTAGAGACAACTTTTCTGTGTGTTATCTTTAATGGATTTTGTCTCTATTGTGCTATTTGACCATAGTTGCCTCACGACACAAAAATCGACATGAAAACAACTAAGGTTGACCGTTGTTGATCTATTCATATATGTGAGATAATTAGGTGAAATTATGTGTTTGATGAGATCCATGTGATATGATGGTTGTGAATATGTTATATACTCTATTTCATGATATTTGGACACTTAGTAGACTCTATACCATATTTGATTGTGATTGGAACGAGTTTCGTGTGGGTTATGTTGGTTTTTGTTTTCAAGAAAAAATTTGTATTTGTCGGTGATCAGTTTTGATTTGTATTTTAGACTCTATTAAGGTCAGAATTTCTAATTTTTGTATTTGACACGAATTTTTGAGAATTTTGTCTTCTTTCCAAACTCTCTGACCTTGATCGATTTTGTTTTCGTATGAGTGAGTTATGGCTGTTTTACTACAGAGGTGTATTCTATTTCCAAATTTCGTTTCTTGATGATTTTGATGATTGAACTATTTTGATACTAGTCCTAATTATATTATTTTGATCTGAAATTTTGCATAGTATTTCTATACCTATGTAGGGATTACCCAGAATTTTGGTGGATTTTATTGATGTGTTTTATAAGTCATTTCGTGCTTGTTTATGAAAGCTATACTTGTTGTATTTTGCCCACTGTTCTGTAAAGAATCGTATTTTCACCCAATTTTCTTTTACTGTATGAAAATTATTTATGAAATATGAAAGTTATCTTATTTTGTCTGTTTTCATCTCCTTTTGGCGGATTTGGATTTCGTTTCACGGTTTGCAAGATATTACAGCTTTCGTACAGCAGTGTTGGGAATTCCAGATTTGCCAAACTAGCGTTTCTTGATGTTTTCTAATTTTTGTTGACTTGAACTAATTTTACTGGAATATTATGAAACTTTATATTCTGATATTAGACATATAGGGGGTTACCCCAGATTTTTTCTGAATTTATTCGAGAAGTTTTCATGCTGTTTTTCTGACTTTGGATACAACTTACTGATTTCTAGCAGAACGTATTTTCTGGATTCATATCAGTTTTGAGTTATGATTTTGTGAATTACTATATGGATTATATATAATCACTGGAATCGTGTGAAAGTCTATTTTTCAGATTTTTTGACGGACTCAGATTTGGATTTCTGTAGTAACGGAAATCACTATTTTTGTACTGTACTGTCATACTGTCCTGAATATGAACATACACTGTTTTGCTTGTTTATATGACAGTATATCACCTATGCATGTTTATTTGTTTTCCTGAACCTAATAATGATTATACCAAGTTAGTTTGACACTATTTCATGCACTATCATAGCTGTTGATAACCATAATAAAAGTGATGATGCCATGGTTTCTTAAGGGAAGATTTTGTAGTGGAAAATATGGAAACATGTACTTGGAAGGAAACTTGTATTCCATACTGTTACTATTACTGTTACTATTACTGTTACTTTTACTGCTACTGTTACTGTTACTGTTACTGCTACTGCTACTGTTACTGATACCTGAGTACACTGCCCCATTATGGTCCACTATGAAATCTAAAATCAAAACTGTTTGTTGTAGCAACCATGTGTTATAAAATGGGGCGCATGAAGTGCTACCTAGCTAGTAATACACACAAGACTGTAAGAACATAAGACTGATACTGTTGGACTGATACTGTTATACTGTTACACTGATATAC
Source organism: Hemerocallis citrina (assembly GCA_017893485.1). NCBI lineage: Eukaryota > Viridiplantae > Streptophyta > Magnoliopsida > Asparagales > Asphodelaceae > Hemerocallis > Hemerocallis citrina. The sequence continues at coordinate 213,543,052 of CM030364.1, read as the reverse complement.
TGACCTTATTGTTACTAGACACTGTTAGTTGCCATATAATATTATATTTGACACATTCATTTGTACTGTTAGTATACCATGCTAGTTGACTTTGTTTTACTGATTCATGCTACTTATTACTGTTGATGCATTATTCCATGCTATTTGTTAGTTTTCCATGTACTTGTATCCTATATTATAAGTGGCCCATAACTTGCATTGACGGGTACTTATTTTTTCTTTCATTCTTCTGCAATTATTAATTGCAGATCAGGATGGTCAGCTGCCCGACGACATTGGCGAAATGATATATTAGTGCGGGATTTCTTGCTTATTAGTATTACTATTATTGTTGCTTTGAATAATGTATTTTGAGTACTTGGATTTACTTTGTATTTTGGGCGATGTGACCCAGGAATTTGTCTTGTCTATATTCTAATTTATTTGAGATTAATACATTTTGTTTCAAGTAAATTCTGTTGGTTCATTAATTCAATTTTGCATGTGTGTGGTTGATTCTTTTGCTTCCGACTCTGATTATTTTGTGAGATGTTGTAAGGATTCCTGAACAGCTTATGGATGATGCAAATCATTCACTGGGTTGAGTTACGTATCCGTATTCCGTATTCTATTTTGGAAAGCGGCTCTTAACAAGGCTTTTAGTAGTATCAGAGCTCAGGTTTGGCTAATGTATTAGTTGCCTAATACATTAAACAAGCTTGGCTCGAACTGGGATCGGCTTAATATTTTACCAACCATGCATGCATAAATGAATTATTATCAACTTTGATTATGGATGCTAATTGTTTTGATTTTTGTGCAGCTATGGCTCGTGGGAATTCTTCTCAGCCTGATCCGGTTGAGGCTGTAACTGTTGTGCTTGAGCGGCTGATTAATCAGTCGCAAAACCACAGCGATCTAGTGATGGCTGCTCTTGAAGCTGCCCGGGCTCCGCCTCCCGTTGTGCCTGTGCAAGCAAATCTTCTGCCTTGTCCAGGAACTGTTACGGATATTATGAGGCTGCATCTCGACCGCTTTTTCGGCACTGAGACACCTTTGGAGGCTGAACCATGGTTGATCCGGACCGAGCACTTGCTCTTGGCAGCACGTGTTGCCGAGGCTGATAGGGTTGACGTGGTTTCCATCCAGTTGGTAGATTTGGCTCATATTTGGTGGGTGGCCGAGTCCGAGCGACTTGAGAGGCTATTGCTTGGACTACTTTCACTCGGGGATTCTTGGAGAAGTTCTTCCCCAGTAGCACTCGAGTTGAGATGGAACAGCAATTCCTGGCCCTAAAACAGGTTAAGTTATGATTCTATTTTGAAATTTTATTACATAATTGTTCAAATAATATTGTAACATGGACTTCTTGAAACAGGGTTCTAGGTCAGTGGATGAGTACGCAGCTGAGTTTACTAGACTTAGCTGCTTCACTGCCGTTCTTGTGGCTACCGAAGAGGATAGGGCTCGTAAATTCACAAATGGGCTTGAGCAGGATATCAAGAGGCATCTTATCTCTCTCCGTTTGCATACTTATGCTGAAGCTCTTGAGGCAGCTCGAGCTCAGGAGCAGGCTCGTGGTGGTTTGGTTCCTTCTTTGCGGACTATTCCGCATTCTGCTGCTAGGCCTTCTGGTGGTCTTGTTCGGAGGCCTGTCCCAACCCATCCGGTCAGGGCAGCTCCGTATCCTCCTGCTGGTTTCCAGAAGAGTGGTTTTTGTGACTTCTGTCAGATGTCTGGGCATGAGCATAAGAATTGTTAGCACGTCAACTGCCGGTGCTTTAGGTGTGGCACCGCTGATCATTCAGTACACGATTGTCCGCAGCAGCAGGTGGCTCTTTGTAACACCCCATTTTTTTTTTTTGAAACTAACTCTCCAAATTCAATTCTTTCAATTTCTATATCACTTTGATCATAAACTAAGAAAGTTATATTTCAGGGAAAATTTTGACAGAGTCTCCCCTGAAATTTCTACCCCAAAACACAAAAAGCTTACGGAATTCTGCTCTAAATTCCGTAGCTCACAACACAGGCAATATAATCATGGGCCCCCCAGGCCAAAATGAGCAGAATCACACAGGCAATATAAATATCATGCTCTGGGGGCCAAACTCATAATATAATATCATTTATCAATTAAAATCTATAAATTTCCTTTAAAAACTTATAAAAGTAATAGAAAAACTAAAGAAAACTTTTCAATAACCAATCACAGAACCCAATACTCCACAACGAGGTGGGTATGGGCTTTCTTACCTCATCACAGCACTAAGTCTATATATGTTCACCTTAATACAAAATAATACATCAACTGTCCATGTTTCTTTATATACTAAATACATAAATAATCTATCATTTCAACAAAACATAGCTTCTAACTCTATAACTACCTCACCGGGCTGCTAGCAAACCTGCAGGAGAGTTAGGGTTGTCCACCCTCAAGAAGGGACCTCCCCTAACCCCCAGAAAACAACAGGGGTTAACCATTTCTGGTGTGAGTATAACCATTAATCTAATTAACAAATTAAATTGTATAAAGAAAATAAATTAAACTTACACACATCAAGATAAGAAGATGCAACCTGAATTCTGAACATAAAACGTCACCAATACGATGTTATATCAAAATACTCTTCCAATCTGCATCCAACTATATAATTATCCATAACTTCACATATTTCACTATATGCTTCACACTAACCTCATATATATCCTTATTTTATAATTACATAATACTGATTCACATACAATCCATTACTTATCAATTTAATTTCCCTAACACAAATATTTATCACTCTACAATTATCGTCATATCACCATTTCTTTATTTATATCCATAATCACAGGATGCTATTACTTATTTTCTTCATCTTTATTTAGTCATGCACTTCATTTACTTGCATTATATCAACAACTCACTCATCCTAGAAGTGGTGCCAAGGCAGGTAGTTCCCACCATTTCCATGGAAATAGCGGGCGAGTAGTTCCCCAACACACTTCCAAGATACACAAACTCATATGACAACATACTTTCTTTAATAACCATCTTCATACACTAATACAGATATTTATTTTATTGTACTATATCACGTATCACATCATAAACATATGCATTCATTCCCATAATACCGCATTCCTTCATGTTGTATAACACCAACATAACATCTCATTACACATTATAATTTACCTGCAATTCATCACATGATTAACACATCACTTATTAGAATGCTTATTCTCATTGCATCAAAGGCATGCTTATAGCTCATTCTCATCTCATTATATCACTTAGTTACTACTCAATCTTATTGGGAATTAAACTTACTTTCATTTTCACTTATCACACAAGTCACCATTAATTTCACTTTCATTCTCATCAATTAATACTCCACATCCCAAATATAGTTTGGGCAATAATATCTCACACCCCAAAGCAGATAGCTTGGGTAATAATCACCGCACCCCAAACACATAGTCTGGGTAATATCACATCACGTCTCAAGCCGATAGCTTGGTTATTAATTTACTTCAATTACTATTCATCTTCACTTTATTTGATTCTTTATTTCCATTAATCATTACTACTAACATGCCAACTCACCCTGCGAATTATGCCAAGGCAGGTAGTTCCCACCATTTCCACAGAAATAGCGGGCAGGTAGTTCCTTGACACAATTCCAAGGTACAACTCATATCATACTGTATTTTACTTAAATCATTTACATAGTATAATTACTTCATACTGTTTATAGTAACACACGTCTCTTTACTCTTTCATTTTAAATTAACCACATGCTGCATTTATCATTTCTTTTCATACACAAACTCATAACTCGTATTTCTGCATATTCATTTCATTCACAACCACTTTATTTCACATTTCACTATTCACTTTCTTTACTCTCACATTTTTATTTACACTTAGTTATTTTATTAGTTTGTCAACCAGTGAGCCACAGTATCCCAATATACTGAAAGCCGACAGCCCAGTAAAACACGCGGACCGATGCTCACACAGAGTCTTACACGTCCGAGGCTACGTCTTCCTCCCAACCTGTGCCAGTGAGGGAACACCGCACCCCAGATAAACTGGGTACTTCCTCCCAGCCGAAGCCAGGAGGGAAAAACACCGCACCCCAGGTAAACTGGGTACTTCCTCGCGACGTCTGTCATCGAGGGAAAAACACCGCACCCCAGGTAAACTGGGTACTTCCTCGCGACAGCTGTCATCGAGGGAAACCGGGCCTCAAGCCGATAGCTTGGGCGAAAAACACCGCACCCCAGATATACTGGGTACTTCCTCCCAGCCGATAGCCAGGAGGGAAAAACACCGCACCCCAAGCCGGTCCTTGGGTATTAGGAGGTCTAGCCCAAACCCCCAGGATTGCTGTAGGTACTGGTCAACAAAATCATCTGTTATTAGCATTACCCATTTCATCTTTTCATCTTGCTTTATCACACAAGCATTTTACTTTTGATTTCAATAATTGCCACAACCTTGAATTTAATCACGTGAATTAATAACATATTTTATTAGCACATACCATCTTATCTTTTATTTTACCATTTAATGTATATCCAGTGTCCGCGATATTAATCTTCATATCATTATAATATCATACTATTGCTCATTAATTTACTTCGAACATAATTATAATGTAAACATATATCCACTTACTAATTTCATGAATTATCACATCACGAGTCAATATCATGATATATATATATCACAAACATACACCACACATGTGGGTTTCCAAGAAAAGGGGCCAAAACCACTTATTTCCTCTAATTAAATCTTATAATATCCAATTATAGCATACTAGCTCATACATAACGTTTCATATAAGTAAAATCACCTATAAGGGCTTATATGCCCCAAAACATGCACAAAACGGGCACTATAATTACACAGATCTTCAAAACATGATCACAATCACTAATTTCGTCTAATTACATCTTATAACATCCATCCATGGCATGCTAGCCCATACACCAGGCTCCGCATATACCCGATTGCCTATATCGGCCTATATACCCCAAAAACATGCACAAAACATGCACGGGGTAAAAATATGCATAAATAATTTAATATATTTAGTTTTTATACATCAACACATCACATTAACCCATAATATAGGTTTTATATACTTAAAATAATTAATTTCACTATATTTCTCAAAAACCCATTTTCGGGCCCCTAAAAATCCGTATTTTCCTTGAAAATCAATTTTTGCTATAACTTTTACAAGACATATCAAAAAGCCACGAAATTTGGCCACAATATAAAATATTTATAAATACAATATACTCAGCTGACGGATCGAGCAAACGATGTTCCACGTCCGTTCTGTAGCCAGTCGAAGTTCGACTTTTTCCACCTAATTGGAAAATTATAGAACCGATTAGCTTAAAACTCAAAACTCGACCTACGGACCTCCAAATTCGAATTCGTCTTCACCCACGCGTCACAAATGACATACGTAGGTGAGCTACATCGATAGATTTCGAATTCGGATCCCAATACAAACACTCCCTTATTAATCGGAGGCTTTCTAATAAGAAAAATTCATATTTTCTAATTTCTTTAATCCTCTTTATCCTAGTTTCTCAAATTAGGGTTAATAATAATAATAGAACTCAATTATACCTCCGAACTCATCAAATTTTCACCTAAACCTCGCTCGGGCATTTCACCGAACACCCGGCGTGCATAAATAGTGTACCCGTAGTTTTTGAGATTCCGACGGGTTTCTAACTCCATAAAATTCTCACTAAACTCATTCTAAATTATTTTCCCTTAATACACAACAATTTCTATAGTCCATACTTATCAATTATTCTATTTATTATCCAAATTCTAAAGCCAACACACTAATTAATTAACAACTTACAAACTAATCAATTTCTTACCAATCTTTCTTCTCTATAATTACTAGCATCACCTAATTACCCTACTATATCATTTTCTAGTACTAAAACTCAAAATCATATTTTCCCATAAACTAAACTTCATAATTTCATACCTTACAAGCCTTATCTTTGCAAACGGACTCCGGAAATGAGTAGAGCACCTCCAAATTAGCTAGAACCCTCAATTTTTCTTAAAAAATTTGTTGGAATCTCTAGGGTTTTGAAACCCTAGGTCATGGCCGGTTGGGGGAATGAGTGCTGGCCGAAATCTGAAGGAGGGGGAGGAGAAAAGGGTATAAAAATGTAAATAAGGAGGTAAAATTGTTTATAAGTTCCTATTTGACCATAGCATTATATATATATCCTTCTAGTCCACTTTTCTAGGGTTTTTCTTATAAAAATCACTCCATAATGTACTTAAATTCCTCCCAATGTAAAAATGAATTAAAAATGCATTTTTATGCATAATTGTAATCAAAATCAATAGTTATAAACGATTGCAATACATATAAATATGTATATAGACGAATATCGCAATATTTCGCAATATTTCAGAAAATCAAACTATAATTTAATAACTCACAAATTTAAACCCCCTATCAGGAACAAATGCCCTAGAAAAATTTCGGGTCAAATCGGATTCGTCTCCTCCGAGAAAACTCATCTCAAAACTCCTATATTGTCAAATTTTTCCCGTTTACCCCAAAATATCAATTTAATCATTCTAATACTAATAAAATTAATTAATAGGGGTAAATATACTCAGAAACATATTTAAAAATAATTTCAAACAAATAATTAAGGAATTAAAAAAAACGGATGTTACACTTTTCCAGCCAGGGGTTCTGTTCAGCAAGCAGGCCCAGCTCATGGTCCAATTAGGCCTCCGCTTCCTCCTCAGTGTCAGATTGTCGGTCAGAGGACCGCTGTTCCGAGGAGAGGTCAGGCTTTCAACTTGACTGCTGCAGATGCTGAAACAGCTGAAGGAGTTATAGCAGGTATCTTTTGCTTTTTGTTTTGTTGTTGTTGTTTTGCTTTCTCTTTGTTTCATTCTTTTGGTCTTGTTTTGCTTTCTTTCCGTTATCTTTCTGCATTGTTGTTTCCCTTACCCTTGATTGTGTGCTTTTTCTTTCTCCTTGTGTCATCCTCGTTTGCTCTTTTCCCGCTCGTATTCTCTTTGATTCTGGGGAAACCCATTCTTTTGTCTCCTCACTATTTGTCGCTCGCCATCAGTTAGAGTGTAGCGACATATCTGAGGCTTGGAACATTTTGACAGGTGGTGGTGTTGTCATTTGCTCCCATAAGTGTAGACAATGTTCCGTTGTTATTGGGAACGCAGATTTCAAATCCAACCTAATTATCATTGGGAATTCAGAATTCGATGTTATTCTGGATATGTATTGGTTGGGTGAAGCCCATGCCATTATTGATTGCCGTGCCAAGAAAGTTGTTTTCAAAATTCCAGATCGAGCAGAATTTGAGTTCCATGCTGAGGAGTCTTTCCTTGGTCGAGCAATGACTGCAGTTGTACAGGTGGATTATACGATGGAATTGCACCAAGGTTGTGAGGCTGCGCCTCTAGTAGTTCGGGATTTCCTAGATGTTTTTCCATATGAGTTGCCTGGTTTATCCCCTGATAAGGAAGTGGAGTTCGGTATTGATGTTCAGCTTGGAACGACACCTATATCGAAGAGTCCCTATAAGATGGCACCAGTTGAGCTAGCAAAGCTTAAGGTGCAGATTCAGGAGCTTCTTGATTTGGGTTTCATCAGACCAAGTGTTTTGCCTTGGGGTGCTCCGGTCCTTTTTGTCAACAAGAAGGATGGTAGTCATCGACTGTGTGTGAATTATCAGGAACTAAACAGTGTTACTGTGAAGAACTGGGATCCTTTGCCTAGGATCGATGATTTGTTCGCCAGTTGAGTGGGGCTGTTGTTTTTTCGAAGTTGGATCTTCGTTCTGGGTATCACCAAGTCAAGGTGAAGGATGCTGATATACAGAAGACTGCATTTAGGACTAAATACGGGCACTATGAATATCATGTGATGCCGTTCGGGGTTACTAATGCTCAAGTTGTATTCATGAGTCTTATGAACTGGGTTTTCTCTCAGTTCTTAGATAGATTTGTGGTCTTCATTGATGACATTCTAGTATATTCTTGGAATCGGGAAGATCATATCGAGCATTTTAGAGTGGTTTTATAGACTTTGAGAGATAATCAGCTCTATGGGAAACTCAGCAAGTGTGAGTTTTGGCTCGACAAGGTTTCTTTCTTGGGGCACATTATTTCTGGCAATGGTGTTTCTGTGGATCCAACCAAGGTTGAAGCTGTGAAGGATTGGCCTATTCCTAAGTCAGTTTCCAAAGTTCGGAGTTTTCTTGGTCTTGCGGACTATTATCGGAAATTCATTCAAGATTTTTCGAAGATAGCAAGACCATTAACTAAGTTGACTGGGAAGGATCAGAAGTTTTGTTGGTCTGGTGAGTACAATGAGGCTTTTGTTGAGTTGAAGAACAGATTGACGTCAGCGCCTGTGTTGACTATTCCAGATGGTTCAGACGGATTTGTAATTTACTATGATGCTTCTGGTAAGGGTCTTGGAGCTGTTCTTATGCAGAAGGGCTGTGTCGTTGCGTATGCATCGAGGCAGTTGAGGCCGCATGAAAAAAACTATCCTACTCATGACTTTGAGTTAGCGACAGTGATCTATGCTTTGAAGCTGTTGAGACATTATTTACTTGGAGACCGCGTGGAGATCTTTACAGACCATAAAAGTCTCAAGTAGGTTTTCACCCAGAAGGAATTAAACATGAGGCAAAGGTGATGGTTGGAGCTTATGGCCGGTTATGACATCAGTTTGCAATACCATCCTGGTAAAGTAAACTTGGTGCCAGATGTTTTGAGCAAGTGACCGGCAGTTATGTTTCTTACTCAGCAGAGTGATCTTATTGAGCAGATGAGGAGATTGGATTTGGAGGTTTTGTTGCCGAGTTATGGTCGGAGTTGTCTTGCGCTCCAGCTTCAGTCTTCTCTTGTTGATCAGATCAAAGAGGCTTAGGCTGGTGATGCGCAGTTGTAGGGTTTTCGAGTTGAGGTTGAGTCTGGGTCCAGAATGGACATGGCTATTCATGCCGATGGTTCTCTTCATTTTGGTTCCCGATTGTGTGTCCCTAACGGTGAAGTTCGTCAGAGGTTGCTTGAGGAAGCTCATTAGTCCTCGTATTCTATCCATCCTAGCGGTACTAAGATGTATCGAGATTTGAAGCTTCATTTCTGATGGCATGGTATAAAAAGGGTTGTAGCTCGGTTTGTTGCTTAGTGTTTGATCTGTCAGCAGGTTAAGACAGAGCATCAGAGAACCGCTGGACTTCTTCAACCGCTTCCTATTCCTGAGTGGAAGTGGGAACATATCACCATGGATTTTGTGACCGCTTTGCCGATGAGTCCTCAGGGTCACAATGCTGTTTGGGTGATTGTCGACCGTTTGACGAAGAGTGCTCACTTCATTCCCTTTCGTGTTGGTTAGTCTACTGAGAGCCTAGCAGAGAAGTACATGCAAGAGATTGTCACGCTTCATGGGGTTCCAGTTAGTATTGTATCTGACAGGGATACGAGATTCAGATCTCAGTTTTGGGAGAGTCTTCTGGCTAGTTTAGGGAGTAAGTTGAAATTCAGTACAGCTTTTCATCCCCAGACTGATGGACAGTCAGAGCGGACTATTTAGATTCTTGAGGACATGTTGCGATCATGTATGTTGCAGTTCGGTGGATCTTGGGAGGACCATTTGCATCTCGTAGAGTTCTCGTACAATAATAGTTTTCAGGCCAGTCTTAAAGCTGCACCGTTCGAGGCACTTTATAGACGTAAATGCAGATCACCAGTGTGCTAGGATGACATTGGTGAGAGGCAGTTGTTGGGTCCGAAGTTGATCACCAAGACAGTTGATGCTGTGACTCAGATCAGGAAGCATCTTCAGGCAGCTCAGGATAGGCAGAGGTGGTGGGCTGATGTCCATCGGAAGGCTTAGAGTTTGTTGTTGGTGACCATGTTTTCCTTAAGGTATCGCCGTGGCGCAGTGTCATTCGGTTCGGTGGTGGGGGCCAGCTTAGCCCTAGATTTATTGGACCATTTGAGATTTTGGAGCGAGTAGGCAGGGTGGCCTATCGTCTTGCTTTGCCGCCAGCGTTACCAGGAGTGCATGATGTTTTCCATGTCTCACAACTCAGGAGATATATCCACGATGAGAGTCACGTGATCGACTACTCTGAGTTGACCGTGTGGCTGGTTTTGACTTGTGAGATTCCACCAGTTGCTATTGTGGATCGGTGGAAGAAAGTACTTAAAAACAAGGTCATCAAGTTGGTTCGTGTTGCTTGGAATCCTCACTCGCCTAGTGAGTCGACTTGGGAGCTGAAGGAGGAGATTCAACAGAAGTTTTCTCATTTGTTTGAGTAGTGGTTGTTTTGTTTTGTTTTGCCTTGCTTTTTTCTTCTTTTAGGGTTACCCTATGCATATTCTTATTGAATTTTGAGGACGAAATTCTTTTTGTTAGGTGGGTAGGATTGTAACTCCTGTTTTCGTTTTTCGTATTTTTGGTGTATTTTTCTTCTTCTTGAGTATTTGTACACTCTTGTATTTTTCTTGGACCGTATATTGGAGTTGTTTTCAATATATATTCATTTTATTTTATTTTGAGTTCTTTGTGTTTGATTTGTTGTCTTTTTGCTTCGTTCCTCATCAATTGTTGTTCTTTTCTCTTTATTGGATTCTTGTTCTCTTTATTTTGCTCTTGGGTGTTCATGGTGTTTTAGTTGGTTACCCTATTTCTAATCCTATTGCTTTTGATCCCTAATTATTTACCAAAGCCAAATTACCCTTCAATCCTATACAAATCCTATTAAAATCAACTCCTACTAGACAAATCCTATTATAACTCCAAAACTACCCACAACCCAATAACTCAACTCTATATACCTATCTCTCCCTAAACCCTAACCCTAAATCTCCTACTACTACTGACCCCTCCCTCTCTCTCTCTGCTGCACCGTCAACACCCCCGACCGCCATCCGCCGGCACACCCCCTTGCCAACCCCCGACCTACACCCTACTCCCGTCGCCAACACCCCAAACCGAACCCCCATCCCCTAACCACCGCAACCCATTGCACCGAGAGCTCCTCTCCACCATCTCTCCGTCTCTCCCCATCTGCCGGCGTCGTCAGCAGCGCAGGAGCAGCAGCGCCAGCACCAGGCCAGCGCTGCCGTCCCCCTCCCGGCCGTCTCTCTCTTGGTTTTGCACGTGCACATGGTTTGCACGTGTGGTTATGGATCTTGGTTCGTGACCTTTGTTCGTGGATTTTTGTTCATTGCCGGGAATCCGTTCCCGTTATTCTTGGAGTTCGTTTCGTCTTTGGTTAAGACAAGTAACTTGTACTCAAATTTCTTTGTATGATACAAGTCAAAAATTTCGCTTATAGTGTAGTTGGATTCTAGAGACAACTCGTGTGTGTGTTATCTTTGATGGATTTTGTATTTATTGTGCTATTTGACCATAGTTGCCTCACGACACAAAAATCAACATGAAAATAACTAGGGTTGACCGTTCTTGATCTATTCATATATGTGAGATAATTAGGTAAAATTATGTGTTTGATGAGATCCATGTGATATGATAGTTGTGAACATGTTATATACTGTATTTCATGATGTTTGGATACTTAGTAGACTCTATACCATATTTGATTGTGATTGGAACGAGTTTCGTGTGAGTTATGTTGGTTTTTGTTTTCAAGAGAAAATCTATATTTGTCGATGAACAGTTTTAATTTGTATTTTAGATCCTATTAAAGTCAGAATTTCTAATTTTTGTATTAGATATGAATTGTAGAGAAATCTGTCTTCTTTCCAAACTCTCTCTCTTGATCGATTTCGTTTTTGTATGAGTCAGTTATGGTTGTTTTACTACAGAGGTGTATTCTATTTCCAAATTTCGTTTCATGATGATTTTGATGATTAAACTAGTTTGATATTAGTCCTAATTATATTATTTTGATCTGAAACTTTGTACAGTATTTCTATACCTATCTAGGGATTACCCAAAATTTTGGTGGATTTTATTGATGAGTTTTATGCTTGTTTATGAAAGTTATACTTATTGTATTTTGCTCGCTGTTCTGTAAAGAATCGTATTTTCACCCTATTTTCTTTTATTGTATGAAAAATATTTCTGAAATATGAAAATTAGCTTATTTTGTCTATTTTCATCTCCTTTTGGCGGATTTGGATTTTGTTTCAGGGTTTACGAGATATTACAACTTTTGTACAGCAGTGTTGGAAATTCCAGATTTGCCAAACTAGCGTTTCTTGATGTTTTCTGGTTTTTGTTGACTGAACTAATTTTACTAGAATATTATGAAACTTTATAAGATTTTGCGAATTACTATATGTATAACTTAAATATAATGTCATATGGAATATTTTGTGAATTACTATATGGCTTATATATAATCGCTGAATTTGTATGCAAGTCTATTTTTCAGATTCTTTGATGGATTCAGATTTGGATTTCTTTAGTAACGGAAATCACTGTTTTAGTACTGTACTGTCATACTATCCTGAATATGAACATACACTATTTTGCTCGTTTATGTGACCGAATATCACCTATGCATGTTAATTTGTTTCCCTGAACCTAATACTGATTATACCATGTTAGTTTGGCACTATTTCATGCACTATCATAGCTGTTGCTAACCATAATAAAAGTGATCAAGCCGGGGTTTCTTAAGGGAAGATCTAGTAGTGAAAAATATGGAAACATGTACTTGGAAGGGAACTAGTGTTCCATACTGTTATTGTTACTGTTACTCTTACTGTTACTTTTACTGCTACCGTTACTGTTACTTTTACTGTTACTGCTACTGTTACTTATACCTGAGTACACTGCCCCATTATGGTCCACTGTGAAATCTAAAAGCGAAACTGTTAGTTGTAGCAACCATGTGTTATAATATGGGACGAATGAAGTGCTACCTAGCTAGTAATACACACAATACTGTAAGAACATAAGACTGATACTGTTAGACTGATACTGTTGAACTGATAATGTTATACTGTTACACTGATATACTGAGCTTACTGTTACTGGACACTGTTAGTTGCCATATGACATTATATTTAACACATTCATTTGTACTGTTAGTATACCATGCTAGTTTACTTTGTTTTACTGATTCATGCTAGTTATTACTGTTGATGCATTATTCCATGCTATTTGTTAGTTTTCCATGTACTTGTATCCTACATTATAAGTGGCCCGTAACTTGTATTGATGGGTACTTATTTTCTCTTTCCTTCTCCTGCAATTATTAATTGCAGATCAGGATGGTCAGCTGCTCGACGGCATTGGGGCGAAATGAGATATTAGTGCTGGATTTCTTGCTTATTAGTATTACTATTATTGTTGCTTTGAATAATGTATTTTGATTACTTGGATTTACTTTGTATTTTGGGCGATGTGACCCAGGATTTTGTCTTGTCCAGATTTGAATTTATTTGAGATTAATACATTTTGTTTCAAGTAAATTCTGTGGTTCATTAATGCAATTTTGCATGTGTGTGGTTGATTCTCTTTCTTCCGGCTTTGATTATTTTGTGAGATGTTGTAAAGATTCCTGAACAGCTTATGGATGATGCAAATTATTCACTGGGTTGAATCGCGTATCCGTTTTCTGTATTCTATTTTGGGAAGCGGGGTGTGACAGTAATAGGGACCCCAAGGCCTTTGGGGGGAGGATGGTTATGCACGGAATTCACCTCTCGGATGAAGGCTTTTTGAGAGGAGTTCGAATCTCCCCCCATTGGGCCTCCGTGTATGAGATGTAGGATAACTTCAGCTTTAGAATCTGGGGGTCTCGGCGTGCCGCTCGGTTCACTTATTAGCCCCCTTATGGGACAGAGGAGGATCTACCCTGTCCTTTCTCACGAACCTGGAATGTTGCTCTCTCTGACTAAGGGCCTCGATCTCGTCTTTTAGGGCCCGACAGTCATCCGTGTCGTGGTCGTGGTCACTGTGAAAGCGGCACCATTTGTCCATGTTTCTCTTTTTTCCCAGTGTGTTCATATTCGGATGTGGTGGGAGGAGACCTTCTTTCCCGACCTCCATCAGGATGGCTGAAACACTCACGTTGAGTGGAGTAAACTTCTCGAAGCGACAGTGACAGTGGCCTCCATTATCTTTCTGGAGCTTCTTAGCTCCTTCTTCTTCGGCGCCCTTCTATTTGTTTCTGGAGGACGATCCCTCAAGTGTGGGGTGGTTGAGAGCCTCTTCCGCTCGGATGTACTTCTCACTTCTAAGCAGGAGTTCTGAGAAATCCCGTGGAGGCTTCTTGGCAAGGGATGCCCTGAGATTGTCGTTAGTGACGTTGGATTGGAAAGCAGTAGAGGCCACCGACTGGTCTACGGAGACGATGGACCGGGCATCGTAGGTGAAACGCTTAACATAGTCCTTAGCCGCTTGCCCTTCCTTTGATGGAGTAATAGTAAAGAGGTGCTCGTCTTTTCAGCGCGGTGGCTACTTACGAAATGAGTAAGGAAGAGCCCTTCGATCCGATCGAAGGAGAAGATGGAGGTCGGGGCGAGTCGTGAGTACCATTCTCTTGCTGGCCCATTTAGCGTGGCCAGAAAAGTTTTGCAAAGAAACGCGTCCGATGCCCGGTGAATCATCATGAGAGTTTTAAAACTGTCGATGTGGTTAGTGGGGTCTGACTCCCCGTTGTATGACTCAAAGTAGAGGGCTTGAAGTTTTTTGGGACCAGGGCTTCCATGATGGTCCAGGAGAATGGAGGCCTGCTTGGGCGGAAATTCCTCGCCCGTTGTTCCTCTCTTTGTCAAGTCGGCCAAGGTGCCACTCCATCTCGTGGAGACGATGGTAGACCGAGTCTTCCCTTCGGTTATATCTTGCTGAGCCCCGGGACTCGTCCTTATGCGGAAGGGGAATGGGAGTGCGACAGTGATATCTTGGGGTAGGTTGAGGACTGGGAGTGCGACGACAATAGCTTGGGACAGGATGAGGACTAGGCACTCGCTGATTGTGGTTAGGAGCAACATTGAGGGCCCTCAGAACTGCTTCTTGAAACTGCTGGAACTCCGCCCTTGTAACGAGTGCCTCCTGATCTTGGTGGTCCCTTGGAGCGGCTGACAAGTTGGGGTGCGGCTCCTCCTCTAACGGTGCAGGGGTGACTCCCTCCATCTCCTGGGAGAGTTAGATCTTCTGCGGTCCGATCTACAGGGAGATCAGGCTCTAGGGGACCAAATCGCTGGACCCCTTTGATGCTCACGGAGAGAAATCCCATCATGGGTTCGCCTCTCATCCAAGCGGGTTCGAAGATCTATCCCATGCTGCCGGTTGATAATAACGTGTCGGAGATCCTTCGGCGTTGGAGGATTGTGAAAGGCCATGGAGTCAGATGAAGGATTATGTATCGAGACATGGTCATGATGAGGAGGTTGCCCTTTGGCGACTTCGGAGGGAGGGTCCCGCAGCAGCCCCTTGAGGCCCTTAAGGAGCATGTGGGGTTGAGGTTGCTGAGGAAGGGGCCGGCCAGGATGCAGTTGTTGGACGGATTGAGGGAGAGGCTGTCCAGGCTGCAATTGTTGGACTTGCTGGATGGGTTGAGAGAGGACCTCCTGAGGTGGAGGAGGAGAAGGAGAGGGAGTGGCTCTGTTGTTGGAGACCGTCACCTTCCCCTTCTTTGGAGGCATAGCTTGAAACTACTTTTGTTGATGAAATAGGGTTGGATTGCTTTTCGTTTTCCACAGAGGGCGCCAATCTGTTGCTGCTGATTTCGGTGTGGGAGCAAACAGATAAATTTGTGGATTCTTCGAGGAAAACGAATAAGCAAATCTGTTGACTTTCACCGACGTTTGACTGGTTTCTTGTCGCTGCCTATGACCTGCAAAAAAGTTCGATACACCGGGATGGATCCCGGTGATGAACCCTCTGACGCACTTGTCAGTAATCAGGAAGATTATGAAAAAGCTTTATATGGAAAAAGTTTGATTACCTTGTTATGGTGGGGGAAGAGGGGGATTTATAGTCACCTTTAGAGACAGTTTAGAGATAAGGATTTATCCCTATGTCCTGGTATTTTTGGATAAGATGTGGAGTTTAAACTCGTTTCATGATAAGAGAGTTGGTTAAAACTGCCTCTCAGAGATAATCACGAATTTGAATTACTCTTTAAATATCTGAATTGGTTCGTAATGGGTTGATACCCATATCCAATAGGACAGATCCGGTTATGGGTTATTGGGCTTTGAAGAAAGACCCAGTCCCCAATTCGGACCCGTTTATACATGAAATTACTGTTTTACCCCTGAGAGTTTTAAGATTCGTGCCCGATTTGAACGGTCCTGATTTAATCCTATTTTTAGCCATATCAATTATTATGGGTACCTAACCCATAACGTTAGAGAGTAGAGCTTTCACTAGCATATATGTACCATACCACTAGTGTTTTCATTCAGGATTAGACCACCCTCCAACATCCAATTGGTATGTTTTTCTGTCCAATCGACATCACTTGCATTTGCCTCCTAACCAGACTTCGACGAATCCACTCCTTCATCGAACCAGGCATCTTAGAAGCAAGTGAGCCAATTAAGTGTTTATCTCCCTTGTTTCAGGCACGACAAGTACGTTCAATGATCATTCTTCTCATTCCAATAGGAAGAATGATCTAAGTGTAGCTCATGTTCCTGTAATGGGCATGTAGTTGATGTGGAATTAATGCTCTGCCCTTGAGAAGCTTTACGGTGCATGCTAGGATCGTGTGGCTGATTTTACCCATACATAAGCCCCCCACTCCTGAAGGTTGGGTATCACAGTCTTTGATGAGTAGTTTGCTATTTTTCAGGTGATCAAAAGAACCTACTGGAGCTTCAAGGACCCATTGAATCTTGCTCGGAGCTTCATCTTCTATGGGTACTACAAATTTTGTAGAGATTCTAGTAACTTTATCTGGATTTTCTAAAAAAATTAATCAAATTTTCCAAATTTGTAATTACTTTTTTGAAATTTAAATTATTTTTTTTTCCAAATTTTAATTATTTTCTAGAATTTTTAATTAAACTTTTTGAAGTTATAATTGTTTTTGGAATGTTTCTTAAAAAACAAATGGGGGCACGAGCTTCGGGGAGATTCGAAGGACCATATTGTGCATTTGTGCTAGGATGCTTGAACGACACATCGAGCACCGACCGCCAAGGTGCTCGACCGGGTCGACCCGAAAGTGTCCCGCTCAGCGAGGGGGAGAGGGTCCGAACAAATTGAGCATCGAGTTTCAGTTTTTATTGTGCTTTCCTTGCAAATGGCTCGAGTGACGCGTCAAGCACCAAGCCTATAAAAATAGGCATTTTGGTGAAGGGATCGATCGATACATCCAATTACTGAGCCTATGAAAATAGGCAATTTTGGTGAGGGGCTCGAACAACACGTCAAGCACCCAGCCTACGAAAATAAGTATTTTTTTGTGGGGGTTCGAAGGACATGTCGAGCACTGAGTATATGAAAATAAGCATTTTTGTGAGATGCCCGAACGACACGTCGAGCACCAAGCCTATGAAAATAGGCAATGTAGAGTGTTGAGGGATCGGCTGGGTGAGTCTTCATAATTGGAAAAAATTCTCCGATGATGGCTCCCTAGATGTTAGGAACCATGCCACGTCATTGATGTAGTTATCAAGGTGTGTCATGTCGCCGATGTAGTTATCGGGGCATGCCACGTCATCGATGTAGTTATCGAGGCATTTTCTAAGCCTCTTAGTTTCTACGGTTGGATATATGAAGCGTGTATGTTGCAGATATTGCCACATCAATGCTCGCATTTATTGCGGTGTCTGCCTTGAATTTTCCCCTTTAGCTCTATTTAATCCCCCCCCCCCCTCTCCCCTCCTCTCTTTCATTTCTCTCTACCTTGTTCATTTCTCCCTAAGAGCTTCTCTCTCCTCACCACTTTCTTTCTCTAGATTTCTGATTCCGAGGAATTGTCGATATCAATCGTCGTTAGTTTCATCGTCTTCTTCCCCATATAATTTATTTTTTTTCCAAATAATGTTTAGGGTCCAGTTCTGTGATTCGACCCCCACATCTGGCCAGGAAGAGAGTGAAACCAAGTCTGCTCACTCGAAACAGGTGGTGGAGGTGCAGTCCTGAGTGTCATCATCTGAGGAAGGAGATGAGGTTCAAAGGGTCGTCGTCCTCCAATGAGGAGGACGATATCCAGATACAACTTGTACCTCCTAAATCTCCAAGCCATAAGAAGAAGAAGAAGAAGAAGAAGAAGAAGAAACTTTGTAGCGGAGGCAGAGCCTACTGAGTACTTGGACGACTGTGCCTTGTATCATCCTCATTTTGCATATCCTATACTCGCTCGGGTGTACCCTCAAGATCTCCATCATGTGAAAGGAATCAACCTCCTTCACCTAAAAGTTGTTGGTCGAAGCCAATCGCACGCAGAATATATTGTCAGGGGTCAATCTCCTAACCATCTGGAATGTTTTCTTCTTTCAGAAGGAGAGCTCTTTCTCCCCAGACCTGACATCTGCCACACCACCTTGCTCACTCTAGGGTTCTGTATGTTCCCCTTTGATGTTCTCCAATCGGGCTTGCATCTGCTGATTCACCCCTTCACCAAGGAGGTGCTAAACTGGTTTGGGGTGAGCCCGATGCAACTGGATCCAAACTCTTGGAAGCATGTGGTTAGCTTCCTTTTGCTATGCAGGAGGAGGGATGTTTTGCGCCGAGCTTGAAGAAATTTTGGTGGTGCTTCTGTCTTTGCGCTCTCCAAGTAGGCTCTAGGCGGTACTACCTCTCTCCTCGAACTAAGAAGCATGCGATCAAGGATCACCCTGACTCCATGAAGAACTAGAGATCCAAGTATTTCGTGGATCGGGGCTCCAATCCATGGAGCATCCCCATACAGTGGGAGTTTAACGTACCGAGAGTCAAGGCCTCTTAGGAGAGAAAGTACTTAAATGAGGAGTTAGAGGGGTTCGACCGCTTGTTTTTCCAAGGGGTGGTCGTCTGGACCGAGTTGAAGGAGAAGCATTTTGTTAAGTGGGGGCTGAGTTCGATAAATCCTAATAAGTTTTCCTTGTAGTAATTTTTTGATTTATGTTCAACTTTTTATATAACTTATCTCTTCTTTGCAGAGATGGTCAATGAGGAAGAGGTTCTTACTCGAAGGCTTGAAATGCAGAGGAAGAAGCCAGACGGCTCAAAGAAAAGCTATAAGAGGTCTGCTAGTTCGACCTTAGCTCTCCTGCCTTCAAATAAGGTAGTGGTGGTGGCCAAGGAAACCCCAGCCGAGCCTTCGAGGGTCCCTTCAATCCCTTTAATGCTCACCGTCACCAAGCTAGTCAACACGCTTCTCCTTGCCCTTACTCCCGCGACACAAGTACTGATCGACAAGCCTGACTGGAAGGTGACGATCATCGGCTTTGTGACTGAGTTGAGGACCGCGGTTGAAGCGATGGACAACTTTGCTCCACCATGGGATTGGGCGAAGCTCGCTCATGAGGCGTTGCACTCTAGTTATCTAAAGTGTTCCCAGGCCGAATGTGTGGTGAATAGCTGACCCCTTCACCTTTCCTCGTTCTTATTTGCCTAATTTTTTCTAAGTCATTGGCATTTTCTTTTTGCAATCACTCTCACGGCACCGAGATGAAGCTCCAACATGAGTACGAGATGAGGTGCTTCCAGAGTAGGGTGGCGACGGTCGAGAAAGAGTGCATAAACACCAAGGTGGCCCTTGATGCCTCGGTGGTAAGGGAGAAGACACTGGCGATGGAGATGGCCTCGCTCACCGCTGAGTGCGAAAGGTTGTTGGAAGAGAGGGAGGAGCTAGAAGCAAAGGCGAGGGAGGAAGCGAAGGAGAAGATGAAGGAGGAGATAGAGGTTGTTCGGAAGGATGCCATCGACATGATCATAACCTTCGAGGATCGGGGAGGCCATCAAAGACATCGAGGAGCGGGTGGTCGGCTTCTGAGGTGCGGGGTATAGTTACCTCTTGACAGAATGGATGCCCAGGGCCGGTGCGGAGGAGGATACCTCGGCTCCTCCGGAGGGGGAGACGGGGACAAATGAACCTCACATTGCGTGTAAAGAGACGCTCCCTGCCTCATAGGGCATGAATTTTTTTGTTGTTGTTGTAATATTTGTACTTTTTGCCAAACTACGGACTGGCTACCACTATGTAATTTTCTTTTTTATTAATGAAAGACTCACTTTTCACCGAATCATTTTGTGTTCATGTAAATTCTTGAATTATCCTATTAGATTTTATAAGTTTTGAAGTTGAGGCAACGTGTCTTTATGCTTGTTGTGACTCCTTTGTTTATATTGTAGATCGTCGTGTACACTGGGGGGACCCACGGGGCTCCGAGGTGGCATGCCTTCAAAAAAATTACGAGTGATGGAGTTAGGGCTCGCCCACTTGCTCAAACCGTCGTATGAGGTAGAGTTGGAGCTCGCTCACTTAAAGGTTGTATTGCTGAGACAAACGCTAAACTTATTCGTCTTCATGATGGGTTGCATGAAGCCACACTATGAGAATTTGAAGGCGGTGTTACTTGAAAGGGACCAAGAGCTCGCTCTCCTGCAAGGGGACCGTCACTTAGGTTTTTTGTTGCCTCCTTAGGTGGAGAAAGGTAGCCATGGTAAGGAAGTTCTTCTAGGGGATTTGCTTATCGAGATGGATTTGGCGATTTATCGTCTAAAGTCGAAGTTAGGGGAATTGCAAACGCGGAGCACTTATCGTCCTAGTGGTTGGGAGACACCCCTAAGAGTTATCCGTGGGTACCCAGGGGACACCCAAAGCAGAGTGGCTGGGGCATCTACTAGGGGTGGGCTACATCTTGGCCACTGTGACGTCCAAACTAGATCGGTCGGACTGGTCCCTCCTTCCGATTGTTTAGGTGGTCCGGGTGAATTCTCTCAAATGTGATAACTTTTCAGATGAACCACAACTCTTAGATGAAGTTTTCCTCACCCGAGTGGCCATAAGTGATCGGAGCGGGGAAGGAAAGTATGTTGGTCTGACGTGTTTTTGGCTGTTAGAGTCTTATGTAAAAGTGAACGAGATAATGTATCCTCGAGCTTGTAATAAGATATTTGATATGAAATAAAGATCTTTCTTACTATTGATTTTTTATTTATCTTTTTTGTCCTTGCATTGTGATTGTCTAGAGTTTAGGAGCCACGGGAGTATCTCTACAGGCAAGCTGCACTCCAGACTCGGCATTTTTGAGTTAGAAGTTTGCGGGATCATCTCTTAGGAAAGAGATGGACTATTCAAGCGTTAACGAGTTGCAAGAGAAGTTTTGAGTGGTGAGCCAAACTCCGAACTCGTTCATTCGTGAATTGTGGGAGCGACTTTGAGTCACGAGTTTGGACTTCGAACTTGTTGTTCGTGGAGATAACGATTTGTGGGAGCAGTTCTAAATGACGAGCCCAGCTCTGAACTTTCTTATTAGCAAGTTGCGGGAGTATCTTCGAGCCATGAGTTTGGACTCCTAACTTGTTGTTCAAGGGGTTAACAAGTTGTGGGAACAGTTTCGAATGACGAGCCCAGCTTTGAACTTGCTTATTAACAAGATGCGGAAGTAGCTTCAAGCCATGAGGTTGGATTTCGAACTTGTTCTTCGAGGGGGTTAACGAGTTGTGGGAGTAACTCTAGGAAATAGGTGAACTCCGAACTTGTTATTTGAGTGGTTAACGAGTGGTGGAAGCAACTTTAGGGAAGAGTTGGACTTCGAACTTGTTATTCTAAGGGTTAACGAGTTGTGGGTATAGCTTGGGAGAGGAACAGAATACCTAACTCGTTGTCATCATCCAAAGAGTATTACAATAAATTTTTGAAAGAAAATTCTAAGTGTTTTTTGAAAAAAAAATCCAAGTGGCTACCTTGAAGACTAGCCAGTATTACATACTGTAATCATTATAAAGATCAGTCTTATTACAAATCTTAAAAATCTAGTGGAGAGCGTTAAGCACCCTCATTGAACTTCATCAAATTCTCGGCATTCCAAGTTCTGGTATCTCCTCACGCCCCAGGTCTTCGAGTCAGTATGCCCCTAGGCAGATAACTTTGAAGACCTTGTATGGTCCTTCCCAGTTTGGCACGAGGTTTTCCTTCTTACGTGGATCAGAGATCTCCAGCTTTCGTAGGATAATGTCCACTTCTTTGAGGTTTGTTAGGCAGGCTATTTTGTTGTAGTATTTCTCTATCCTTTGCTGATAAATATGTCTTCGTGTAGCCGACTTTTCACAAACTTCTTCAATGAGATCAAGGCTTCCCCTGAGGTCATTTGAGTTTTGTTCTTCATTGAAGGAGAGGAGGCAAAGAGAAGATGACCCAACTTCTAGGGGAATCAATACTTCAAAACCGAAAATGCGGTTGAAGGGGGACTCTCCTGTTGGGGCTCTCTTCGTGGTCTTATAGGACAATAACACACTCAGGAGTTCTTCGATCCATAACCCCTTAGGAGCTTCATCGAGTCTCTTCTTAAGGCCATCGAAGATCTGTCGGTTCGCGTTCTCGGCTTGGCTGTTGGTCAGGGATGAGTGATGGAAGAGAAACATTATTCATTCCCCAGATCAATGCAAAATTTACGAAATTCCTTGGTGGCAAATAAGAAGTGCAGAATCTTATGCTCAGTGATTGATGCTAATAGTTCTGCTTCGATCCACTTTGTGAAGTAGTCAACAGTTACCACTACGAAGTTCCTTTGTCTAGTTGTAGGGAAAATGGTCCAAGTCAGTCCATTCCCCACATGACGAAGGGGATTGGGCATGACATTGAGCTAAGGTCATCTTGGGGCACTCACTTAATAGGGGAGAACATCTGGCAGGAAACACACTAGCAGATGTATTCTTGTGCGTCGTCGATGAGCGAGGGCAAACAATACCCATGACTAAGAATTTTCTGAGGGAGGGACCTCGAGCCTGTTTGGCTGCCACTCATTTCTTTACATACTTCTCTGAGAGCATACTTGACCTCTTCAGGGGAAAGGCATCGTAAGTAAGGTATGCCATCTATGGGAGTGTAGAAGTGTTTGTAAAGGACTTTTTCAAGTATACCTTTCTGCTCCCATCATGATCTTCCTTTCTTCTTTTGGATCCGCTGGGAGGATTCCCTTATCAAGGAAGTGGACCGTTGGTTTCATCCAATTTCCCTCAGGTGTCTATGGGGTTATAACCATAAGCTCCAAGGATTCCTCTTTGATACTTGGCTTCAATAGGAATTCAGTGAGTACAGTGTTATTGAGTCCTTCGAAGGAAGAGGAGGTCAGTTTAGGGAGGGTATTTTCTTGCACATTTTCTTCACAGGGGATCTGAGTAATTTCAGCCCTTAGTTGGTAGCTAAGGTTTCTTTATGCAAGCTCAGTACTGGATCATATGATCATCCATGGCCTCATATTCTCCTAGGATATGGTTCACCACCAGCTGTTAGTCGCTGAACACTTTTACCAACCGGGCCCATGCTTTTCGAGCTAAGAGGAGGCCAAAAATTAGCGCATTGTATTCTACCTTGTTGTTAGAGGCTCGAAAGTTGAGGAGTGAGTACTGGAAGGTGAACTCATCTGGACTGACCAGGATAACCCCGACACTGCTTCCTTTGATGCAAGAGGAGCCATCAATGTAGGCACTGCAGACTGGGGGGTCATTGTCTTTCTTGGGGAGCAGGGATAGTGCTTTCAATGATAAATTCGGCAAAAGCTTGGGCCTTGATGTTCATCCTCGGTTGGTAACCGATATTGTGTTGGCTGAACTCGATGGACCATTTCATAAGTCACCCGGAGGTCTTTATCTTGTGAATCATTTGCTTAAGGGGTTGGTCAGTGAGAACTAAGATAAAGTGTGCTTGAAAGTATGGGCATTGTCTATGAGCAGCCATGATATGAGCATAGGCCATCTTTTCCATTTTGGAATAATGAAGCTCGGCGTTATGAAGGACTTTGCTCACATAGTAGATCGACCTCTAAATCATGTCCTCTTCTTTCACTAAGACGGCACTGCAAGTCTAATATGAAGTTGCCATATAGAGGTAGAGCACCTCTCCCGGATCAGGCTTTCTTAGGAGTAGGGGATTGATGATATATGTCTTGAACTGTTTGAAGGCTTCTTGTTGCGGTTGCTCCCATTCAAAGCCTTTTGTTCCATAGAGAGCTTTGAAAAATGGAAGACACTTCTCCCCCGACTTGGAGAGGAAGTGTCCAATGCTGGCAAGATGCGCTGTAAGTTTCTGGACTTCTTTGATGTTGGACGGGGGAGACATGTCGAGTATAGCTCAGATTCTCTCCGGGTTGGTCTCGATTTCCCTCTGATTAACCATGAATCCTAAGAATTTTACCAAGGAGACCGCAAAGGCACACTTTAGGAGGTTCAGCCTCATATTGTGCTTCTAGAGGACATTAAAAGCTTCTTGGAGGTCAGTCACATGGTCATCCTTCTTGAGGCTCTTCACATGCATATCATCTACATAGACCTCCATGTTACGACCAATTTGTTCGTTAGAGGATATATTCACTAGGCGTTGGTTAGTGGCTTTGGCATTCTACATCTCGAGAGCAATAAAGACTTTGGTCGGTGAAGAACGATGTCTTCGAAATGTCTGGAGAGAACATTCAGATCTAATTGTATCCTGATAAGGCATCCATGAAGCTGATGAGTTCATGCCCGGATGTGCATCGAGCAAGGCGTCAATGGTGGGGAGAGGGATGGGGTCCTTCGAACATGCTTTGTTGAGATCTGTGAAGTCGATAAAAATCATCCACTTGCTATTTTCTTTTTTCAACATGACTACGTTGGCTAGCCACTCTGGGTAGCTTACTTCTTGAATGAAGCAGGCGACAAAAAGATTATCAACCTCTTCCTTGACCGCCTATTGCACGTCGGGGGCAAACTTGCTGCACTTTTGCTTGACCATCTTGACGTTCATATTAACATTATGGTAGTGCATGATTAAATCTTCCGAGATGTCAGGTATTTGGCGGTGGTCCAAGCAAACAAGTCTCGGTTCTCCCTCAGAC
The DNA here is from genome assembly GCA_017893485.1 of Hemerocallis citrina. Taxonomy (NCBI): domain Eukaryota; kingdom Viridiplantae; phylum Streptophyta; class Magnoliopsida; order Asparagales; family Asphodelaceae; genus Hemerocallis; species Hemerocallis citrina. The sequence continues at coordinate 213,518,070 of CM030364.1, read as the reverse complement.
AACTCACAAGTTGTGTAAATTCTTGATTTTGATGATTACAATACAATACACAATTGTTCTATCTTATATAATTCTTGCAGTGTGTACTTAAAGCATTCAAGGCCAATACAATGATGAAGCTTTCAAAAGCATTAGCTTAAGTTACAAAGACAAGAAAGATTTCATGATTCAAGACAAAGACTTCTCAAGAGCTTCAAAAGTGATTTGTTAACTTGAACAAGTGTCTTGTAATTTTGTTTGTAATATTTGTGAGTCTTAGAAATCTTTGTAAAAGCCTTGTCTCACACACACTCACACATCCACTAAATGAAAATAAAGTTTTTCATAATCAAAATGTGAAAATGAAGCTTGTATAAGTTCAGCTGTTGAGAACCAGTTGACTAACTCTTGAAAACAGTCGATTATTCTAGTACGAAACTGACTGAACTCACTCAAGCTCTGACCAGTGGACTCTTATGACAATCCAGTCGACTGTTCAAGTAGTTTTTGACAGTTTTCTGAAGTTTAAATTTTGCTTTTCGAATTTAAATTCTTATAGCCGTTTTATGGCAGTTGGGGAACTGTTTCCCAACGTCTTGGAGAATCTAACTCTATAGATAAAGTATAGAATCCATGTGGAAAAGGTTCCCCAATTATTATCAAGTCATTTTGCTTATTTGAAAGAAAAAGAACAAGTTTTCAAAAGCACTTACTTTCCTTAAGACTTGGTTCTCTGATTTCAGTCTTGTATAACAAAGATTTTGTTCCAGACTAAAGTTAGAAGTTGACGTTTAGCCTCTAAACAAAAAGCACAATAAAAAACAAGGCTTTAGGTTATTGTAATCTTCATTTTGTTGTTATTTTACTCTCGGATTGTGAGAGTAGTCCTCTCGGTTGGAGAGAAAGACTCTTGGTGTAGAGTCGGTTTCACTCTAGGTTGTAGAGTGGGTTTTGCTCTCTATAGTGGTGAGAGAGGTCTACGGATTTGACATAGTTGTTGTCAAATGCCGTAGAGTATTCTTGTAATTTTTCAAGAATAGTGAAAAATCTCAAGTGGGTTGCTTGGAGACTGGATGTAGGCCGGGAGGACCGAACCAGGATATATCGTGGTGTTTGCAGTATTGATTCTCTGTGGTTTGATTTCTTCAACTTGCAATTTCATTTTTGCTGAATCACATTGAAAATCGAGTCTGTACAGTCGACTGGTTTTCGCTTTAAGTCGACTTAACAGACTTGTTGTTATTCTGTTCATTTACTCTTTATCTGGCGCTAACAGTCGACTTATTCCTCTTTGACAGTTGACTTAACAGTTGCGAAAAGTTCAAATATTGTTTAATTTTTATACAACACTATTCACCCCCCCCCCCTCTAGTGTTATTTGCCTTGCATACAGGATCCAACACTTGGTATCAAAGTCTGGTTGAGTGCAATGGCATCTACTTCAAATGCAACTCAATACCAAGAAGGCCAATCCACACAAAGGCTGCCACTCTTTGATGGAACTAACTACAACTACTGAAAATTTAGAATCCATCAACTATAAGATTTGGAACATGACCGAGACAGAATATACCGTACCTACACTTCCCTATGCTCAATGGAATGATGACATAAAGAGCAACACCATGAACAATGCAAAGGCGATGAATGCTCTCTTTTGTGCACTTACCAAAGAAGAGTTTAACCGTGTGTCAAACGCAACAACGGCATACCAAATATGGCATATCTTGAAGTAACACATGAAGGTCCAAATAAGGTCAAAGAATCTAAATTTTCTGTTCTTGTTCACAGGTTCGAGATGTTCCGTATAAAGAAGAATGAAAATGTATCAGACATGATAACAAGATTCCCCGACATCAAAAACTCTCTTGTGGCTTTTGGTAAAACCTATACCCAAGAAGAGATGGTGAGGAAGGTTCTTCGTGCTCTAACCCTCGAATAGGAAAAGAAGACCACCATTATTGAAGAAGCCAACGATTTAACACAACTCTCTCTTGAGAATCTTATGGGAAATCTAATGGCATACTAAGCACAATTGGAGGAACGCAAAAAGGATTTAGAAGCTCAACAAGCCAAGAAGAAATCTCTTGCTTTCAAGGCCATGTCAGATTCAGAAAATGATGATGATGAAGAAGAAATGGCCATGTTCACAAGAAAATTCAAGAAATTTCTTTGCAAAGGTAAATTCAATACTAAGTTTAAGGATACTAATGAACCTCCTACTTGTTTCAAGTGTAATAAGACAGGTTACATGAAGAAGGATTGTCTGTTAGAAAATGCAAAATCAAAAGGGAAAATCTCTAACTTCAAAAAGGACAAATTCACGAAGAACAAGTAAATGAAGAACAAGAAGGCCTATCAAGCAACTTAGGATGATAGTGACTCATCATCGGAAAAAGAGAATGAAGAATCAAATGAAGTCGCAAACGTGTGCTTCATGGCTACTCAAAACGATGTAAGTGACAATATTAACCCTAATGATTTATTAGAAGCTTTTAATGAAGTTTTTCAAGAACTAAAAAAGTAGAAGATAAGAGTTAAAAATCTAGAGAAAGTTGATCAAACACTTTCTCAAGAAAAATCTTGATTTACAAGTTGAAGTCAAGTCTTTAAATTCTCGTTTTTCCAACTTGGATATAGATCTTATATCTCTAAAGAAAAATTATGAACAGATATCTAAGAATGTATCCAAGTTCAATAAAGAAAAAGAGAATTTAAATGAAGTTCTCCAAAATCAAGTTCAATCTAATAAAAAGTTTGGACTTGGTTTTCAAATAACTCTTGAAAAATGTCATTCTTCTAATAACACTAGTAGTAATAAGATTTATTCTGTTTCTAGTGTAAAAAATAAGTTATATGATTTTTTTTGAAAAATCAAAAATTATTTTTAATCATGAAAATAGTAATCTTTCAGATCAGACTAGTCGACTGACTCCTAATTTCGGTCATCTGTCCAGAGGTATGAAGTCTTATTCAAAAAGACAACAACCTCATATAAGTCGACTAGTTTCACCTCTCAGTCGACTGCCACCATAAAACAGTCGACTGAAGGGTACAACAAAGTCGACTGGATAGAGCAAAAATATTTGGATTCTAGTCAACCTGAATCTTAATGATAAGATTACTTATATAAATTCTTTTGTTCATAATGTCTGTAATTCTATTAATTATAAGTCTGTATATGGTGGTAAGTCAAACTCACTTTGGGTTTGGTTTCCCAAACACGAATCTCTTTCAGACACAATGAAAAGGGTACCATATTCATAATTCATATTTTATAGGTACCTGAATGGGAACGATGGATACTTAACAGCGGATACTCTAAATACATGACTGGCCATGCAAACTTACTCTCTTACATACAAGATATAGATAGAGGAACTGTTACATTTGGTGACAATAACAAAGAAAAAGTTATCGGAATAGGCATGGTCGATAAGAACACTACACCTATTATAGAAGAGGTATTCTTAGTTAGTGGTTTAAAGCATAACTTGTTAAGTATTAGTCAATTATGTGACAAGGGTTATAAGATAGTATTTAAAAAAGATGCATGCTTAATTTATGATTCGTCTTTGAAAAATGTGATTTTTCAAGGTTTTAGAAAGAATAATATATATGAATTATGTTTAAAAACAAATGAGTTTTCAAATGATTTTTTTTTAGTTGCTTCTAACAATGATTCTTGGCTTTGGCATAAGAGATTTGGACATGTAAATATGAAAAACATTGCTAAATTATCTAAGAATAACCTAGTTAAAGAACTGCCAAAATTATCTTTTAAGAGAGATAAAATGTGTGATGTATGTCAAATAGGAAAACAAGTAAAATCTACTTTTAAAACCAAAGAAATGATTTCTACTAGCAGGCCTATCGAATTGATCCATATGGATTTATTTGGTCTTACTAGAGTCGCTTCTTTAAATAAAAGTAGACATGTATTTGTTTTAGTATATGATTTTCGATATTTACATGGGTATTCTTTTTAAAACATAAAAATGAAGCCTTTGAAGAATTTGCAAATTTTTGCAAACGTATTCAAAATAAAAAATCTCTAACCATAGTCACTATTAGAAGTGATCATGGTGGAGAATTTGAGAATGAAACGTTTTCAGAATATTGCAACAAGAATAGTATAACACATTCATTTGCATTTTCTAGAGCTTCACCACAAAATGGAGTGGTTTAAAGAAAGAATAGGATATTGCAAGAATGTGATCATACTTGTTGAAAGTAATTTACCTAAATACTTCTGGGCTGAAGCTGTTTCTACAACATGCTATATTTTAAATAGAATATTAATTAGGCCAAAGCTTAAAAAAATTTGTTTTGAATTATTTTATGAACGAATTCCTAAAGTATCTTATTTTAAAGTATTTGGTTGTAAGTGTTTCATATTAAACACAAAAGATAATCTAGATAATTTGATGCTAGATCTAATGAAGGTATCTTCATTGGATACTCAAATAGGAGTAAAGCATATAGAATTTTCAATAAGCCATCTTTGACTATTGAAGAATCTATGCATGTTTCATTTGATGAATCTTTACCTTCATCTAATATTATTGAAGATGATGAAATTGAATCATCGCCACTAGATAACATTATTAAATCATTTGAGCAAACTACCCTAGATAAGTCGACTGATGGACTTCCTAAGTCGACTGATAGACTTCCTAAGTCGACTGATGGGTTTATTAAGTCGACTGATTCTGTAGCGATAACTCAAACTTTACCAAAGTCATTTGTTGAAGTTCGAGATCATCCTCATGACTTAATTATTAGTGACATCTCACATGGCATTCAAACAAGATCCCATTTTAATATGATTTCTCATACAGCTTTCTTAACGAATTTTGAACCAAAAAATATTCAAGAAGCATGTAGGAATGAATTTTGGTTGAATGCTATGTAAGATGAACTTAACCAATTTGTAAGAAATGATGTATGGGATTTAGTTCCATGACCTCCTGATCATACTATTATTGGTACCAAATGGGTCTTTAAAAATAAGTTAAATGAATCAGGACAAGTTGTTACGAACAAAGCTAGATTAGTTGCTCAAGGATATAATCAAGAAGAATGAATTGATTTTGACGAATTGATGTTTTTTTTTCCGAGTTGATTTTTGTACTTTTTTTATGTTTTCTGATTTTGTACTTTGTCTTATGCACAAGTAATTTGGATGTTCATGTATACATTTTCTCTCTTTGTATTGTCATTTATGCTATGGTCCTTATCTATGGATGTTTGTTTATTTTTTGTTGATGAGAAAGGGGGAGAAAATATCTGTTATTTACTTTATTGTGTTATTTACTTTATTGCGCTTTACTTTATTGTGCATGTTGTACTTTATTCGGGGGGGGGGGGGGGGGGGGGGGGGGGGGGGTTGTAACGCCCCGCCCCAATACTCAGACAAATTATAAATACTATGTAGTACAACTGCCCACCACAGACTGCCTCTCAAAAGGTGGTTAACCGGATTGGTGACTCTTGATCCTCGGCAATAGTATTTATACTCAATTTATCTTCGCAAATTCCCGATATGGGACTATATTTCTCAATCCTCTCACAAATCTCAATAGTCAGTCGACTGCTGGCAGTACCAGTCGACTGTCCTCTACCAGTCGACTGCTGGCAGTACCAGCCGATTGTTAGCTCAAGATCTGGGGTATTACATACACCCCCCCTTAGGAATCAGCGTCCTCGCTGAGAGCACAGGGCACACATCTCGTGTAGGACCGCCCTTTCTAGCACCCGGCATGCTCCGTGAATAGGCCCGCAGACCCTCGACACGCAAACATATGTACCCCACGAATAGGCCCCTCCCAGGCCCTCGACGTGCAGATACACCCCCACCCGGTGTGTCGAAAGTCGGCTCTGATACCATTTGTAACGCCCCGCCCCAATACTCAGACAAATTATAAATACTATGTAGTACAACTGCTCACCACAAGCTGCCTCTCAAAAGGTGGTTAACCGGATTGGTGACTCTTGATCCTCGGCAATAGTATTTATACTCAATTTATCTTCGCAAATTCCCGATATGGGACTATATTTCTCAATCCTCTCACAAATCTCAATAGTCAGTCGATTGCGGGCAGTACCAGTCGACTGTCCTCTACCAGTCGACTGCTGGCAGTACCAGCCGATTGTTAGCTCAAGATCTGGGGTATTACAGGGGGGGTTGCTCTTTATTGTATATCTTTTACAATTATGGGTAAGCATCATGTTGTGTAAATTCTTACTATATACTATTTTAAGTTATTGTGTTGTCATCATCAAAAAGGGGGAGAATGTAAATTCTTGATTTTGATGACTACAACACAATACACAATTGTTCTATCTTATATAATTCTTGCAGTGTGTACTTAAAGCATTCAAGGCCAATACAATGATGAAGCTTTCAAAAGCATTAGCTCAAGCTACAAAGACAAGAAAGATTTCATGATTCAAGACAAAGACTTCTCAAGAGCTTGAAAAGTGATTTGTTAAATTGAACAAGTGTCTTGTAATTTTGTTTATAATATTTGTGAGTCTTAGAAATCTTTGTAAAAGCCTTGTCTCACACACACTCACACATCCACTAAATGAAAATAAAGTTTTTCATAATCAAAATGTGAAAATGAAGCTTGTATAAGTTCAGCTGTTAAGTACCAGTTGACTTACTCTTGAAAGCAGTCGACTGTTCTACTACGAAACTGACTGAACTCACTTAAGCTCTGACCAGTCAACTCTTATGGCAACCCAGTCGACTGTTCAAGCAGTTTTCTAAAGTTTAAATTTTGTTTTTCAAATTTAAATTCTTACGGCCGTTTTATGGCAGTTGGGGAACTATTTCCCAACGTCTTGGAGAATCTAACTCTATAAATAGAGTATAGAATCCATGTGGAAAAGGTTCCCTAATTATTATCAAGTCATTTTGCTTATTTGAGAGAAAAAGAACAAGTTTTCAAAAGCACTTACTTTCCTTAAGACTTGGTTCTCTGATTTTAGTCTTGTATAACAAAGATTTCGTTCGAGACTGAAGTTAGAAGTTGACCTTTAGCCTCTAAACAAAAAGCACAATAAAAAACAAGGCTTTAGATTGTTGTAATCTTTATTTTGTTGTTATTTTATTCTCAGATTGTGAGAGTGGTTCTCTCGGTTGGAGAGAAGGACTCTTGGTGTAGAGTCGATTTCACATTAGGTTATAAAGTGGGTTTTGCTCTCTCTAGTGGTGAGAGAGGTCTATGAATTTGACATAGTTGTTGTCAAAGGCCGTAGAGCATTCTTGTAATTTTTCAAGAATAGTGGAAAATCTCAAGTGGGTTGCTTGGGGACTGGATGTAGGTCGGGATGACCGAACCAGAATATATCGTGGTGTTTGCAGTGTTAATTCTCTGTGGTTTGATTTCTTCAACTTGCAATTTCATTTTTGCTGAATCACATTGAAAATCAAGTCTGTACAGTCGAATGGTTTCCGCTTTAAGTCGACTTAACAGACTTGTTGTTATTCTGTTCATTTACTCTTTTATCTGGCACTAACAGTCGACTAATTCCTCCTTGACAGTCTACTTAACAGTTGCAAAAAGTTCAAATATTATTTAATTTTTATACAACACTATTCAACCCCCCCCCTTTAGTATTATTTGCCTTGCATATAGGATCCAACAAGTTGTTCTTTGACTCTGTGGGAGAAAGCTTTGCTTACGCGAAAACACTTGGCCTACTCTTCTTGGGAGAAGAGAATCTCTTCTAGTTCATCCGCGGGCTCAGAATCAAACAACCATAAAGTCCATTGCCTTAGTTTGGGTAGCTGGAGCTTTTCCCGCTGTCACATCAAGGGTGGCTATTCCTTCGATTTGGATCGGAGCCATACAGAACCCATGGAGAGTGTACTAGATAGGTTTAAGATGGTAACTAAAGAGCTTAAGGCCTTCACAAGCTTCCAAGAAGAGGATGTTCACTGTGCTGCATTGTCAACCAAGATTCAGCGTAGAGGCTGACTACTAGTGCATCGCAATGAGGCATTCGGATGCCTTCCAGCTCTTTTTAAAAGACAGATACTAGAATTCCCAAGCACTTAGCGGGAGGGAAGTTGTGCACTGAGTTTACTTATCGGACGTACGCATTCCAGGAAGAGTTAGACTCCCTGCCCATGGGTCCTTCTTGGATGAAGTGGAAGACCTCCATGGGCTCCGGGTCGTGGGGATCGGAATATCTCTTTGCGCCCTTGTTAGCTCCACGAGCTAGAGGAGGCTCGACCTTATCTTTTCGGGTGCACTTGGAGAGGTAGCCTTTTTGGATAAGAACTTTGATCTCGTCATTGAGTGCTCAACAGTCGTCAGTGTTGTGGATGTGTCCCTATGAAATCGGCATAATAAGCTTATGTCTATTTTCTTATCAAGCATGTTCATCCTAGGAGGGGGACAGAGAAATTCAGCTCCTTCAATTTTCAAGAGGATCGTTGATATGTTGGAGTTGAGGGGGGTGAACATGTCGAAGTAAGGCACCATAGGAGGATGACACTGGCCCGATCCATCATTCTGGAACTTCTTGGGCCCTTCTTCGTTGGTATTCTTATGTTTGTTCCCTGATGAAGGTTCATCTTGGCTCTGGGGATCAAGAACTTCTTCAGCTCGGATGTACTTCTCACTCCTTAGTAGGAGTTCAGAGAAGGTCTGAGAGGGCCTCTTTACCAGGGATGCTTTTAGTTAAGGTGGTAGACATTGTTTCTGAAGGCAGCAACCACTTATGTAGAGTCATTGGAAGGGATGGACTTGAACTCATCTGTGAAGCATTAAAAAAAATCCTTGAGATGCTCTCTGTTCCTTTGCTTCAAGTCGAGCAAGGAAACACTCGTCTTCTTAGCCTTGCAACTGTTGACAAAATGGATGAGGAAGAATTCCTCTAGCTGATCAAAGGAGAAGATGGACCCGGAGAGAAGTAGGAGTACCATTCCTGTACGGATCCCTTCAGTGTTGTTGGGAACGTTCTACATAGGAGCACGTCAGAGGCTTGGTAGATCATCATGAGAGTTTGGAAATTCTTGATGTGATCCGTTGGGTCAGATTCTTCGTTGTAAGACTTAAAGATTGGCAGCTTGAAGTTCTTTGAAACGGGGCTTCAAGAATTGATCTGTAGAAAGGGGATAGACTAGGGCGGTAGCCTCTACCTTGGTGATCCTCCTCATGAGCAAGGTGATCCTCCTTATTTTGGAGGCTACAAGGGAACAAGTCTTCATGTCCAATGGATCGAGTTGACCCGCGAGACCCTTTTAGTTGCACAAATCTAGGATGGTGATCACTTGTTTGACGGTTTATGTTTGGGGCAAGTCAGAGGGCTTTGAGGGCTTGATCGTTGATGTCATGGAACTCAGCCCGAGTGATTGGTGCCTCCTCTTCTCTGTTGTTCTTGGTTACCCGCCAACTGACCAGGGTCGGGTTTCTCTCACGTCTTCGCCCTCTTGGCAAGGGCGTTCGATGAAATTTTTGCAGCCGAGAAGATGGGCTTCTCTTGCTCCGTTGGTGTTTTGAGCAGGGGTCTTCGTCTCAGTTGCGCCTTTCGTCTAAGCGTCAGTAGAGATATGTTTCGAAAACTGAATTAAGAGGGTGTGGCTCCATGATGTTTTATATTCCACGAATTTCTTTCTATGACATGAGAATGGTTTGGTTGAGTAAAGCTAAATTTCGACCAAGCTTTTATCGAAAAAGTTTCCATTTGCGGCCTCTGGATTTGTTTCGAAAACTGAATTAAGAGGGTCTATTATTACAGCTTGTGGAGCATGTGTATATGCACTAGATGCGGTATTGAGAGGACTGCGGTGAAAATGTGATGTGCATGCCATGACAAAAGATATGGTTAGAAGCAAACTAGTTGATTGTTTGTTATACAACACCTCCCATGCAATTTTTGGTTTATGGGAATGCTATAGTGTAATTCTTATTCCAATAGAGTTTCCCAATTGAGTTTTCTCTACCGAATAGTTATGCGGTTGAAAGATGTATATAATTTGGGAATTAGTTCTAAGATTATATAGTTCAGATCAAATTTCAAAGTAGATGGTATCTTTAAATTTGACTTGAAAATATGTATTTAAAATTAAAGATTAGTGATTATATAGAAAGCACACCTGCTCCCGATATCTAGTCATAAGTTACTAATAATGAAGAGATATTTTGATAAGTACATGAGCAAAAAATAGGCACTGGAGCAAGTCCCTTCTAATAAAAGACTAGCTGGATCAATATGTTTAATTTTCTCTAATATCTTATTCAATTTTAGACTAATATAAAAATATCATTAGATGAATAGGTGGAAGAAACAAAAAAAACGAGGACAATCTTCCAATGATATTGCTACCAGAGTTATGAGATGAATGTCAATTGTATCTTTCATACAATGTCACCCAGTTATCACAAACTTGGGGTGTAATGTCATCCATTGCTTATGCCGTCATTAATTCTATTATTTATAAAGCATATGCAATATACATCAGGGCAGAGTATCTCTAATTTATATTATAGGCTATATCTCTAATTTATATTATGGGCTAAATTTTGAAAAACTTCACTGAACTATTGCTCGTTTTTTATAAACTTTCCTCCGCTATTACTTTTTCATGAACCTCACTCTACTTAGTTTCTTTAGTTAATCCACATTTTCGGGTCTGCCATTTTTTAGAATTTTTTGTAACTTAGTCCAGTAGTCAACAGATATTTGTGATTTAGTCCTCCAAATCATAGCATTTGCAATTTAATCTCCCAATTATATTGACTTGATTAGGCTTTTTATAATTTAGCCCATTAATTGATGAATATTTGCAACTTTTAGTCCCTTAAATTGTAACATTTGCAAATAAGTTCCCAGTCCCCAAACTGAACATACATTAGGATACTCTCCCTGTGCATCAAAAATTGTATGCCATTTCTAAAATATTTTTCAAGACTAGATATATCCCGTGCAATGCATGAACAAATAAAAGGATATTCTCAGGAATGCCAACAAATCAATAGTAATAACAACATCAAAATAATAATAAATTTATTAGAAGATTAGTCATAAAATAATCAAGCTAAAGCATAATCTTATTCTTCTTCTCTTTCTCTTTTTTCTTCAAAATTGTTCTTCTCGGCATTCTTCTAAAATTTGCTAATACCCGTATCCTTGAATCAATTTAGCCATTAGCTGCCTTTGTTTGATGGAAATTTTAGAGTCACTAAATTTATTGAATCATTCTAATTACGGGACCAAATTGTTAATGCTATAATTTGGGGGACTAATTTGCAAATGCTATAATTTGTGGGACTAAATTACAAATATCCTTCAATTAATGGACTAAACTGGTAAAAAAAATTAATTAGGTCAGTTGGGGGACTCAATTGCAAATATTATGATTTGAGGGACTAAATCGTAAATATGGGCTTATAAGAGCATCCACAGTCGTTGAATGTGAAAAATGGCGAAATGCATTTTTTGCCCATCCAATTCGACGAAACGCTGCAGTCGTCGAATGACAAAAAAATGCATAAGTTCGTTAAAAAAGAAAGAGACGAAACATGATGTTTCGTCTGTAATCAAAAAAAAATGGTGGAACAAAACATGATGTTTCGTCCCAAAAAGTGGAAAAAAATAAAGTTTTTTTTTGCAAAAAAAAATTGCAAAAAACAAATTTTAAAAATAGTTCGTAAATAATATTTGCAAAAACAATTAAAAAATTTGCAAAATAAATTAAAAAATTTGCAAAAACAATTTAAAAATATTACAAAATGTTCCAAAAAATACCCAGATTCTGGACGAAGCATGGTGCTTCGTCCGGATTTTCCGGGATTTTTTTTTTGTAAAAAAAAATTGCAAAAAGAATTTTTTAAACAAATTGTAATTTTTTTTGCAAAATCAATTTAGATAAATGCAAAAAAAATTTAAATTTAAAATTTTTTTTTTAAAATTTGGATTGGGACGAAGCATGATGTTTCGTCTCAAATTGGGACGAAACATCATGTTCATTCCCACGTTTAAAGGTTATTTTATTCGTTTTTTTTTTTATTCGTTTAAAGGTTTAAAGGTTAAATTTGGATTGGGACGAAACATTATGTTTCGTCCGATCAATTAAAATAATAATTAAATAATCCAGATGTTTCGTCTGCTATAATATGCATTTTGCTATTTCGATTGCTATTTCTCCCTTTCTACTGTAGTGGTTTTGCCAAAAAATGGCAAAATAGCGAACGAGTGTGTGCGCTACAGTATCGAAAAAATGGCAAAAATGGCAAATAAGCAAACGACTGTGGATGCTCTAAATGGACTAAATTACAAAAAATTCTTGATGTTTAAACGGGGCATTTTCATCCCAAAAAAAAAAAATTTGAGATACCAGCATCGGCGTATCTGAGTTTTAGGGGCCCTAAGCAAATTTTTTAGTTAGACCTTTTGCAAGTTGACAAAATAATAATGGCAATTATTTAAATACAGACAAACTTGGAGCATTAGAGAACAAACTATTTAAATGAAAACAAATTTATATATATGCTTCCCCAAAAATTTTAATTGATAACGTACGCTTTTTATATGAAATGCCTCGTGGCCAAAAAATATTCGGACAAACTCTAACAACAAAAACGAAATATGTTATCTTAAAAGAGGTAATTATGATATATTAGAGAATACGATCAGAATGAAATGATGATGAGTATATGTATATGAGAATACTAGTTAGAAGCTTAAAATATAGAATAAACATATGCACTTGAAGATTGGTTAGAAATTTATCATAAACAGGTAAATTTACCATAAGTGTGATCGTAGTCAAAAAAGTTCTTACAATATGGGGATATATGGCAACGCCAGCGGCGTATCTGAGGTTCAGGGGGCTCTAAGCAAATTTTTTAATTGGACCTTTTGCAAGTTGACAAAATAATAATGACAATTATTTAAATGTAAACAAACTTGGAGTATTGGAGAACAAACTATTTAAATGAAAACAAATTTATATATATACTTCCCAAAAAAAGTTATTTGATAACGTATGTTTTTTATATGAAATGTCTCGTGGCCAAAAGAAATTCGGACAAACTCTAATAACAAAAACGAAATATGTTATCTTAAAGAGGTAATTATTATATATTAGAGAATGCGATCAGAATAAAAAGATGATGAATATATGTATATGAGAATACTAGTTAAAAGCTTAAAATATAAAATAATCATATGCACTTGAAGATTGGTTAGAAATTTATCTGTTTATAAACAGGTAAATTTACCATAAGTATGATCTCAGTAAAAAAATTTCTTACAATATAAAATATGGGGATAAATGGCAACAGTATAACAGGTGAGTAAGGTTTATATTTTTTTTTAAAAAAAAAAAGTTGAGAAAGGTTTATAAGAAATGAGTAATAATTGAGGGAGGTGTGTTTAAATAGCCTATATTATATGATCGTTAAAAAGTGTGAGTGTGTTTATAAAAAAATTTCAAATGCTTGTCGAGATTTTTTCGAGTAGAGGAAGCTCTGCGGAATCCTGCCTCAAAAACAAGCATTGACCATATGCAGTAATATAGTTACAAAACAGTGATGGGTTAGAGTTTAGAACCTAAAACAAAGGCGGCCAGAGCTAATGCTTCGAGGCCGGTAAAAAGTCCTGGAGTGGTAGAGGACTCTAACCTGTAGACCTTCACTGCACCAGGGGTAGGGGTACAAGGTTCAGTAAAGGTGTTGATAAAGATGTTGGGATTCAAATGTTTCCTAAGGAGCGAGCAGCTGACAGGATAAACGGTGTTGTGCATCCTCATTCTCCCATCCTTTACTAGAAGGATAAAATAAGCCAAAAGTTGCAAAATATCAATCCCTACATGACAAATTTAACATCTACAATCAATCAGCCAAACAAAAAATACGCTCAATGAACAAGTAAAACTACAGAGCATTGCTCAAATGCTAACTGACGTGAAACAAACACAAACAACGACACAATGCATTAAGAAGCTAACAGTAACAGCAAAAACCACACATAGCTGCAATCTTTTATGCTTCTTAGACAGATACAGATAAAAATAACTAGAACAATTTAAAAAGATCAATTATCCAACTTAAATCCACAATAGCAGAATAACAAAAAGGTACATTTCCCACTAAACTGATTGACAAACTAGCACTGGCAGCCATCGATAAACGAGATAAAAACAAAGCCTATCAAACTCAAAACAGTGAGGTTCCTTTGCCCTTCTTGTCTCCACCAATCTCAAAATGTTTGCATCTCTGCAAAAAAAAAAAAAAAAACATACCCAACAGCCCAATTAAATTATTAACAAAAATATATGAGTGACAGAAGAATTCAGAAGTTTTTTGCAATAAACAAGAAGTACCTTAATGGCACGCTGGGAGAAATGCTTGCAGCTCTGGCACTGCAGCTTCAGAACAATCTTCTTTGTAGTTTTAGCCTGAAAAGGGAAAGAAACATACTCAAAAAAAAAATTGTGCAGAATTTAAGAACAAATCATGAAGTTCAAATCGCCATGTAGAGGAAAGAAGAAAGACCCAAATAATGTTAAATTTACAATCATGTTGACTTCTAGATAGTGCTGATAACAATAGGTGTGGATATCGATTGAACCATGTTTCGTCTCGTGTTCAGGTATTCATGATCTAAAAAAAGTCCAAAACCAACACAATAATTCACTTGCAAAACAAAGCACCAATACACAAAAAGTACGTGTTTGTGGTTATGAGGCATTGTCTCGTTTTTGGAATATACAATGTGCAACTACTGAACAAAGTTATATATTGATGGCAAAGATGACCTTACTGACAGGTTGAAATGAACTAGTGACTTTTGCAAAAATTGCATTATAGAATACGGGATTGTGGACAGAGTTTCTCACCTAAACTTACATTTAAACTACTTCAGAAAATTCAACAAAACAAATATATATAGCATTCCCAATGATGCAGTAACTAGCCCCCAAGAGCAAAGGCAATCTAGATTAAAATATAGCCCATACTACAATATAACCGCGGGAATAGCAAATTTATCACAAAACAGCTTTAAAATTAGTTTTTTTTATAATTAATTTTCAATCAAAATCAGATTGCCAACTTTAGGTTAAGCAGCACACCTTAAATTAATCCAATACTAACCCAAAATCTCTCAAAGGATACAGACAGAAATGAGCAGTAAAAAAGACTAATACATACATATGCAAGCGCAAGCACAGGGAGTAGTTCAGAATAATATGTACAAGAAATTGACCAGAAGTAAAATGGTGAGGTATAGATAATAACAATAACTGACCCAACAAAGTATGTTATATTAACCATAACAAATGGCAAAAAGAAAGATCACAATGTTGAAGAGAAATGCAAAGGAATTTCTGTCCATATTTTTCTTTAAAGAACATAACAAAATTGTAACCCTTCAAACATAAAAAATGTTTAAGCAAGAGGGGAATAACGAAAGATTTGCAAACCTAATATATTAGAAAAAACGAATCATATGAAAGGGAAAATAATATATGATAATTTGCTTACAACAAAAGCATACCTTCTTATGAAAAACAGGCTTTGTTTGTCCACCATAACCTGACTGCTTCCTGTCATAACGGCGCTTTCCCTGAGCAGAAAGACTGTCCTTACCCTTTTTGTACTGAGTGACCTTGTGCAGGGTGTGCTTCTTGCAGTCCTTGTTCTTGCAGTAAGTCTTCCTGGTTTTCGGTACGTTCACCTACACAATCACACAATCAAAACCAGTAAATTTCATTTTCACATATTTTCACACACGCATCACGTTAACTGCAATTTGGTGGCAACTTGTGTACTCATATCCAATTATACTGACAACCATAATTCCTTAGAGACACCCCCCCCCCCAAATGTTATACTACAGTAGAATTAAAGTCACCAAAAACTAACACTACATATGAGAAGACACTTTCACATAGGATGCAGCTCTATGTCAATACTTCAAATGTCAGTTCTCAACAATAATGTCTTTGCTTTAATAAGTAAGAATAATACAACAAAACTTAGTCAATGACTCAAGATAAAACTTGATGAATTACTTGTCATCAAGATAAAACTTAGTCAATGACTCAAGATAAAACTTAACCATGTGACCCTATCATATCACCCACAAATAGTTTGTTATCAACTTATGCAATATCTTGTCATCAATTATTAATAAAATAATTAAAACTATGTGAAATAATTTATAATAGTTCGTGTTGAATGAAACAGTTATAAAGGCCATTTTTAGAAAGTTAAGAAGGGTTCCCTACCACTACAACATTTGATAAGAGGTAAACTTTATAAGAGCAAATAAAACTAATTAGCTGAAAAATATTCACATCTGCTTCATATAGGGTGGTGCATCTCAAGCTAAGCAGTTAAAATCCAATTAATCGCCCAATTAATCGCTAATCAGAGTCTAATCAATTTTTTTAGCGATTTCCAATATTTCAATAGTTAGTGATTTAATCGGGTATAATCAGCCGATTAACCGATTAAATCCCCTCCCTTAATTTTCATGCTTGTTTGTATTATTTGAGCTCAATCCTACCCAAATTCAAATCCAAACCACCCATATACACCATCTTCGAAAATAAATAAATAAATAACTAAAAATGTCTTTCCTATTCTCTACAATTACCTAATAAAATCTCTCCCATTCGCAAAATATAGAAAATTCGACTACAACATAAATTACAAAAATGGCATTTTTACCTCCTCATTACGATATAAGAATAAACTCGAATTCTCTTCAGATGGTTGAACCAAAATGTGGTGATTCTATAAAAAACTTCTTGTAACCATTTCTATTCATTTGATTAGATGGATAATCTCACTCCACAAAGATTTCTAAGTTAAATACACTTGAACCGAAATGTGGTGATTCAAAAAAAAACTTCTTGTAATCATTTCTATGCATTTGACTAGATGGATAATCTACTTCCACAAATATTTCTAAGTTAAATACACTTGAACTATCAAACTAGAAGATTTTCTAACCTTTTCGTGAAAATGAAACACCAGATTCAATAAGAACTGTATCTTTTTCTATAATAATGAGATTTCAACTGTTCATATACTATTATTCAACAACAAACTCTAACCAAATCTTACGAACAACATCAAATATAGCAAAGATCTAAAAAGAAACGAACTTGATCGCAAATACAATTGTGATGGTACTGAAATGAAGAACGATGAGATAAGGAGAGGGATTGAGAGAGTTACCATGGCTACTCGCGGGTAAGAGACAGGGGGCGGCTAGGGTTAGAATTAGGGTTTCGGGAGTGAGAATGGGGACGAAAAGGGGATTATATATGAGGTGCGTCTCAGGGGATATTGGGCCGGGTCAGTTTAATCCACTCCTAGCCCATTAAAGATGAGATCAAAACTATATGGGCCTCGATAAGACAGCTAAAGTCTGACTCATCCGCTAATTGACTTATTGACTGATAAATCTATTTCTATTCTAAAAGCACTATACCTGCTATCCACATCTCAATAAATATAGTTTGTTTTAAGGAAGAAAAAAAAAGGTATGAGTAATTTGTTTATTTAATAAATAAGTAATTGATGATGTGCCATACATGTAATTAAAAAATTTTTAAAATGATTAGTTGTCCAATATATTACATGCATGTCACATAATTAATTTCTCATTTACTAAATGAGCAAGTTGCTCATATCTCTTTTACCCTTGTTATAAAGTAAAAATTCAGAGGTAAGACCTCATTTATAATAGTTATGCATATGCGCTACATGCGTTGATATATTTATAAATGACACGAAGATCTTCCATTATAATATTAGAGATTAGAGATGAGTGAGAAATCTTGAATCTATCAATCGAGGATCTCAACCATTAATCTTTATCTCTACTACTATCTCTACTACTATAATGGGGTGGGAGAAATCCTTAGTGTATTTTGTCCTCAACCCAAATAATTACCAAACTGATCCACTTTCGAAATTATTTACCAAACTAGTCCACTTTCGAAAATATTTACCGAACTAGTCCATAACAATTTTTTCTTTTTACCTTTTTATTATCCCTTCAATTTTTTTCACGTGCACAGCACGTGAATAGAATATAAAAAAAATTGTTCGAACATGCATTGCACGTGTATTTACTAGTTTAATTAACATCAAAGTGATCTCAACTATTTATTAAACACAATCTATTCATTTCTATTATAAAAATAAGAATAAATATATCTATATAAGATCTTAGCCGTTCATTTAGTTTTATTTAACCTTGCAAATTTAATTTAGGTCCTTCATTTAATCTATATAGCATATATTGCCACTAAAACATCAACAAATGAAGAAGGCCCCAAACCAACTCCAAGTCAGTTCCGCAAGCACTGCTCTGCACTGCTCTGTCTGTAATATTTTTCGGTTACTGCAAAATCAATAGAAACGTGCTTTTCTTTTCCTTCCTAAATGCGAAAATTCCTACAACTCTTGAACTTCAAAATTTTGCATAGGCCCTTGAAACACTTTTCTTTTCTTTATAACTTTTAAACCTCTCCATGACCAAAAATATTATTTAGGTCCATTCTTGAGCATTCTTCTTGATTCTCGACGTGTTTCCAGTCCACAAGTCCCAACACCCTCTGTATATCATGCAACATTGAGCAAATAATCCACTAACCTTCAAAGAATCCATAGCTCTGTATATAGTGATAGTCGTTTAATAATGAAATTTGTATTTTGGTAAAAGTTAATATGTTCTATATATTGCCAAAAGGTTTTCATTTCTATAAATTAGAAGTAGCATTGTCAATACCCATAATCTCGAATGATAAAAAGAAACTCAGGCCCGGCCCAAGGATAAAGCAATCAAAGCTGGGACTTTAGGCCTCAAAAAAAAAAAAAAATTATCTAAAGAATAAAGGCCTCCTCACATACTAAAAAGTCCAAAATAGGCCCCCTCACGTACCAAAAAGCCCGAAATTGATTACAATAATATAATAATAAAGGCCTCCTCACATACCACAAAGTCCGAAATAGACCTCCTCACATACCAAAAAGCCCGAAATTGATTACAATAATATAGTAAATGATTTTGCATCTCAAAAAGCCCGAAAGATAACATTTAAATAAAAATATATTAATTTTAACAAAATATTATTATAAGCTTTTAAAAGACCTCATTTCGGAGTTTGCTTTAGACCTCAATAAGTGTTGGGCCGACCCTGAAGAAACTCTAGTATTATTATCATCCACTGCTCCATCAAAATTTACTTTTAGGAAATCATTAAGGAAAAGGTTCTGCTGGATATATTCAAATTTAGTCTTTAAAGATTTAGGCATGAGGGAGTGGATCTTAGCTCATACATAGATCAAATGATTACATTAGTTTAGGGTTGGCAAACGGGTCGACCGGACTGGGTCGGGTCGAACCCGTCCGGGTTGGAACCCAATTGCGGGTTCGGGTCGGGTCCTAGTGGCTGTAGCGCCCCAAATTTCTAATATGAGAGCTTAGAAAATAAATGGCGAAATCCCAGCAATGCACTTCAATACAACAATAAACACCAACAACACCACTAAAATTTTTCTTCTTTATTACAACAATTATTACAATTACAGCGGAAGTCTAAACATCTCAACACACATTAATATTTTATTTACAACTCAATAATGATCTCAAATATCCTTTACAGTTTTACACCAATCACTAAATAATCCAATTATCTCAAACTGCCCACTCAAGCATCCAACCTCCAATCTAAGCAATAACCTGCAACATGTGAGGCTAGAGTTGAACCCTAACCCCAAAACTACGGGGTCAGCCATAAATGGTGTGAGTGGTAACAAATCAAACCAATAGCATAAATGAACTTAAAACATAATATCCAACAAATAATAATCAAACACTAAAGTATGAAGTACGACAAAAGAATAATGGGTGATACCAAAACCAAAAGCCAAGTGTGTAAAAACAGGAAATCTGAATGCATAAAAGTGATTCAAGAAAACATCATGACTACATGCTGACAACGATGACTACTAAGAGATGAAGATAAACTATGATAATTTTCCCATGCTTGATCATTCCGGAGATTGATCCCACATCACAGGTATTTTCCCTGGATAATTCAGGAGATCATCCCACATCTAAACATAGGTTCCTTATCACAATAATACCCCAAAAGCGTCGCCTCGACTCCGATCATTCCGTAGTTCAATCCCACATCACAAGATAATTACTTGGATAATTCAGGAGATATACCTCACATCACAGGTTAACTACCTGGATAATTCCGGAGATAAATCACACATCACAAGTTAACTACTTGGATAATTCAGGAGATTAAATCCTACATCAAAAGCCATACTGAGGTGCATAACTCAAGTTCCCATTCGTCATGACACTACTAATGCCTGTCCTTATTAGTTTGGGTTACTGAACAAATCTCCTAGAGTAGTGCACCCTACCGGACTAAAAATCTGAATAACTGAAAGTTTGCCTCGATGGGCCTCAACAAATAACTGAACAAACACCGGTATACTAGGGTCACCTACCTCTAGAGACTCAAGAACAAATATCTGAACAAATTCCACTTAACAAGTGGCTCAACAAAATATCTCAAAATCATGTTCTTAACTGAACATCTCAAAAACCAATACTTAACTGAACATCTTAAAATCAAACACTGAACAAATATCTCAACATCAAATACTGAACAATATCTCAGAATCAAGTACTGAACAAATGTCTCAAAATCAAACACTAAACAAAATATCTCAAATCAAATACAAAGATCCTACAGGACCAGTCGACTGCATAAAGAACCAGTCGACTGTCCAGAGGACATATCCCAACATTTTACAAAAAAATAATCTAAGACATGACCAGTCGACTTGACAAGTCATCAGTCGACTGCCCCGAGACAAATTCAAATAGTTCTCATCAAAATAATCTGAGTATTTGAGTCGACTGAAAGGTCATAGGTCGACTGTCCCGAAAGGACTGAACAAAATCACAAACAGAGGATCAGTCGACTGACCTCAGTCTAGGTCGACTGTCCCGAACAAAACTCAAAGACTAAAAATACACAGTAGGCTCGTACCAGTCGACTGCTTCGCAGTCCAGTCGACTGTCGGCTACAGACGTATAAAAAGTTTAGGTCTGAACACAAATCAAACGGGAGTATTCTAAAGATTCATCGATCATAAGATTAATTTATATCCAGGCAAATAAACAATTCTCAATAATCTCCATCATGGTTACATTACTCAATCAATCAATTTCTCCAATCTCATATTCTCATGATCTCAATTCTTAATTCTCCCATTAGGGTTTTTCTCAACAAAAAGTCTTCCATAACTTAATCCAAATCTGATTTACCACCATAAGGTCCAGGTGTTTACTATCTAATCACAACAAAATCAATTCTTAATATGTCTCCCCAACAATACGATCTCATAGATCAACATTTCCTCAACAAATCTTAATATTTTCTCATACATGGTTCAAATATCAACAAGAGTTCTCATCCTCCGTAACAAATAAAAGATCCATACCATACATTCAATGGGACTAACAAAATAATGGTATAATGATCACAAACAAGCATAACAAGATCTTACGTCATTCATCAATCAAGACAAACAAAACAAGCAAAGCAAAACAAAACAACAAAACAAACCACTCACCTTGATTTGAAGAAAAGATCCACAAAAGCTCCTCCTTGCTAGATCCAAGAATCCTCCTTTGTTCTTCAAAATCCAAATCACCAAAAATCTGTATTCTTTCTCAATGATGGCTGAAAGAGAATTTCTCTTATATATGCCGGATAGAATATTAGGGTTTTATTCCCACTTTACAAAATAATCCTTCCAAGAATACAACTTACACATATAATTCTATCCTTGAATATCAAATATCATTTAAATTAGGATCTAATAGCAAAATATATTTTTAAACCTCAACAATTACTGATCGGAATGCTCAGCAAATGCATTTTGCACTCCAACCCTCAAAATGTCAATTTTACAAATAAGTCCTTCTTTTCTCAAAAATTGCAAATAGGCATAATTAATTTCAGAAAAATCTGGAAAAATATTAAATAATTTTCAAATAATAAATAATGATCTTTCATAAGGAAAACTAAAATTTTCAAACTTCTGAAAAGTCATTTGCACGTGTTTTGCACGTGTACAAAAGATAAATATTTTAGAACATATTTTTCAAATACTCAAAATCATTTAAAGTTCATTTTCAAATAATTAAAATAATATTTGAAAATACGGGGTTCTACATCACTCCCTCCTTAGAAGAGTTCTGTCCTCAGAACTACTACTAATGAGTTCAAACACATACCAACAAAAGGAAACAATACTTCATAGATAGATCATAATCCAAATAATTTCATATAACATCACAATCAAATTAAAGATTACATCATGTATCAATCAATAGTTCAATCATTCAAAGAATTCCATTCTCATACAAGAAATACATTCATTCAAACAATTCAGGAAAATCATTCAGCATGCGATCCTCTGGCTCCCAAGTAGCCTCCTCGAACTGTTGATTCCTCCACAATACCTTGACCATAGGTATCACCTTGCTTCTAAGGACTTTCTCCCTACGATCAACGATCTCAACAGGCTGTTCCTTGTAGCTCAAGTTCACCTGTAGATCTTCAGGAACTTCTACCAACTGATGATTCTGGTCGGCCACATACTTCCTTAATAGCGATACATGAAACACATCATGCACCTGAGCCAACTCCTCTGGAAGCTTCAATCTGTATGCGGTCTTGCCAATCCTCTCCACGATCTTGTACGGACCAATATACGTCGGCGCCAACTTGCCACCCTTACCAAATCTGATCACTCCTTTGGTCGGAGAAACCTCAAGAAAAACTGCATCCCCAACCTCAAATTCCAAATCTCTCCGTCGAGTGTCAGCATAACTCTTCTGCCGACTTTGAGCTTCAACCAATCTCTTGCGAATCAGCTCAATCTGCTCTGACGTCTGTTGTACGATCTCAGGACCATACATCTGCCTCTCGCCAACCTCATACCAACAAACAGGTGTCCTGCACCTCCGCCCATACAAAGCCTCATACGGTGCCATCCCAATACTTGCATGGTAACTGTTGTTATAAGCAAACTCAACCAATGCCAAGTATCTCTCCCAACTACCACCAAAGTCCATAACACAAGCTCTCAACATATCTTCCAGCACTCGATTCACCCTCTCCGTCTGACCATCTGTCTGCGGATGAAATGCTGTACTGAAATCAGTCCTGGTGCCCAAAGCTGCTTGTAAACTTCTCCAAAACCTTGATGTAAACCTCGGATCTCTGTCAGACACAATCGAAACAGGAACTCCATGAAGTCTCACAATCTCTTCAATGTATAACTCAGCCAATTTCTCCATCGACCAAGTAATCTTCATGGCTAGAAAATGTGCCGACTTAGTCAATCGGTCCACAACAACCCAAATCGAGTCATTGCCCTTCGAACTCCTCGGCAAACCCGTAATAAAGTCCATACTGATATTCTCCCACTTCCACTCCGGAATGGGTAATGGCTGTAACAATCCTCCAGGTCTCTGATTCTCTGCTTTGATCTGCTGACAAGTCAGACACCTTGCCACAAAATCTGCTACATCCCGCTTCATACCAGACCACCAAAAGTGGGGTTTGATATCCCTGTACATCTTCGTACCTCCTGGATGAACTGATAACAATGTACTGTGTGCCTCCTGCAAGATACTCTCTCTCAACTCTGCATTATCTGGAACACACAACCTCTCACCCATCCAAAGAACTCCATCTTGGACACGAAACTCTGATAACTTGCCTTCTGAAACCTGCTGCAACATCTTCTGGATCTCTGAATCTGATCTTTGACCTTCCACAATCTTCTCTCTCAAAGACGGCTGCAGCCTCAACTGAGCCAAAGATGCTCCTAAACCTCGCAGTACCACCTCGATACCTGCCTGATCGATCTCTGCTGCCAACTCCCTTCGAGTAGTGATCAACCTTGACAAACTACTCTTCCTGCTAAGTCCATCAGCCACTACATTCGCCTTGCCCGGATGATACTTGATCTCAGGACGAATGTCTTCCAATACCTCCAACCATCTTCTCTGACGAAGATTCAAATCCCTCTGCTGATAGATATACTTCAGGCTCTTGTGGTCAGTGTACATATTGACCTTCTCACCATAAACATAATGCCTCCATAGCTTCAAGGCATATATGATAGCTGCTAGCTCCAAATCGTGCGTCGGATAATTCTTCTCATGCGGACGCAACTGCCTCGAACCATAAGCAATGACCTTGCCTTCCTGCATCAAGACACAACCCAAACCTCTGAGAGATGCATCACTGTAGATATCATAATCTTTCCCTGCTTGCGGCAATGCTAATATAGGTGCAGTAGTCAACCTTTCCTTTAACTCAAGGAAACTCTCCTCGCACTTATCTGTCCACACAAATGCCACACTCTTCCGGGTCAAACCTGTCAATGGAACTGCAATCTGAGAATACCCCTGAATAAACCTCCTGTAGTAACCAGCTAATCCCAAGAAGCTTCTCACTTCCTTCACTGACGTCGGCCTGGGCCAATCCTTCACTGCTTCCACTTTCTGAGGATCAGTAGCCACTCCCTCCTTAGAAAGAATATGACCAAGGAAAGCTACCTCAGACTTCCAAAATTCACACTTCGACAATTTGGCATACAAGCTGTGCTCCTGCAATGTCTGTAATACCGCTGTCAAGTGCTTAGAATGATCCTCCTCCGACTTCGAATACACCAAAATATCATCGATGAAGACCACCACGAAGGAATCAATGAATGGCCTCAACACCCGATTCATCATATCCATGAAAACTGCTGGCGCATTCGTCAACCCGAATGGCATCACCAAAAATTCATACAACCCATGACGAGTCCTGAAAGCTGTCTTGCTCACATCTTCCTCCTTGACTCGCACCTGATGATACCCTGACCTCAGATCTATCTTCGAAAACACCGCTGCTCCTCGAAGCCTGTCGAACAAATCATCTATCCGCGGCAGTGGATACTTGTTCTGAATAGTCACCCTATTCAACTCCCTGTAGTCAATGCACATCCTCATCGACCCATCCTTCTTCTTGACTAACAGCACTGGCGCTCCCCACGGAGAAGAACTCGGTCTGATAAGCCCTTTGCTCAAAAGCTCCTCAATCTGCTTCTTCACTTCATCCTGCTCTACAGGTGCCATCCTGTACGGAGCCTTAGAAATCGGCGCACTCCCCGGCTGAACGTTGATACAAAACTCTACATCTCTCTGTGGCGGTAACCCTGGAAAGTCATCCAAGAACACCTGAGGAAAACTTCGAACAACCGGAATACCCTTGACTTCATCTGCAATAGACTTCTTAGATACCATTGCAGCCACCTGCGGGATCTTCTTCTTCCCTTGGAAAGTTACTGCAGGTCCACCTGGTGCTTTCACCAACACCTCCTTCTGCTTGCAATCAATTGTGGCATCATAAATAGCCATCCAATCGATGCCTACGATGACATCCACTCCCAACACTTGTAGCTCGATCAAATCGATGCCGAACATCCTTCCACCAATCTCGATATCACAGCCCTCGTAATATCGATCCGCTACCAGCTCTTCACCTGACGGCGTTGCCACCGACAAAACCCTGCCTGGAAATAACTTAGGTTCCAAACCTAAGATCTTTGCAAAACTTGGCGATACAAATGTATGCGATGAACCAGTGTCAAACAAAACCTTTGCTTTTATTCCATTTATTAAAACAACTCCTGTTACAATAAGAATGATACTCAATCTTAAATTGTTCTGAAATAAAAGCTTTTATTCATTACACTGATTCAAAAATGAAAGAAATCAAAATTCCTGCATACCCTGTATTACATCTTCCGAGTTCCTCGCATCCTCCTCGGTCAATGCAAATACTCGCCCTTGCCTCTTCGGGACTTTGCTTCCACCCGAACCATCTTTCTTCAGTTGTGGACAATGGGGCTTTGAGTGTCCAGTCTGCCCACACTGAGAACAAACATGCTCTGCCAACTTCGGACATGCTGACCTGTAATGTCCTACTTCCTTGCAGTAGTAGCAGGTCACTCCCTGAGCTCCAGGTGCCTTCTGCACCGGTCCACTGAACTTCGCCTGCTTCGCGGGGAATCCCTTCCCACTCTGGCCTGATGCTGGCCTCTTGTTCCGGTTCCATGTATCCTGCTTCTTCTGAAACAGTTCCATATCCTCTTCAGTCATAGCGGCCCTCCTGACCAGCTTGTCGAATCTTCTAATGCCCAATGGAACCATCCTTGACCTCAAGTTTGGCATCAAGCCCTGCTCAAACTTTTTAGCCTTCTTTGCTTCATCCGTGACCAACTCTGGTGCATATCTCGAAAGTTGAGCAAATTTCGTCTCATACTCCCGAACAGTCATGCTCCCCTGCTGAAGGTTCATGAACTCAGTCGCCTTCTTCTCCTGAACATCAAGAGGAAAGAAACGATCTCTGAATTCCTCCAGAAAAGCTTCCCATGTCAAAGGCTGATCTCCCAGAGTCCTCTTCAGTGACTCCCACCAGACACCAGCGTCTTTTTCAAGTTGCATAGAAGCCAACTTCACCTTACTGGCTGCTGGAGTCTCCGATACTTCGAAGATCGTCTCCATCTTCCGATTCCAATCGTCTGCTGCTGTTGGATCAGCTTGCCCCTCAAAGACTAGCGGCCTCATCCTCTTAAAGGATTCAATCTGCTTTATGGGGTCGGCATTCACCAATCCATGCCCAGCTCCATGATTCGGCGGCGGGTTCTGCTGCTGCGCTTGCTGCTGCGCCACATTGAATGCCATCAATGTGTTCAAGGTCTGATAAACCTTAGCAAACTCAGCCTCTAGGTCAATTCCCGCTCCTCGAGAACTACCCGATCCATCCTCATTGTTGCCACCATTTCTACCTCTGGGTGCAACCATCGTGATTACTGCAAAACGAGGGTAAAGTTAGAGCACACATACAATTCAAACTCAAATCATTACCTTATGGCGAAGCCACAACCATACCCCAAACCATAATTTCAAACCAAACATCATAATTTAATTCTATGTGATACTCACGCTCTGATGTCCACACCTAGGTACTCACTCTCTAGTGTCCACACCTAGGTTGGTTGTCATACTAAGTCTATTATTACATTGAAGCGGAGCTCTGATACCAATCTCTGTAGCGCCCCAAATTTCTAATATGAGAGCTTAGAAAATAAGTGGCGAAATCCCAGCAATCCACTTCAATACAACAATAAACACCAACAACACCACTAAAATTTTTCTTCTTTATTACAACAATTATTACAATTACAGCGGAAGTCTAAACATCTCAACACACATTAATATTTTATTTACAACTCAATAATGATCTCAAATATCCTTTACAGTTTTACACCAATCACTAAATAATCCAATTATCTCAAACTGCCCACTCAAGCATCCAACCTCCAATCTAAGCAATAACCTGCAACATGTGAGGCTAGAGTTGAACCCTAACCCCAAAACTACGGGGTCAGCCATAAATGGTGTGAGTGGTAACAAATCAAACCAATAGCATAAATGAACTTAAAACATAATATCCAACAAATAATAATCAAACACTAAAGTATGAAGTACGACAAAAGAATAATGGGTGATACCAAAACCAAAAGCCAAGTGTGTAAAAACAGGAAATCCGAATGCATAAAAGTGATTCAAGAAAACATCATGACTACATGCTGACAACGATGACTACTAAGAGATGAAGATAAACTATGATAATTTTCCCATGCTTGATCATTCCGGAGATTGATCCCACATCACAGGTATTTTCCCTGGATAATTCAGGAGATCATCCCACATCTAAACATAGGTTCCTTATCACAATAATACCCCAAAAGCGTCGCCTCGACTCCGATCATTCCGTAGTTCAATCCCACATCACAAGATAATTACTTGGATAATTCAGGAGATATACCTCACATCACAGGTTAACTACCTGGATAATTCCGGAGATAAATCACACATCACAAGTTAACTACTTGGATAATTCAGGAGATTAAATCCTACATCAAAAGCCATACTGAGGTGCATAACTCAAGTTCCCATTCGTCATGACACTACTAATGCCTGTCCTTATTAGTTTGGGTTACTGAACAAATCTCCTAGAGTAGTGCACCCTACCGGACTAAAAATCTGAATAACTGAAAGTTTGCCTCGATGGGCCTCAACAAATAACTGAACAAACACCGGTATACTAGGGTCACCTACCTCTAGAGACTCAAGAACAAATATCTGAACAAATTCCACTTAACAAGTGGCTCAACAAAATATCTCAAAATCATGTTCTTAACTGAACATCTCAAAAACCAATACTTAACTGAACATCTTAAAATCAAACACTGAACAAATATCTCAACATCAAATACTGAACAATATCTCAGAATCAAGTACTGAACAAATGTCTCAAAATCAAACACTAAACAAAATATCTCAAATCAAATACAAAGATCCTACAGGACCAGTCGACTGCATAAAGAACCAGTCGACTGTCCAGAGGACATATCCCAACATTTTACAAAAAAATAATCTAAGGCATGACCAGTCGACTTGACAAGTCATCAGTCGACTGCCCCGAGACAAATTCAAATAGTCCTCATCAAAATAATCTGAGTATTTGAGTCGACTGAAAGGTCATAGGTCGACTGTCCCGAAAGGACTGAACAAAATCACAAACAGAGGATCAGTCGACTGACCTCAGTCTAGGTCGACTGTCCCGAACAAAACTCAAAGACTAAAAATACACAGTAGGCTCGTACCAGTCGACTGCTTCGCTGTCCAGTCGACTGTCGGCTACAGACGTATAAAGTTTAGGTCTGAACACAAATCAAACGGGAGTATTCTAAAGATTCATCGATCATAAGATTAATTTATATCCAGGCAAATAAACAATTCTCAATAATCTCCATCATGGTTACATTACTCAATCAATCAATTTCTCCAATCTCATATTCTCATGATCTCAATTCTTAATTCTCCCATTAGGGTTTTTCTCAACAAAATGTCTTCCATAACTTAATCCAAATCTGATTTACCACCATAAGGTCCAGGTGTTTACTATCTAATCACAACAAAATCAATTCTTAATATGTCTCCCCAACAATACGATCTCATAGATCAACATTTCCTCAACAAATCTTAATATTTTCTCATACATGGTTCAAATATCAACAAGAGTTCTCATCCTCCATAACAAATAAAAGATCCATACCATACATTCAATGGGACTAACAAAATAATGGTATAATGATCACAAACAAGCATAACAAGATCTTACGTCATTCATCAATCAAGACAAACAAAACAAGCAAAGCAAAACAAAATAACAAAACAAACCACTCACCTTGATTTGAAGAAAAGATCCACAAAAGCTCCTCCTTGCTAGATCCAAGAATCCTCCTTTGTTCTTCAAAATCCAAATCACCAAAAATCTGTATTCTTTCTCAATGACGGCTGAAAGAGAATTTCTCTTATATATGCCGGATAGAATATTAGGGTTTTATTCCCACTTTACAAAATAATCCTTCCAAGAATACAACTTACACATATAATTCTATCCTTGAATATCAAATATCATTTAAATTAGGATCTAATAGCAAAATATATTTTTAAACCTCAACAATTACTGATCGGAATGCTCAGCAAATGCATTTTGCACTCCAACCCTCAAAATGTCAATTTTGCAAATAAGTCCTTCTTTTCTCAAAAATTGCAAATAGGCATAATTAATTTCAGAAAAATCTGGAAAAATATTTAATAATTTTCAAATAATAAATAATGATTTTTCATAAGGAAAACTAAATTTTTCAAACTTCTGAAAAGCCATTTGCACGTGTTTTGCACGTGTACAAAAGATAAATCTTTTAGAACATATTTTTCAAATACTCAAAATCATTTAAAGTTCATTTTCAAATAATTAAAATAATATTTGAAAATACGGGGTTCTACAGTGGCAACCAGGCCGGGCCGGGTCGTAAGTGCAAATAGTCTACCTGCCCAACCCGTGAACCCTTTCGGGTCCAACCTGGGTCGGGTCGAATCGGGTCACAGGTTGGCCCGTTTATTAATTATTATTATTTTTAACTTTAAAAAATTATAATTTTAATAAATAAAAAATGAAATAATAATAATAAGACTCAAAGAGTGAAATTACCAAAAAAATGTATATATTATTAATATGATTTCAACTTATACAATTTTCCTAATTTGTAATAAGAAATAAATATTTCCTACAAATTTGTTTTATACAATAACAAATTTCTTCGATATAATTTCAATTATCTTCAATTATCCTATTTTTTTATAACAAACAAAGATTTTATACAATTTTTTATACATTTACAATTTTCTTCCATTTGTTGGTCTTCAATTTGTTGTTGTTGTTGGTCTTCAATTCTTCATGTTGGTTGCTATTGTTATTGTTGTTGTTCTTCTGGCGAGTTGCTTCCACTTGTAGACGTGTCGAACCCTACTCCTTAAGTCCTATCTTCAGTCTTCATCCAGTCTTCCGTGCAGACGAGCATCTCCAATGATTAAGGCTTCAAGCGATTCCTGTAATCAGTTAGAATCCTACCACTTATAGAAAATGTACTTTCTGAAGCAACTATATAGACAGGAGGAGTTAGTAGATCTTTAGCCATATATTTAAGAATACTATAAGTATGTTCATGGTCTTTCCACCATTGTAAAATATCTAGTGAAGAAGTAAAACTTTCAGAATCTTGTTGATTATACCAATGTGATTCAATTGGTTGATTAGTCCTAGCTTTTTTTTATTGAATTTTTGCAAGTAAATTAAATGTGGCATCATCTAATTTATTTTTACCCTTACTTGTAGAAGTAGCAGAAGAAGAACTAAAGTAGTAGTACTATTAGATGAAAAACTTCTATCATAATAATCATACAAGTTATTTAATATCGATTCGAATTTAGCTAAAAATGTTCCGCAATCAATTTCAGATTCATCTTCCCCAAGTAAAGTAAAAAACATTTCAATCAAACTCTTCGTACCTTCTAATTTGATACGAGGATCCGTCACAATAGCAATACAATACAACATAGAAGGAGAATTAAAATACTTCAAAAATTTGGTGTATGCAGGTTTCACAATATCACCAATAAAAGCATCATTAATCATTTCATTGAAAGTTTGCATCATAGTAACTATTCAAATAAAAATGGTACTAGAAGTAGATTAATAAGATTTTGAAAATTTGAAAGTTGCGGTTTTAAAAGGTTCTAAAAATTTTAACAAAGATTCGGCATAAAACCAAGCTTGGGGAGTCATTTCAAAGTTTGGCATATTTTTTGCCATACAAAAATCATTTATACATGCTTTATATTCAGTAACAACATGTACCAAATCAAAAGCAGAGTTCCAACGGTGTTTAACATCCTTTGAAAATTTTCTAAAATGTACATTTTAAAGCCTACACCAAGCTTTCCATTCTTGAAATATAGGGCCACTTAATGCAATAAAATGTACACAATTTTTAATTTTAACTACATATGGTTCGACTATTTTTAATGCATCTTGAATACATAAATTTAAAATATGACATACACATTGTAACCCATGTTTCCGATTATACAGATTTCCATTTATTTTCTTTCTTCTCCATGTATTCTTGTATTTCAATTTTTGTATAAATTCTTTCCAATGCATTTAAATTCTTTTGAATCTCCTATTGATACCCAAATTTATATTCCAAACTAAAATCTTGTCTCTCTTCTTTTTATTTATTTACTTTGAAGCCCAAGTTAATCCCTACTATCATTTTAGTGATTATTTTGAATTCATGAGAAGCCTAATAATTATTATTGAATTTATTATATTTAATTGAAGCTCAAACCCAAACTCATCTCTTATTAGATCCTAGTCTACCCTAAACCCAGTACCCATCTATATTTGTACAGATCAATTCTTTATGCTTACCCGTATACAATTTCTCCACATTTCCCCACTCTTCCCATATTCCCGTAACTACATCCCCACTACCTCCAACTACCCCTTAATTATATTATATTTTAAGTTCATTTTTATAACCAATCACTCTTCCACTCTCTCTCCACGTTACTCTCTCTCCCCCTCCTCTGTCTCCAGAACCCAAAACAGAATCTCCCCCTTCCCCTTCGACTTCTTCCTCCTCCTCCCCAAACAGAGAACCCAAACCACCTTCATCGTCTTCCTCCTAGCCGCCCTCGTCCACTTAACCGCAACCCCTGCCATCTCACCGGTTCTCCCCCTCCATCGTCTCCCTCACCCTGGCTCCGCTTCCCTCCATTACCGCCTGCATCCCCAAGCCCTCCCTTCGTCGAGCACACTCAGTCACCATCGCCTACTCATCACCGCAAGCCTCGTCGACGCCATTGCTGCTCCTCCACCCCCTGTGCATCGCCATTGCTGTCGACAACCACCCTTCGCCCCGTCCCTCCGTCGACGCCATAGCCCCTTCGTCTTCCTCCTCACATCGCCCATAGCCGAACCCGCTGTCTCCCTCCTCCGCCTGCACCCTCAACCACCCGTCGCCTTCTTCCTCTGCCTTTGCCGACGTCTGCCACCTCCGTAGTGGCTCGAACCCATCTCCTCATCACTCCGCTGTCGCCATTGCCGAGAACCCATCGAAGCTCCCCTCTGAATGCATCCCAGTCATCGCCGGCGCCTCGCCACCGCATCCCGCTCAAGCCCCGTCGTCGACACCCTCCCGTCGCGTTGTCGTCCAAGCCCTGTTCACCCCGACATTGTCTCCCCTGTTTTCGAGCGAAAACAGAGCTCATGTTGCGTCGGAGTCTCACCGTTGCCATCGCTTCCCGACAGTAGCGATGTCGTCGCCGTTGCCCTACCGTAGAGCCGCATCGTGCCGTATTCGTCTCTGAGTTCTCCCACGCGCCCTCTCTCTCTGTCGAAGGGAAGAAGAAGACGAGAGGTGATTGACCCATTTTAGTGTTTGGTGTTTTGTTCCCTTCGATCTGAAATTGGTGTTTGCCATTCCGTCTTAGATCCGATGTGTAGTGGGTGCTGATTAGCTCACTTAGGTGTTTGGTGTTTTGGGCTTGTTGGATCTGCGATTGCCGTGTGTCATTTTGCTTTTTGATCCCGTGCTGGGTACTCTTGCTACTGTTGCTGTTGTGTGCTGTTGGGTAGGGAAGGCAAGTGGGCCGGGTCAACTGGCGACCCGCACAGTTAACCTGGCCCGTGAAACATTTTGGCGGGTTTGGGTCGAACCCGCGAACAGTAACGGGTCGACCCGGGTCGTCAAAAATGCGAATCCAACCTGCGTAACCCGGCCCGCGAACCCGTTAAAAATTGACCAACCCGCCGCCAACCCGCGGGTTACGAACCGATAGACCCATACGGGTCAAACGTTCGACCCGTTACGGGTCAAACGGTTGACCCGCGGGTCAGCGACCGCTTGGGCGCTACTGTACAACAGAGAGCCTAACGGCTCTCTTATTGCCGTTTTTTTTTGTTTTTTGTTTTGGTTTTTTTTTTAGTTTTTTTTTTTTTTACATTTTTAGCGTATAAATACCCCCACCAAAACCCCATAAAAAAATCACACATTACTCTCTTACTCTCTCTACTATTATAACTCATTTCTAAGGAATTTTTCAACAATTGAAGTATTCAACAAGCAAGTGTTCAAGGCATATACACGATCAAATTTCGATCGTATCGAAATCAAAATTCAACAACGTCTTCAACTCTTCAACTCTCGTCCAACTCCAAGTGATCAAGTCGTCAATTCTCCTTCAAGCTCTTCTCAACTCTTCAATTCCGGAATCGCTTATTTCTAGTTCTACTTCTATTCTTATTTTCACGGTTTATTTTATATACGCGTATCCACAGTGAACGGTATCAAAATTTCATACCTCTCTCGTTATTTTATTTTTGTGTTGTAGTTATAATTATTGTTGGTTTTTTGATCTTCTCTATCTTAACCCTTTTGTTTTTTAGATTTTTTTATAATTCACCGTTCCTACATTGTGCAGTTTTTTTTACATACATTAGTATATTACTACATTATGTCTAGATCACGCGGTAGCGGTCGTAGCGGGCAAGATTTCTCATCCTCTTCCCGTAGGCCACCAATTGTCCCAATTAGTGAGCCCGCCTGAGAGTACCATGATCCTCCTACCCAACAATGGGGTGCACACGACGAGTTTGTAGGTGACATACAATTAGAAGAAGAAGAACAACAACAACAAAAACCAACCGAAACCACACAACCCCATAGTAGTAGGAAAAGTAGAGGAGAAAGTAGTGATTGGCATAAGTTTTATGATTATATCTAGGACGAACAAACTCCGGGTATAGGTTTGAAAGTTTGTAAAACATGTTCTAAAATATACAAATTCAAGAGGGGTGACGGCACCGGTACAATTAGTAGACACATCCAACACAACCATGAAGACCTTCTTGCTAACCTACAAGACCAACAAAAAATCAACTCTAGGACCGGTCTAGTTGATAGCCACCCTTATGATCCCGATCTTGTTCGTCGGGAAATGGTCCGATTAGTTATAAAGGAAGAGTTACCATTTTCCTATCCCGGGAGTAGGGACTTGGAAAATTTTAACCCAACGGCTTTAAACCCTCATTTTAGAAGAATTCCGAGAAATACTTGCAAATTGGATTGTTTTAAAATGTACATCGAAATGAAGGACACTTTGATTGCAATTTTATGGAGCTTAACTTGTAAAGTTAGTTTAACTTCAGATTGTTGGACGGGTGTCAACAATATTCCAATGATGGAAATAACCTGTCATTGGATCGACAATGATTGAAATCTTCAAAAAAGAATCATATCACTTGCGGTATTACCGTATCCCCATACTGGCGCTGAAATAGCAAACCGTATTTTAGAAATTTGTGATATTTTTCATATTCGCGATAAAATTATGTGTATTAGTTTTAATAATGCATCTAACAACAATGTAGCAATTACTACTTTAAAATCCGTATTAAATCCTCCATCTGACAATATTTTTCATGTTAGATGTGCATATCATATTTTAAGTATTCAAGATGCATTAAAAATAACCGATCCATATATAGTTAAAATTAGAAATTGTGTACATTTTATTGCATTAAGTCCAAGCGTATTTCAAGAATGGAAAGCTTGGTGTAGGCTTAAAAATGTACCTTTTAGAAGATTTCCAAAGGATGTTAGACACCGATGGAATTCTACTTTTGATTTACTACATGTTGTTACCGAATATAAAGCAGTTGTAAATGATTTTTGTATCGTATTTCATATGCCAAAATTTGAAATGACTCCCACCGATTGGTTTTATGCCGAATCTTTGTTGAAATTTTTAGAACTTTTCAAAACCGTAACTTTAAAATTTTCAAAAACATATGAATCTACTTCTAAAAGCATTTTTATTTCATTAGTTAGCATGATGCAAACATTTAATGAAATGTTAAATGATACTTATGTTGGTGAGATTGTAAAATCTACATACAAAATTTTTTTGAAGTATTATTTTCTTCCTCCTATGTTGATTTGTGTTGCTACCATTATGGATCCACGTATCAAATTAGAAGGTACGAAGAGTTTGATTGAGATATTTTTTGCATTACTTGGGGAAAATGTAGAAATAGTAATTGATTGAGCTACTTTTTTAGTTCAGTTTGAATCTACATTAAATAACTTGTATGATTATTATGATAGATGTTTTGCTTCTAGTAGTACAACTTCTGTAGTTAGTTCTTCTTCTGCTACTTCTAAAGGTAAGGGTAAGAGTATATTTGATGATAGAACATTTAATTTACTTGTACAATTTCAATCAAAAAAACCTAGGACTAATCAACCAAATGAATTAAATTGGTATAACCAACAAGATTCTGAGCCTTCTTCTTCTCCACTAGATATTTTACAATGGTGAAAAGACCATGAACACACTTTTAGTATTCTGTCAATTATGGCTAAAGATTTACTAACTCCTCCTGTCTCTACAGTTGCTTCTGAAAGTGCATTTTTTTCAAGTGGCAGAGTTCTAACTGATTACAGGAATCGCTTGAAGCCCGACACGTTAGAGATGCTTATTTGCACAGAAGACTGGCTGAAGGCTGAAGATAGGACACAAAGGAAAGCACTATCAACGTCCACAAGTGGGAGCAACTCGTCGGAAGAAGAAGAAGAAGAACAACAACAACAATAGCTTTGCTTGTAATAGCAACTCGACGGACACATTAGAAATTGTATTATATCTTTGCTTGTTATGTTAAATTAGTAAAATTGGAGTCAATTAAAATTGTATATAAGAAATATGTTAGTGTATAAAACATATTTGTGAATTGAATTCTTCATTTCATTAGAAATTGTGAAAATTGTATAACTTAAATTCATATGAATAATATTTCAATATTTTTTGTCAATTTCACTCTTTCAATCTTATTATCATTATTACGATTTTTAATATTTATTAGTATTATTAGTATTATTATTATTATTATTTTAAGTTAAAAATATTTTTAAAAAAACCTATCTATCTAACCGGGCCAACCCGCGGGTCGACCCGACCCGACCCGGGTTGGACCCTAAAGGGTTCACGGGTTGGGCGGGTCGCCTAAAACAACTTTAGGCCCGGCCCGGTTAAGTCGCCAAACCGGCCCGAGCCCGCCCAAGCCAAGGTCCAACCCGGGCGGGTTCGGCCCGGCCCGGCCTGTTCGACCCGAATGCCAACCCTACTGTTGGGTATTTCTTGTAGGCGTCTCGCACGTGCTCCTGGAGCGCCGCCCGGGATTCCGGTCTCGTTATTCCTTTTTGCATATTCGAATCGACTACAAAAGGCAAGTCTACTTGAACAAATTTAATTTTTCTAGTTCAAGTTTATTGACCTTCCGCAAGTAGTTCCTTTCAATTATCGTAATACTGCTTTGTGTACGTCCGTTGGGGATATCGAGGGTTTATATGAGCTAACCCGACGTACTCTTGACATCATGCTATTATCCATTGACTCAAACCCAAACCTATATACACACACGACATGAACAAATTGACTAGAACTTGCATATGAGGAAAATATATTATGTTCGAATACATGTTGATTGATTGGGATCTTGTGACTTGAACTATGACATGATAAATTGACTTGTACACTTAAAAATCCATTCTAATTGTTGTACATTAGTGTTAACACATTTTATGATACAATAACATGTTGATTATCCACTTTGATGAACATATATGTGATAACATTTTATGAATTCCTGCTTCCTGTTCTGTTTTGCACAGAGATTTCGACCCTGTTACCATAAGAATTGACACAAATTATATAAAGATAAATTGTAGCCCTAAGTGTCTAGTTGCCAATAACATCCACAATTTTTGAATTCCGAATTGTAGTTTATGAGTTATCGCTGTTTTAGTGTTACTGTGTCGGCTGTTTTCAGATTCACTACTTCATGTATATTATTATGCATTGTATCATGTTGATGCATTTTTATCATCCCCTGACATTCTTATACACACTTGCATGAACATGAATGACTTAATAAAATACTAAACAAGTCGGGATTAAGGGTTGACTTAGTAGTGGATAGTCTCAGAAAATGTACTCGGTAGGGCCCTTCTTGTTTACATGGAATATTAACATGGAAGGTGGAGAATTACTTGTGAACTCGTGAACTTGTTATCTTGTTATCTTGTTATCGTGTTATACCGAGTACACGCTCTGTAGATCTCAACACTATGTCTAAAACGTACACTATTATGCGTGCACCGAACCTGTGGTATGGGACGCAGTAGTACATGCACTAGATAGGAAAAATAACATGCTAATAAACCTAAGTTGACATATATATACTTGATCGTGACCATTGTTTATTGATACCGTTATTGCTTTTGTAATTTGATCTTAATCCATATTCCTTGATGAACCTTGTTCACTTACTTTCTGCTTTTCACTACTTGTTATCCGTACTTACTCTAAGGCAAACTATTATATCTTTTAGATGAACAAGTAGAGGTGCACAAGAAGAATTATCAGAAGGTATTGGTGAGTAGTTCTTCTACGATCGGAGCAAGAGCTTGCCAGAAGGTATTTGTTTTTTATTTCCAGTTGTTGGTTATTAAATTGGACTATTGCATGTTTATTCTAAGTATTTGTTTATGTGATTATGTATTTATGCGTAGTTGTGATTATTTCTTTGTCATGTTGTTGAGTTAAGACTGGTACAGCTTATGGATGATATGAGTTGGCATACTTATATCATTCGCTGGGCCTCAGTTACGTGCTTGTGTTCCCGTATTCTGGAAAGCGGGGCGTGACACACATCTAATATAGAAAATATTGTCAGATAGAGGGTTTAATGTGGTTTTTAATATACTAATTGATGCATTGTTGTTAGATAAATTATCAAAACTTATACACATAATTTTATCACAAATATGAAAAACATCACAAATTTCTAAAATACGATTTGCAATTTCATTACCATTATGGGGATAGGGCAACGCGACAAGTGATATGATCCCTTTTTGAATGATCCAATCACTGTCGATCCAATGACAAGTTATTCTCATCATTGGAATATTGTTGCATCCCATCCAACAATCGTAAGTTAAAAAAACTCTAAAAGTTAAACTCCATAAAATTGCAATCAAAGCTTCTCTCATTTCATTTTACATTTTAAAACAATCTGATTTGCAAGTATTCCTAGGGATTCTTTTAAAATGGGGGTTTAATGTGGTTTGATTAAAAGTTTCTAAGTCCCTACTCTCGGAATAGAAAAATGGTAACTCTTCCTTGATTACTAGTCAGGCCATTTCTGGACGAACAAGTTCGGGATCACAAGAATGGCTATCAACTACACCGGTCCTAGGGTGAATTTTTTGTTGGCCGGGTAAGTCTACAAGAAGTTCTTTATGTACATTTTGGATGTGTCATCTTATTGTACCCGTCCCCTCATCCCTCTTCCATTTGTACGGCTTCGAACATGTTTTACAAACTTTTATGCCTACAGCCGAATTTTCTTCGTCCGGAATATAATCATAAAATTTGTGCCAATCATTAGTTACCCCTCTAGTTTTCCTACTCCTACCCGCTTGTGTTGTTTCGGTTGCTTGTGTTTGTGGTTCTTCTTCTATGTCTATGTCTCCTACAAACTCATCGTGTGTACCAATGTGTTGGGTCATAGGGTACTCTTCGGCGAGCTCATTTTGTGGGACAATTGGAAGTCTACGAGAAGTACCAGTGGAATCTTGTCCACTTTGGCTACGGTCGCTACCTCGTGATCGAGACATGTTGATATAGTAGTGTATGTGAAAAAATTAAATACAATCTAGGCGAGATAAGTTTTTTAAAAAAATATAGAAAACAATAAGAGGGTTGTGAGAGGGAAGATCAAAAAACCAACAAACAAATATGATAAAAAAAATTATAACTACAAAAAAAGTATTAAGACAATAAGAGAGTTGTAAAATTTTGATACCGTACTTCGCGGATACTCGTATATAAAATGAGAGTGAAAATAAAAGTAGAAGTAGAAGTAGAAGTCCGGACTCGTATATAGATAGAAAGAGAGCTTCTTTATTGGAGCCTTGGAGGAGTTGAAGACTTGAAGACGTAGTTGAATGTTGAATTCGATACGATCAGAATTTGTCGTTTGATCATTTCTATGTTGCTAGCTTCTTTGTTCACAAAATTTGGGATGAATTAAGATTGAAATGAGTAGTGATAGTAGAGAGTAAGAGAGTAGGGTGTGAAATTTTTAGTTTGGGTTTAAGGGGTAGAAAAAAACAATCGAACATTTGACTCGTATGGGTCTAACGGTTCGAAACCCACGGGTTGGCGAGCGGGTCTGGCACTGTTCACCGATTCCACAGGCAGGGTTCTACGGGTTGATATCCATTTTTTGACGACCCGGGTTGACCCGCTTAGATTCGCGGGTTCGACCCGAACCCAAACCGTCCTTTAACGGGTCGGGTTTGGCGAGCGGGTTGTGGGCGGGTCGCGGGTCAACCTAGCTCGGTTGCCATCCCTACATTAGTTCCAAGTTCCTGGTTAAAAATTTTGAATAAAATGGGTTGATTGAATTTGAAGTTTCCTTATTCTCCATATGATGTGCATGATTGCTTCCAATCAAATGTTTGTTCTAGATGGCCAGCCTTAGCTAGAAAAAAGATATGATCTAATATAGACTCAATAGATTGTAGCTTCAAACTACACTACAATACAAAAGCTTTACTCCGGCGTTTATCTAAAACGCCAGAGTAGAACAACGGTTTTAAAAAAAAAACAACACGTGGACGCCGAAAAACACATGTGGACGCCGATGTTTTTTCGAAAACGCCGGTATATGGGGTATTTAGCCCAACGTTCAAGCTCATAAATGCCAGGCTAGAGGGATTGACATCCCTTATTCCCCCCTCCCCACCAATTTCACATCTCAATTTTCCCCAAAATTATTTCTCTCTCTCCTGCTCCCCCTACCTCGCCCTCGCCCTCGCCCTCACCATCACCATCCCCCGCTGTCGTCGAACTACACCTTCATCGTCGTGCCCCCCCCCCCAACCCACGTCCCTCTCTCTCTCACAAACCACCGTTGCCCCCTCGTGCCGTGTCCGTCGTTGTTGTCGTCCCATGTCGTCGTCGCCGTTTCCGTCCTACGTCTCCGTCACCGTTGTCGTTCTTTTGTCCTCACTCCGATCAACATCGTCTTACTCCCTCTTCAAGCCCTATGTATGAAATTGAGAACTTGAGAATATATTAATATGTGTAATTAGCCACAAATTGAGAACTTGATAATATAGGTTATTATTTAGTGACAAAGTTTCAGGATCACAATGTAAATGACATTAACCATAGTTATTCTTCATTTATCGTGTATTGTAAAATTTGACATGATTAGATATTCTCATAGTGCAGTACATAAGAAAAATTCGAAGATTAGATACTCTCATAGTGCAGTACATAAGAAAAATTCGAAGATTTGAAAAGATCAGATGGAGCTAGGATACCTATAGGTAAATTTAAAGTAGAGGTAGAGGCATGCAATGTACAAATTGTGTACATTTTTAGATTCTAATTTTGGTTTTTGTTGAATGGGTGTGAATGGTATGTAGCTAGGTGGGGTGGGGGTTTTTTTAGTTCTTTTTCATTAATTTTGTGAATGTTGAGGTGGTTATGAGCTCATGGGTGTTATATTTTGAGATAGTTTTGTTTAGTGAGATTGCATGGTCTAATGAATATGGCAAGGCAACCAATGAATGGTGGAAGAGGAGGGTTGTTATAGATATCTTGTGAGTTTATAGCAAAATAGTACTTAGAGAAATCATTAAGACAAATCCAAGAAAAGTGGATATAGATTGTTTTGTTCATGAACAGTTTGGCTTGGTTCATGTTAGTTTGTACAACTTATAAAGTTAAGTTTCTTGTATTCTTAAATTAAACAAATACTGTGCTTAGTGGATCTCAGTAGATTACAGGAGAATTTAAGCGATAATAAGATTTAGAAGGAAGTGTAAGCAGGAAGCTAAAATTCGTTGAACCTTTATTTTGAGACTCTTGTCGGAGAAACACGGAATTTGGTTGTTTAGTGGCCATCAGATTGCAATAGACTTTTGTTGCCGCTGAATCTGGTGTGGGGTCAATAGACAAAATTTGTGGATTCGTAGGAACTCGAACGGGCTGAATCTGACTTCTTCCCTTGTTGACAAGTTGATTCCTTGGTGCTCCCGCGGACCTGCACTAACGTTCGAAACACCGGGATAGATCCCGGCGACGAACCCTCCGACGCTCTTGTCAATACTCAGAAAAAGAAAGGAAAAGAGCTTAGGTAGACAAAGAGTGATCACCTTGTAACGGTAGGAGGTAGGAGGTATTTATAGTCGTCGTGGGGATCTGCTTTGGGATAAGAACGAA
This sequence comes from Hemerocallis citrina, assembly GCA_017893485.1. Lineage (NCBI taxonomy): Eukaryota > Viridiplantae > Streptophyta > Magnoliopsida > Asparagales > Asphodelaceae > Hemerocallis > Hemerocallis citrina. The sequence continues at coordinate 213,476,169 of CM030364.1, read as the reverse complement.
TCCCTACTTCCTGGTGTGACTGGATAGAAGTGGTTAAAACTACCTCCAGCAAATAAGGACGAGTCAGGATTCCCTCATATCATGTTGACATGGTCCTTAGCGGGTTGTGACCCGCTCTCAGTTGATCAGATCCGTTCATGGGTCAATGGGTCCAAGAGGAGAGACTCGGTTCCCAATTCGGACCCGTTTGCAGGTGAAAGTACCATCTTGCCCCTGTAACTTTAAGATTCGTGCCCAATTTGAACGGTTCCGATTTAACCCTATTTTTAGCCATATCACAAGCCCCCCACTCCTAAAGACTGTGTATTACAGCATTTGGGGAGTAGTTTTGTTGTCTTAATGGCGTATAGGGCTTTATCGGAGTTCTCAAAGGGTGTTCGAATTTCGTTTGAGGGGTGATGGTGCTTTTCTGAGTTGGTAATGTGCTCAAGATTGTTGTTAGGCTCTTTTGGATTTTTCGGAGATTTTTCCCAAATTTTAAACTATTTTTCAGATCAGTTATTTAGTCTTGTGAAGCAACAATTTGTCTCCAAGAAATATCAATTAATTAATCTAATAAATAATTATTTACCCAGGAGCACCAAAATATTTTTCCCGAATTTATAATTATTTTTTAGAATTTTTAATTAATTTTTCTGAATTTTAAATTATTTTTCTCAATTTTTAAACAATTAATCCAAATTTATAATTAAAATAAAAGGATTTATCAAACAAAATCGACGTGGCGCAATCTGAGACGTTGATCATACCGTGGCGCACATTTCGGAGTGATATGACGACTGTGAAGAGGGCGAATTTTGCCCGTTTGAAGGTCGGTGGCAACCGACCTCGGGATGCTTCGCCGAAGTCTAGGGGAGCGACACGTGGCGTGTGGGCCCCGGCTTCTACGCATTTGGAACATCGGTGGCAAACAACTTCGGAAAGCTTGCCGAAGTCTAGGGGATCGACATGTGGCATGTGGGCCTCTGTTTCTTCGTGCTTTGGATGTCGGTGCAATCGACCACGGGGACGAATAGGAGGGCGACATGTGGCCAGTGGGTCCCAGTCACCGTTGACCAGTCAACGCAATTGTTTGCATTTGGACGTCGGTGGCAAACGACTTCGGGGACAAATGGAAGAGCACCACGTGGCCAGTGAGTCACAGCCACCGTTGACCAGTCAACGCAATTGTTTGCATTTGGACGTCGGTGGCAAATGACTTCGGGGACGAATGGGAGAGCACCACGTGGTCAGTGGGTCCCAGCCACTGTTGACCAGTCAACACAATTGTTTGCATTAGAATGTCGGTAGCAAACGACTTCGGGGACGAATAGGAGAGCGCCACGTGGCCAGTGGGTCACAGCCACCGTTGACCAGTCAACGCAATTGTTTGTGTTTGGACGTCAGTCGCAAATGACTTCGAGGACGAATAGGAGAGCGCCACGTGGCCAGTGGGTCCCAGCCACCATTGACCAGTCAACGCAATTGTTTGTGTTTGGACATCGGTGGCAAACGACTTCAGGGACGAATAGGAGAGCGCCACGTGGCCAGTGGGTCCCAGCCACCATTGACCAGTCAACGCAATTGTTTGCGTTTGGACATCGGTGACAAATGACTTCGGAGATGAATAGGAGAGCGCCACATGGCCAGTGGGTCCAAGCCACCGTTGACCAGTCAACACAATTGTTTGCATTAGGATGTCGGTGGCAAACTACTTCAGGGACAAATAGGAGAGCGCCACGTGGCCAGTGGGTCCCAATCACCGTTGACCAGTCAACGCAATTGTTTGCGTTAGGACGTCGGTGGCAAACGACTTCGGGGACGAATAGGAGAGCGCCACGTGGCCAGTGGGTCCCAATCACCGTTGACCAGTCAACGCAATTGTTTGCGTTTGGACGTCGGTGGCAAACGACTTCGGGGACGAATGGGAGAGCACCACGTGGTACGTCTCTTGAGTTGCCCATATATTTTTGTCATTTCTGCTAAATGGGCCAGGCCTTTGCACCGTTAGGGGCCTTTTACCCTTGGGAAGTGCCCCAACTACCCCAATCCCTATAAGTCTCCACCCCCACTCTCATTTGCCCTCTATTCTCGTTTTTTACTCAGGTGAGATTTTTCACTAGCGAGAGCTTCCAGCGTGTTTTTACGGTGCTCCGGTGTGTTTTTCAACCGTTGCTGTCAACTCAAGGTAATTCTATACTTAGCTTATTTCCTTCCTTTAGAGAATGTCTATCTACCCCGTAAGGTAGGAGCCCTCCCTTCCCCCTGCCGCCGAGGCGTCCTCTAGTCAGGTCCTCCCAAAAGACAAGGGCAAGGCCGTAGTAGAGCCTTCTTCGGTAATTATGGAAACGAGGGTTGAGGAGGAGCGGAGAATGGGAGAGTTCGGAAGGTTGCAAGGGGTGCTAATCGGACTGCAGAGGGTTCGGGAAATTCTAGAGGACCAGGCGGAGCGGATTATGTGTGGGATGGGTTGCAGCTTCGAGGAAAACGAAGTTAGAGAGACGACGGAGGCAGACGAGACGATTTCTATCCTCACCGAGGACATGGGACGCCTTCGGGAAGGCTTCCAAATTCCGAGGGAGTACGCCCTTGTAACACCCCGCAAAATTGGAAATGACAATTTTGCCCCTGGGTGTTACGCACGTATATTTTATAATGTGTTTCACTATATATTTTGGATTCGTACTATTTATACATTTTCCGTATTGATTTCAGTCAACTAAAATATAATATTTCAATCCCTGGGATTTACGTGCTTTTTACGTGTTTTTGATGCACGTGTCTCCACCGCTACGTACAATACTTTCTATGTGTTTAAATTATTTATTTTATGTATTTAAATCTATTATATAAAACGGAAATTTATTTTTTCTTAATCTTGATTAAAATGATTTTGTACGTGAAATGCACGTGTTTTCCACGTGTAGTGATTTCATCATGATACATATATAATTAGTAATTTTTCTTATTATATTTTAATATTTTTCCGTTGTTAAAATTCGATTTCGCATTTTGATATTCTACGTGTGACGCACTTGTTTTCGGTAAACGTACTTAAGCACATTTGTTTTCAAAATAAATTTCGGAGTGTGTAACACTTCATAACATAGAAATTAAATATAATATATATATATATATATATATATATATATATATATATATATATATATATATATGTCTTGAAAAGATTATGTTAAACAGAGTATGTTGGCTGTATAGGATTTGAATTGTATATGGATTTGAATGTATTAAATATGGTATGGTGAAGGTGGGCCCACGGTGAGCATGCACAGCACATTTGTGTGCAAGTGTGCATTCACAAACACATGCTGACCCGGACGTATACCCAGTGTAGGGGCCGGTTTTGGATGAGGAAGGGTTTGGAGTTGGGATTTTAGAGTAGTGGGGAGATGAAAAGTTAGGAGTTAAGGGAAGTTATGAAATGTGAAGGGTTGGAAATTAAATTTAGTAATTTATTAGGTGTGTAATTTTGTAATTTGAACCCTAGCAAAATCCTATAAATAGCCCATCCTCTTCTCTTTTGTCCACACTAAAAAAATAAATAAGAATAAGAAAGAAAGAGAGAAAAGAAAAGAGAAGAAAGAAAGAAAGAAAAAAGAGAGTGAGAGTTTGTGTTTGGAGGAGTCTTTCTAGAAGAAGAAGACCAAGGAAGTGCTATAGGAGCTAGGAGGGCTTCAAGCAAATTGTTCGATCTACAACTAAGGTGGGTGTTCTCTTACTTTCTAAATCTAGAAAATGTGCATGTTAATAGAAATGAATGAGTAGTATAGAATTTGATTTGGTAAAGTAGAACAAATCTATGCATTGAATGTAATGAAATATTGCTTTATTGAGTAAACAAATCCAACTTATGCTAGTTAGTAGGGATGCTTTCGGATCGGATACGGATCGGATATTGGCTATACCAACATCCGTATCCGCAATCCAAAGACGGATTCGGATACGGATATGGATATGATTCGGAAAATAAAAATCATATCCGTATCCGCAATTTTCGGATACAGATGTGAATCAGATACGGTCTACCGGATAACGGATACGGATTCGGATAGCAAATATAAAGTTTTTGCTATTTATTTTTCTTAACTAGTACTTATACATGTATATCACTGAATTGTGAATATCGATTTTCATATCTAATAACAAAATAGAAATCAACAGAACAAAAAAGGAGAATGAAAATTTATTTCAAATATATACAACTCTTATAAAAAATGAATATAATACGCACTTACTTGTCTATGTTGCATTGGTTTGAAACCGACTCTTTAACTTCTTTTACCAGGATGAGGTGGCGTCATTGAAAAAGATAGCACTTGGAAAGAACTGCAGTAATGGAGAAAAGTTAACAATGACAATGTATAAATTATTTCTTCATTCTTAAAAAAATAGCAGAATTCTTTCATTCAGAATTTCAGATAATGTAAACAGGATGCTGTCATTAGTTTGGATTATTTGAGAGCCTGAAAATGTTGACTCAGAAAAAAGTTAATATAGAAAATTTCATTGTCAGCACAGGCCATTTTTTTATTCTTCTCCCTTTTCTTTACTAAATCAACTCATAATTCCCTTGCATACAAAAACTATGAAGTATCATAAAATTACAATACATTACAATCAATTCACATATTATAATAAGCCCAAAAAATTATAATTTTATAACTTTTATATTAGGAACAGAATGTTAAAAATACAACAGTTACTTAAAATATGGTCTTGACTCTTACAGTTACTAAATAGACAGTAGGAATAAAAATATCACAAAACAGAGTTCACTAGTTAAATAGTATCACTACTCAATTGCATAGTTGGTATATTAATTTTTTGTTTTTTGAGTAACAAGTGGAACATAAATATCCACTATTGCATAGATGGGGGTGTATACTTTAATTTCCTTCTTCTCTAACCACAAAAACCAACCAAAGGAGATGCTAAATTCCAGCACATGCAGTTTGTTAATAGCATCTTCTACTTCCCATCCTTCTGTTTAGTGTACACATTACTGCCCTATTACAAAGCATCACTCTCTTTCTCAGAAAATGATAGATAAGGTACAAATTAAGCAACATAGTAGCAGTCAAGCTTGGCTGCTTATCCTAATACTCTACACTACCCATATAAAACTCCTACATCCCTTTTCCTCAATCTCTTCCCTTCTCTCCAAAACTCCATCTGATCCTCACTTTCTTTGATTTCCCTAATTTTTTTAATGTTTAGATTTCGCCCCACAATTATTAGTTGTACACTTTCAAGTTCAAATGTAAGAAACAAAAAACAAGAAATAGATTCTTAATAGTCAATCAGATACAATAATCTCAATTCGAGTCATTATCAAAATTAGGATTCTCAAATCTGATGGATGCAAATCGAAGCCACAAACCCTATACAAATTCTTGAAGGTTTTGGCCTCACAAATTATTCCAAACGCTTGAATATCAACATCACCATCAATGCAAATCATGAAGTATTATTTACCAGTCATTTTAGATGATCAAAGCATTGAGAACCACTCTTGAATATCAACATCACCATCAATGCAAATCATAAGGTATTATTTACCAGTCATTTTAGATGATCAAAGCATTGAGAACCACAGAATAGTCCATCACACTTTACAACTACTAAAAGAATGTATGATACTTACTTCAAAACTAAAGATGCCCAAGCATTGACTACTGGTCCTGAAATTGAACTCATTTTATTTTTCATTCCAAACAGCCACATAATTTCTTCATTTTGTCCATCCATGAAAATTCTGCACCTTATACCTTTGAAAGGAGAAGGTACTGGAAACTAAAGTGAGGTCAATTTACAAGAGCATAATCCAACACAACAAACACAAGACACTAAATCAACCAATATCGTTCCAATAAATAACAAAAAGAAATACTCTAAAAGGAAATAAACAAATACGTGACTGATTTTTTTCCCCTTCTTTTCGGCGACGGGGCGCTGAAGACGGGGCTCGCGACGGGGCTTCGATCTCTCGACCTTCTGATCCCGTGCTTCGATCTCTCGACCTGCGCGCCGTTTGTGTTCTTGAGAGCGGACGCGATGGAGATGGGGGATGGGGGAGAAGAGGAAGACGGGGGAACACGAGGTCGATGTGGAGTGGAGTTGGGGATGGGGACTGGGAATTGGGGACGGGGGAGAACCGGAGAAGAGGAAGGGTCGATTTGGGATTTTGGATCTGGTGAATACGGGATTTAGCTGATTAGGGCTTAAGTTTACTCATTGATATAACTATTAAATATATAAATATTAAATTAAGCGGATATCCGTATTCGAATCCATTTTTTTAGGAATATCCGTATCCGTATCTGAATCCGAATTTTTTTAGATTTGGATATCCGAATCCGTATCCGTATCCGCCCGGATACGGATTCTTCATATCCGTATCCGCAAAAAAATCAAATTCGGATGCGGATCGAATCGGATATATCCTTATCCGAAAGCACCCCTACTAGTTAGTAATGAGAAAAGAAATGTTGATTTGTTTTGTCATAAATTAGTATGCATGAATGAAGATATAATTGATTGTATGAAAAATGTTGGGAATACATTCTTTTGCAAAATATTTTGTAAGGTTAATTGAATACCATAAACTTATTTTGATCATGAAAGATGCAATATGTATCCTTTGCTTAAATTGCATAGGTACAACCCTATGTTTCTCAATGAAAAGAAATTTTGAAAATAAGATTATTTGTCTAAAATGTGGTTTAGAAATATATGAGTTAATGTTAAAAAGTAACTCAGTTAATATGAACCAATTTCAATTTAACAAAGGATTAGAAAAGTTGAGGAATCGAGTTTTATAAATAAAATAGAATAACAGAAAATTGGGATAAAAACATATGAAGAACCATGATACCAATAGACGCTCTTGGCCTAGTGGCTTGGCACTACACGGGTCTCCTAGCCGACTGTGGGTTCGAAACCTGTTAAGGCCAAAATAATTTTTGCTTGAAAATAATTATAAAAAATGAGAGAGTGCATAAGGAAATTTCGGTGTGTCCTTTGTACACAGAGTCCACTTGGACTTCTTGGCTTTCGGTCTGTTATCTGTGCCTTGGCTGTTCGTTCACGGGATCAAAACACCACATCCCCTTTTATATATTTTTTTGGGTATTTTTCAAATGATTTAGTGAGTTTAATTGCAACTAGAAATTTGGGAAAATTATAGTGTTCATAAAATGTTATAGAGAATCTATTAAAAATAGTTCTAAAGATTTCCATGTATATTCTTGAGGAATAAAAGAGACATTGAGATATAATGAGATATTGTATTTAAAATAAATTAGTGAATAACATGATTTAAATCCTTAGAAGAAAAATAAAGTGTTGATAAGAGAATTAATTCTCTTAGAAAGATATTTTACTTTTACTTGATTTAAGAAATATTTTGCGATGGTTGAGACATATCATATGAGTTCAAATTGTTAATGAGTTTTTGACACAAATAAATTATTAAAGGATGCGAGCTTTATATTTTTTTTTAATATTGATTCATTCATGTGATCTTGATGTGATTATACACTCACTTGATTTCAGACATACTTGGTTTGGGTTGATTATGAATATGTGCTTAAGTTGTTAAAAAGATTGATAATGGATGAAAATTCTGTTCATGAAAAAGAATTATTTTCTATGGGAAATCATGAATGAATGAATGAATCATGGGTGATCCAAAAATGAGACATTGATTAAGTTATGAATAAGTTAGAGACATGAAAATTATTCAAGTTTGAGACATGATTATTAAAGGGTGTGTGTACCCATGTTTCTTGTGCATGAAAGTTTATGATTAAGAATTAGTAAGACCTCGGTTACCGGCAATATTGAAAGAAATATTTCGAGACTTGATTTCGAGATAATGCCGTCGGGCGATCTCGTATTTTGTGAACAAATCTGGTATGAGGTAAAACTGATTCTAGGGTGATAACATATTCATGTCTTGAACTAAAAATAATTAGGCACATAAGTGAAGATGTAATAGACTTGGGCAAACGTAAATAGGTGCTTCTATATAGTCGGCGGTGGATCTCCGTGGCTATAGACCCAGTTTGTGGACTGTGGTTGCTCCGTAGGAGATGGACTATATTTTATCCGGGACTTAGGGTAGTCGGCGGATGTTTACCATACTCCAAAGAATATGTATATACCGGGGCTAGAGGGGCATTTACGGGATTATTTTCACGATATAATAGCCAAGGAGGCTGGAATCTGTTATTATAGCCAGGGAGACTGAGATCCGTATCTGTGAAATAACTCTAAAACTTGTTTTATTACTGGGTAGTCTCATGGCGAGTGATCGAACCCTTCAATGTGGAGTACGTAGGCGCTTGCCCTCGAACCTATGTAGTATGGGATGCATAGAATCCGAACAAGTGTGCATTAGTGTCATCCTAGTATAGAAATGTGTGCATTAGGCATTAAGGCATGACATACACTTATGTTTAGAAAAATCACTTTTGACACTTTACTTGTTCATTCAATCTTTTTGTGATTTGTTAAAGTATGAGATCGTTATACTATTCCCGGCATAGAGAGGATAGCCGTGTATAACATTTCGTCAGTTGTAAGTAACTGACGTGCCCATAGATTAACATGCAAGTAAAGGACTATTCAAGGAGTTATAAAGTGGATATGCTGTTGCTATTTGAAAGTTAAAGATATTGCAAATGATGTTAAAATTGTACAAGTTATATTTTTTTTTTTCAACTGTTGTAAGTTTTATTCTTCTGCTGTGTAAAGACAAAGTGTAAAGGAACTCTGATGTACTATTGAAAAGTTTTAAAATTTCCTTGTAAAATTGTACGAAGTGAAGTAAAGATCCTGTGAAATCTCGAATTTATCCTTATTTAAAATTCGGGGTGTTACAGCCCTAATGCTCCCTGGGGCGGGAGTGAGGGCCAACTCGCCGATGCCCGTTGACATGTGCTTCTGGCCTGTCGACGCGTTCTTGGTAGGGGTTCGGCTCCCACTCTACCCCTTTGTCTTCGAAGTGCTGAGGTGGTTCCGCCTCATCCCCGTTCAGTACATGCCGAACGTGTGGCGACTGATCAACAGATTCATCCTACACTGCCAAGCGGCCGGCTTCACGCCGAGGCTGAGCGTTCTCTGGACAGTGTACCAAATTCACCAATAACACAAGACGGAGTATCTTTTCTATCTTGCTCCGAGGTATGGAGCAAAGCTGGTAAGCTGTCCGGACTCAATAAAGAATTGGAGGGACAAATACCTTTTAATCCGAAGTCCGGTCCCTTGGGAGATCCTTACGACTTGGGTAGAGGCGGTCTCGAAGAGAGTCAAGGAGTGTCCGGCACTTGGTTCCGAGGAAGAAGACATGGTTCGGACGTTACTCAACCGCCCGAAGTTTAGTTGGAGGGACTTGACCGAGGAGGTGCTCTTCGGGGGGGGGGGGGGGGGGGGGGGGGGGGGCTTAGCTCGATAAACCCAGTATGGTTTTGCTATATTTATCTCTTTTTTTTCTTTTTCTTTTTTTTTATCGGTGTTAGTTGCAAGGTAGGCCATATTTTCTAACTTTTTTGCTTTCTATCTTCTTGCAGAGGCTATGGACTTCGACGACCTGTTGACGATGAGGGGTGCCCTGGGCAGCAAAGCCCCGAAGAAGAGGAAGAGAGTAGCTTCGAAGGCGACCTCGCCGGGGGCAAAGGCGCATCGCACTGTCGCGGAGCAATTGGCGAGGCGGCCATTGGCTCCGAAGCCGCTGACTCCAATGGTGGCGTTGGCCTCTACCGACACGGGGGTCTTTCCCATATCGGCAGCCTTAGGTCTGGAGGCCCCGCCGCTAACCGCCGATGCCGAGGTGTTCCTAACCGAGGAACACAAGAAGATATTCGTCCCGGACTGGCAGGTCCGCAAGCTCGACGGGTTCCTAGGAGACTCGTCGACGTGCATGCAGGCAATTCGACATCTTGCAACGCCGAAGGACAAAGCAGCCATGGAGGCGGGGAGCGTGGGAGACGACGCGCTCGAGGTCGCTCGTTCGACTATGTCGGTGAGTCTTGAAGAGTTCTTTCTGTTGAGTACTTAATCTCCCCCCCTTTTTTGTGTGTTTATAACTTAAGTTCTACTCCCCTCAGATTACTTTCCACTTTGGTCATCTGATGGAGAAGATGGTCGAGCAGGAGAGGGAGCTAAAGTTGGAGGTAGACAAGGCTCGAGCGGAGAGCGTTTGGGTCACCAAGGACCTCGAGCAGGCAAGGCTTGAAGCCGAGTCGAAGAACTCGAGATTTGGGGCACCTCAAAGCCGTGGTCACCAAGCTGGAGGCTGACAACGCTCGGCTTCTTAAGGCTGCCGAGGAGGCGGCTAAGGACAAGGTGGATGCAATGGCTGCGGCAAAGCTGAAGGCGGCGAAGATGGCCGAGGAGCAGGTCATGACGAAGGCGCAGGGGTTCCTCATCATGAACATGGCGAAGGCGTATGCTCGAGCCATAGATCAGGTGACGGAGAAGTTTCCTGAAGCGGACTGCACCGGCTGGCGTCTCTTTTCAGACCCCGTCCCCGGGTTCGACGATGTCTCGGAAGGGGACGAGGAGGGCGAAGGAGAAGAAAAAGAGGACGAGGAGGTCGAGGCCGGAGGCGCCGAACCCGAGGCTGGCACTCCGTCGGAGGCTACACCCCTAGCTATTGTGGCCCCTGATGAGGCGTCTTCAGCACTGGATCGCATGAAAGAGGTCGACCCTTGATTTGTCTTGTATTTTTGCTTCTTTTTTTCGTCTACGTAGTGCCGAACCACGGACTAGCCACCGCTTGTACTTTTTGATTACTTAATGAAAAAACCTTTTTGAACAAGTGTTGGTGAAGTTTCAAAGCCATGTTTGTCTTGTTTTTAGGTTGCCTCGTAGTTTTGGTTATCTTCGTGGACTTGCTTTTAGGTCCTAAGACATTTGCTTCTTTTGTTCACCTCCTTCAGGATAGCAGCGCCACCCATCTCCGCACAAAGCTCGGCGCCGTTAAGATGGGCTCACTAGGAGCCAAGAGCGGCTTTGTGAAGTGGAGTGGGAGCTTTGTAAAGCGGAGTGGGAGCTGGGTCATCTGAGATTGATCTTAGTTCTTCGAGATATAGAGAGGAGGCGATTAGAAGAGAGGATTAACGAGACGACCCCCGAAGGCGATGAGGTGGGTTCGTCGGCGGCTACCAACCTCGTCTTGAGACTTAGGCACCTTCGTCACTCCCTGACTAAGGCGACAGCGGAGAGGGACGAACTGACGAAGGTATCTCTCGATAAGAGCATGGAGGTTGCTCATCTTTGGCGGACAATCACCGACGCCTCTCGCGGTGCAGGCTCGATGCGATTGCCGCATTTGAAGATAACTATGACGGACGACTTGCTTAAAGAGCGAATTGTTGAGCTTGAGGCGGAGAACGCTCGTCTTCGACCGCGAACTGAGAGAAGCACTGTCAGAACTACCTCTTGCACTCGGGAGGAGTATGATAGGGGGATAACGTTCCGCGAGCTCGCTCTTTGCTCGCCCCCTATACATCGAAACCCTGGGGATGTGCAAAGTAGGGTGGCAGCTTTGTCGAGCAGAGCATCTGTTGGGGCCACGGTTAGATCGGGTGCGGACGATGCTTCTCGTCTCGCCAACCTAGTGACGTCGAAGTAGGGTGTCGGCAGCACAGCATTCGTCGCCCACGTGTGTCTCTTAACAGAAGTATCCCCGCCCCTGGAGGGGCTGAAGTAGCTTTCTATGATCTTGTAATCTTGGTTTCACAAGTTTTGTATCTCGATGTAAAGATGAGTAGTTGGTCTGTAATTAGACTTGTCTCTCAAACTTTAATAAAATAGTACTTGTTTTGTGAACTTGTGTGTTTTGCTAGCGTTTGTAATTGTCAACAGTTGTAGGAGCAATTCTTCCCTAAAAAAAATAGTTGTAGGAGCAATTCCGAATGGTGGGACGCTTTATACTTACTCGTTTGCGAGTAGCAAAAGTTGCGTCGAACCAAGTGTTGGACTCTGAACTTGTTGTTTAGAGAATATCAACAGCTGTAGGAGCAATTCCGAATGGTGATCCGCTTCGTACTTGCTTAGAAGCAAGTAGTTGAAGCAGAGTTGAACCAAGTGTTGGACTCTAAGCGTGTCGTTTAGAGAATATCAACAACTGTAGGAGCAATTCTGAATGGTGATCCTCTTCGTACTCGCTTAGAAGCAAGTAGTTGAAGCGGAGTCGAACCAAGTGTTGGACTCCAAGTGTGTCATTTTAATGCGATTTTTTTTGTAAGTACAATTGGACTACTCAAAAATAGAGAACTTGCGGGGAAAGATTGCTTTTATTGAAAACAGTTAGGCCGCTGCTTCTAAGTTGCGAGCCGCTTTTACACTTTGATAAAGAAAATACAAATAAGAACTTGTGACATGTTTTATGAAGCGCTCTTGGGAAAGTTGCTTGGAGCGTATTTAGACACCCTCTTGGTACTTCATCAAGTGCTCCGCGTTCCATGTCCTCGGTATTCTCTTGCCCCTCGGGTCTTCGAGTTGATACGCGCCTGGGCGAATAGCTCTAGAGACCCTATACGGTCCTTCCCAATTGAGTGCCAACTTTTCCTTTTGCTCGGATTGGAGATCGACAACTTCCATAGTACTAGGTCTCCCTCTTTAAGATTAGTTGGACGTAACTTCTTGTTGTAAGACTGAGTGATCCTACGGTGGTAGGTCTCTTGTTGAATGACAGCTCTCTCACGAACCTCGTCTATGAGGTCTAAGCAGTTGTGAAGTTGGTTCGCATTCTATGCTTCACTTTAGGCTATCAGTCGGGGTGAAGGCAGGCCCACCTCTAAGGGGATGAGGGCTTCGGAACCATAGGTGAAGTTGAAGGGGGACTCCCTGTTGGAGCTCTCTTGGTGGTGTGATAGTTCCAAAGCACGTTGGGGAGCTGCTCGACTTACAACCCCTTGGTGGACTTATCTAGCCTCTTCTTCAGACCAGAGGGTATCTATCGATTGGCATTCTCCGCTTGGCCGTTGGACTGAGGGTGAGCTATCGAGGAGAACCGTCGCTGGATGCCGAGGTTAGCGCAAAAGTTGTGAAAGGTTGATCCCGCGAATTGAGTCCCATTGTCAGTTACGAGAATGCGAGGTACCCCAAACCGGCAAACGATGTTCTTCCAAAAGAACTTCTGGAACTTGTGCTCGGTAATTTTCGAAAGAGGTTCAACCTCGATCCATTTTGAGAAGTAGTCTATCACCACGACTAAGAACTTCAGCTAACCCGGTACTGGAGGGAAGGGTCCGAGCAAATCCATCCCCCACATTGCGAAGGGGATTGGACTTGCCAAGAAGGCGAGTTGTGCTTGAGGTAGGCGACGGATCGGGGCGAATTTCTGGCAGGAGTCACACTGGAGGACGTACTCCTCGGAGTCACTAAGTAGTGTGGGCCAGAAGTAGTCGTAATTTAAGAGTTCACGGGGGAGGGATCTCGCTTCCAAGTGCGCGCCACACAGACCGTCATGGGCCTCCTTTAGGGCATAGAGCGCTTCCTCCTGGGAGAGGCACCTCAAATAGGGTCGGCCGTCAATCTGAGTGTAAGAGCGTTTGTACATGACTCCATCAAGGAGTGTGTAATGCTCGGCTCGTGTCCTAATCCTCCTCGCCTCTTTCGGGTCGTTGGGAAGGACCCCGTCTCTGAGGTACTCGAGGAGTGGCTTCATCCAGTTCTCCCCAAGTGTTAGGGGGTAGGCTTCCATCGGCCCCGGGCTATCTTCGTCAATACTTGATCTGAGGAGGACCTCTATCAAGACGGTCTGTTCTAGACCTTGGAGGGACGAGGAGGCGAGCTTTTAAAGAGTGTCCACTTGCGCATTTTCCTCACGAGGAACCCGCTGAAGTTGAACGTCTTCAAACAAGGCTAGTAGCTCCTTAACCTTCGCCAAGTACTTGGCCATACGCTCGTCCCTTGCCTCGTATTCCCCTGACACTTGGTTGACGACCAACTGCGAATCACTGAAGAATTTGACGCGTTTGGCCCCTGCTTTGCGAGCTATACAGAACCCCGCTATGAGGGCCTCATACTCTGCTTCGTTGTTTGATGCCGGGAAGTTTAGGCGGAGGGAGTATTGGATGACGAAAGTGTCTGGACCGATCAAGATGATGCCAGTCCCACTTCCGTCGGTGCAAGAAGACCCATCCACGTAAACAGTCCAAACTAGGGTGTCCACAGAACACTCGCAAAGGTCGGGGATGGTGCTCACCACAATGAATTCTGCCAGAGCTTAGGCCTTGATTGCTATTCTTGGCTGGTAGCTGATGTCATGTTGGCTTAGCTCGATGGACCACTTCATTAAGCGGCCCGACGTTTCTGGCTTGTGGAGCACCTGCTTCAGCGGTCGGTCGGTAAGGATGACCACCGAATGAGATTGAAAGTAGGGGCGGAGCTTTCGGGCCGCCATAACCAAGGTGAAAGCCATCTTCTCCAGCTTCGGATAACGGAGCTCGGCATCCCGGAGGACCTTGCTCACATAATAGATGGGCTTTTGCATTCTATCCTCCTCTCTTACAAGGACCACACTGAGGGTCTGCTCCGAAGCGGCGAGATATAGGTAGAGGACTTCCCCAGGTGTTGGCTTGCTCAAGAGTGGGGGGGTAGCTAAGTATGCCTTGAGCTGGTCGAAGGACTCTTGTTGCTGTTGCCCCCATTTGAAGCGTTTAGCCCCCCTGAGGGCCTTGAAGAAGGAGAGGCACTTCTTCCCGGACTTGGAGAGGAATCGCCCAATTGCCGCGAGGCGCCCAATGAGCCTCTGTACATCTTTAACGCTGAAAGGGGGAGCCATTTTGAGAATGGCCTAGATCTTCTCGGGGTTGGCCTCTGTGCCCCTCTGGCTGACTATGAACCCCAAGAACTTGCCGGATGAGACTCCGAACGCACACTTGTTCAGATTCAGCCTCATATTGTGCCTCCTGAGCACCCCGAAGGCTTCTTGGAGGTCGAGAACATGCTCCTTCCCTCGGGTGCTCTTGACCAACATGGCATCTACATAGATTCCATATTTCGGTCAATCTGGTCTCGGAAGACCCTGTTCACGAGGCACTGATAAGTAGCTCCCGCATTCTTCAAGCCGAACGGCATAACCCTGTAGCAATACAGGCCTTGATCTGTCACGAACAAGGTCTTCGGGATGTCGGGAGGGAACATCCAAATCTGGTTGTACCCTGAGAAAGCATCTATGAAACTGAGGAGCTCGTGCCCGGAAGTCGCATCGATCAGGGCGTCAATGCTGGGAAAGGGAAAAGGGTCCTTCGGGCACACCTTATTGAGATCGGTGAAGTCGATGCATATCCTCCAGCTCCCGTTGGCTTTCTTGACCATCACCACATTGGATAGCCACTCAGGATAGTTCCCCTCCTGGATGAATCGGGCGTTGAGGAGATTTTCGACTTCTTCTTTGATCGCCTGTTGACGCTTGGGAGCGAACTTGCGTCGCTTCTGCTGAACGGGCTTGACACCCGGGACAACGCTGAGATGGTGCATTAGGAGCTCCTCGGAGATCCTAGGCATATCGGCTGCAGTCCAGGTGAAGAGATCGCGGTTCTCCCTTATGCACTAGGAGATGTCTTCTTCGATGGAGGGGGGAAGTGCCTTGCTGACCCGGAATGTCTTGGTGGCATCTTCCTCTGAGAATGCCACTTCTTCTAGTTCGTCCACTGGTTCGGAGATGGTCTGGCTACTCTCCGGTGGGAGCTCGAGGGCTTCTAGGGAGAGGACCGGGCCTCCCATTGAGGTTATATAGCACTTGCGAGCCACCTCCTGACTCCCTCTTACTTCTCCTACCCTGCGGGAGTGGGGAACTTCATATTCATGTGGTAGGTCAAAGGGATAGCTTGGAGTGTGGCGAGGTCCGGTCAACCCAGGATCACATAGTAGGCGACTTTCACATCCACCACCATGAAGTCCATCGGCTCCGTGTGAGTGACCGGAGCTTTGCCAGCAGTGACGTCGAGAGTTATAACTCCCTCAATCATCACCGAAACCCCGTGAATCCATGAAGGGTGTAACCAACTGGCTTGAACCGGTCCCTTGATAGCTGGAGGCCTTTAAACGCCTCCAAGAAGATGATGTTGACCAAACTTCCATTGTCCACCAGTACCCGGCGAACGTCGAAATTGGCCATTTTGAGGTTAATGACGAGGGCATCACAGTGGGGTGTGCAGATGCCTTCCAAGTCCCTATCGGAGAACGCACAGGGACTCCTAAGCCCTTGGAGGGAGGATGGCTCTGCACGGAGTTGACTTCCCTAATGAAGGCTTTTCGGGAGGAGTTAGAATCTCCCCCCCCCCCCCCACTGGGCCTCCGTGTATAAGGTGCAAGATGGCCTATGCTTCGGCCTCCGAGGTCTCCACGCGCTGCTTTGTTCGCCCTGGGCGGTGGAGGCGAATCGGCTCTGTCCCTCCTTACAAACCGAGCGAGCTACCCCCTCTGGATAAGGGCCTCGATCTCGTCCTTCAGGGCCCGACAATCATCAGTGTCGTGCCCATGGTCCCAGTGGAAGCGGCACCACTTGTTCCGGTTTCTCTTCTTCCCGGGGGTGTTCATCTTCGGAGGTGGTGGAGGAGACCTTCATTCCCAATCTCTATCAGGATAGCGGAGACACTCGCATTGAATGGAGTGAACTTCTCGAAGCGGGGGAGAGGGCCGCTGACCTCCGTTATCCTTTTGGAGCTTCTTAGCTCCTTCTTCCTCTACAGTCTTCCGTTTGTTCCCAGAAGACGACCCCTCCAGAGTGGGGCGATTAAGAGCCTCTTCAGCTTGGATGTACTTCTCGCTCCTAAGGAGTAGCTCAGAGAAGTTCTAAGGAGGCTTCTTGGCCAAGAAAGTCCTGAGGTCAGGATTGATGACATTGGATTGGAAGGCAGCCGAAGCGACCGAATGATCCAAGGAGGCGATGGACCTGGCTTCTGCGGTGAACCGCTTGACATAATCCCTTAGACGTTCGCCCTTCTTTTGGCTGAGGAAGAGCAGCGAGGTGCTCGTCTTCTTGGAGCGGCGACTGCTTACGAAATGCGTAAGGAAGAGGCATTCGAACTGGTCGAAGGAGAAGATAGATGCCGGTGCAAGTCGAGAATACCACTCCCGAGCCGGCCCCTTGAGTGTGGCCGGGAAGGTCCTGCAGAGGAGGGTGTCAGATGCATGATGGATCATCATGAGAGTTTTGAAACTCTTGATGTGGTATGTGGGGTCCGACTCCCCGGTGTAAGCCTCGAAGTGTGGAGGCTTGAAGTTGTCTGGGACAGTGGCCTCCATGATGGTGCGGGAGAATAGGGGCCTGCTCGGGCGGAGGTTCCTCGCCCGTTGCTCCTCGTCTCTGTCCAGCTGGCCGAGGCCCCTCTACATCTCGTGGAGACGGCGGTAGACCAATTCCTCCCTTCGATCGTACCTCGCTGAGCCCTGAGACTCGTCCTCACGTAGAAGAGGGATGGGGCTGTGGCGGCGATGGCTCTGAGTAGGTGGTGGACTGATAGAATGATGGGGGTGACTCAGAGTGGGCCGCGAGCTTCGGGAGTGGCGGCAGTGATCAGGAGAAGGGCGGCGATGGCTCGGAGCCGGCCTAGGACTTAGGGAACGACTGTGTTGGCTCGAAGCCGGCCGAGGACTGCAGGAGCGACAATGATGGAGAGGAGCTGGCTAAGGGCTGGGAGCCCGATGGCCGTTGTTGGGGGCGGCGTTGAGCGCCCGAAGGACCGCCTCCTGGAATTGTTGAAATTCTGCCATCGTGATGGGAGCCTCCTGCTCGCGATGGACTCAAGCTGCAGGACGGCCAATCGGGGAGTGGCTTCGTCTTGGAAGATGCTGGGGTGACTCTCTCCGCCTCTGAGGAGAGTTGGACCCCCTGCGGTCTGCTCTGCGGGGAGACCGATCCCTCTGGTGCTCTCGGCGAGGGTTCACTTTGCGGGTCTGCCTCTCCTCCAAATGGACCCGAAGGTCGGGCTCAGGGTCGCTCTGTCGATTGTTGAGCACATTCCGCAGATCCTTTGGTGTTGGAGGGCTATGGGAGGCCATGGAATCTGTGGAGGCGTTGTGGATAGAGACCCAAACTTGGTGGAGAGGATGCTTCTGGTGACTTTGCCGAGAGGGCTCCCCAACAATGGCTAGGGGCCCTAGAGCCTGCTGAACGGATTGAGGGTTCAGCTGTTCGAGTTGTAGGGTTGGTTGGATGGGCGGAGGGAGGTCCTCCGACGGAGGAGGAGGAGGAGGAGGAATTGTGGAGGTAGTTCTTCGGTTAGAGTTTGCGGACTTCTTTTTGGGAGGCATGGATAGGCGTAACTTTGGTTGAAGGAGGAAGTTGGATTGCTATTCGAGTGATTTCCTATAGACAGCGCCAATCTGTTGCGGCTGAATCTGGTGTGGGGGCAATAGATAGAATTTGTGGATTCATAGGAACTCAAACGGGCTGAATCTGACTTCTTCCCTTGTTGACAAGTTGATCCCTTGGTGCTCCCGCGGACCTGCAGAAACGTTCGAAATACCAGGATGGATCCCGGCGACGAACCCTCCGACGCTCTTGTCAATACTCAGAAACGGAAAGGAAAAGAGCTTAGGTAGACAAAGAGTGATCACCTTGTAACAGTAGGAGGTAGGGGGTATTTATAGTCGCCGTGGAAATCTGCTTCGGGATAAGAACGAATCCCTACTTTCCTGTGTGACTGGATAGACGTGGTTAAAACCACTTCCAGCAGATAAGGACGAGCCATGATTCCCTCATATCCTGTTGACCTGGTCCTTAGCAGGTTGTGACCCGCTCTCAGTTGATCAGATCCGTTCATGGGTCAGCGGGTCCAAGAGGAGAAACCCGATTCCCAATTCGGACCCGTTTGCAGGTGAAAGTACCATCTTGCTCCTGTAACTTTAAGATTCGTGTCCAACGGTTCCGATTTAACCCCATTTTAGCCATATAAACTTTCAAAATCTTTATAGTTTTATTTTAACACATTTGTCCATATAAGAGATTAGCTTTTAAATGAAATCCTACTTTATGTGAATAATCTTCTGCAGAAGTTCTTTTTTCTCTCTCCATATATAACTCCATACTTTATAGAGATAGAATGCTGGAAGTCGTTTGGACACTTATAATAAAGACCGATAACTGCTCCAATTAGAAAAATTGATAGATGGAAGTTAGGAGAGCAAAAAAGACTAGGGGTAGACCAAACGAACTTGAGTTGAAGCTATTAACAAGGATTTGGAATGTGTTGATTTAATGAAGGAGGTGGCTGACAGTAGAGTTGGCTGACAGTAGAGTTGAGTGGGGAGGAGAACGAATCATGCAGCCGACTCCGAAAAATTTGGTATAAAGGTTTTGTTGTTGTTGTATATAACTTCCTACTTTTTAGATCAAATAATCTTTTATATGAAAGACCATAGATGACAAACTTAAGACGTATTTGAACATAAACATTTTAGTTGAATCTTGTTGCAAATTCCTCATGATAAACTCTCTAAGTTCAAAAAACAACACACATAGTGAAAAAGAATTCAATATCTGCACTTGCACTTCAAGAACAGATTTGTATAGTAATAAATAAACCAATTTTGATTAGGAAGTGCATTCTGGAAAACATAATTAGGCTCGATTTGATTCATTCAGTGGTACCTGGCTCAAGCATGCTCTCATTTAATCAAGCTCTGGTCCCCATTTCCACTCCAAATTTTATGTCAGGCACCATTGGGAGAGGGATAACACTAGAAAGATGTAAGCTCTGGTTCCCAATTAGAAAGAAGTGAAAGAATGTTGCTTGTGTAAATAATTTCAATCTCTCTGTTTTTTATATTTAAAGAAAACATATACAATGCATATATAAGATCAATCAATGCATATTCTTGTTCCTTATTTGGATGTTACCATCTTCAGCCTCATCGTTTATGGTATGCAGCATTACTTGTCATTAGCAGGTTCGCTAGTGTTATCCCTCTCCCAATGGTGCCTGCTATGGGAGGAATAGATGTAACTTCTGTTCTTTATGATTATTGTTCTTGAACAAATACAGGAAGATTATTTGAATCTTCTTTGCTATTCCTTTTACTTTTTTGGATATAGGAGGAGACTGCTACAGTCATTTCGACTATGCTCTTGGTATCTGGTGTTACTACAATTCTGCAATCTTTTTTGGGTTCTAGGCTTCCATTGATACGAGGAAGTTCTTTCGTATATTTGGCACGAACATTAGTAATCATTAATTTTGAAGAGTTACAAAATCTTACTGAGAAAGTAAGTTTGCAATTTTATTAGTGGTTCTATCACGTCTATGAATTGTAGAGGCAAGCGTTTGTTTTATTATAAGCCTAACAATGCGATTATCAGTATAGACTACTTCTAGCAAAATTGTTTACTTCCGTTGTGACGCCAATGCCTTAGATGTGTAGTACAGGGTCTTGTAAGGGCTGAATTTACAAGATTATGTGCTTATCATTTTGTCATTTTCAATCCCAATAGTTATAGTAGTTGTAAAATTATCCCTCAGCTACACCAAACTCCAAAGTTGTAATGAGAGTTGAGGGAGCTATATTTGAAAACTTTGAAGATTGATGTCATAGTAAACAACTTGATGATGGTTTAGTCTTTGTATAAGATTTTGTACTCTTTGAATGGATTACTGAAAATTATTATATATGGAAATTATTATAGATTTTGTATTACCTCTAAGGTTCCTTAAAAACAAAAACAAAAACAAAAACAAAAACAAAAAACAAACCTACCCCCGGCATTTTTGAAATGCCGGGTAGCTTTTTTACCCCAAATTTTTTTAAAAAAAATTTAAATAATATGCCCCGGAGTTTGTACAATGTTGGGGTATACTAACCTACCCCGACGTTTTCGAAAGGGCCGGTGTAGGCTGCAAATAATTCCCGACACGCGCTACACCGGTGCTTGTTGTGGTGTTTCCTTAAGCGCCGGTAGGGTATACCCTGACATTTATAATCGCCGGGGAAACCCAAAAAAACGGCGTGGTTTGCATCATTCGTTGTAGTGTAATTCCTCATTATGTGGCTTGAATTAGCCCAAAAAAATGAATTGAAGAGCATCATATAGAAAAATGAAATTCATCTTAAATATCATGTCACACGGTTTTGGTATGACCCATGGATCGTTGGTTCCTAAAAATGAATTCCTCTCTTATTGTCAATAAAATAATTACTTTCCTTATTTGTTGGGAATTTTTTTGTTGTTGTTGTATTTATCCGACCGCCAATTCTTGGAATATATGCAAAGCTAAGAATATTCTGTCTGGTATGAGATCTGAGCCGTCCATCTTATTTCATTTAGATCTTCAGATCTAATCTAGGTTGTTCATTTGATCTATATAATGATTAGATCTTGGCCATTGAACACCTGACCCGATCAAAACCGGTCCAAACCCGCAAACCAGCAAACCCATCTCAAAGGCTCAAATATAAATAGAGCCCACATTCTATCCCCTCTTTCTTCTCCCTTTTCCCAACCGTCCTCTTTATATAGGGAGCGTTTTGTACACGGATTGAAAGATTCTCGGGAATGAGATAATTCCCGGGAATATAAGGGTGGAAATGAAATTTTTGGAAATGTTGCATTATCGCGTTTGGTATATTGATAATTATATTGGAATAGGTTGCCTTGAACAGTAATGAAGTTAATAATGTAGTGTGATTTTGCTTACATTATTTGTGATTATACATTAAGCAATTTGCTTATAATTGTACTGTTATAATTATACTGTTGTTTTAGCATTAGCATATTTTGATATTTGAGATTTTTGTAATTGATGCACACATGACTTATAAAGAACAAAAGATATTCGATAATGATTGTTATATATTTTTGTTCACGAGAACACAAAAAGATTGATCATCATTGAGCTTTGATTGGTGTACTTGAGGCTAGAGCAAGGGTATACTCGAACTGAATTAAATGGTTTTCCTTTTTTTTTTCTCGTCGCTTTGATGAATTGTGATTCATTTATTTTGTTGGCTCTATTCAGTATGATATATTTGCATATGTTAAAATTGTTAGGATTTCTGAATCCAAATACACGATAATAGGGTTGAAAAAGACAGACGAGAAGGAGAGTCAAAGTGGGAGCAAACAAGTCAAGAGCAGTCTGAAGCTACAGGCAGAGTTGCGGTCGACCGCACCCTCGACCGCACTCCCGACCGACTATGTACAGGTAGTGTTTGGTCGACCGCGCAGTCGACCGTCTCGCTCTCTAATTGGACCCTGTAGACTTCAAGGAATGACCGGTCGACCGATCCACTCTCTGTTAGACCCTATACAGTCGAAGGCATGAACCGGTCGACCGTCCATGAGTTGCGGTTGACCATCGCGACGCTGATTGATGAGCGGCTGAGATTAGAAATTATGTAAACCTATATATATTGTATTGTGTACGATTTTAGGGTAAAAGAGAAAGAAAAGAAAGATTTATCAGCTGTTAGAGAGAGAGGGAGATAAAGAGAAACCTTACACCTTGGTGGTGAGTTCTTGAGAGATTTATAAACTTGTTATTCATATTTCTAGTGGAAATCGCATGAGTACCTCTGCGCGGGGAAGTAGCCATTACATTGAGTGAACCTCGAAAAAATCTTGTGTGTTCTTGTGTGTTATTTTTTGTTGTTCTTTATGCTCTTACTTTTGATTTTATTATTCTTGCATCTTGTTAGTGAGTTATTCCACAGTAAAACTCAATAAAGTGGTATCAGAGCACCAGGTTGGTAGTGTTGATTGAGATGGGGGACAAGATTAGAGTCAGGGAGTTCGATGGAACAGATTTCACAATGTGAAAGATCCAAAATGTTTCTCTGTATGGCTGACTTTTCTCGTACCTCTTCGACGATGTCGAGGTTGGCTTACAGATTGTTGGAATTTTGCTCTTCATTGAAGAAAAGAAGACGGGGAGATGGCAATCCAACTTCTAAGGGGATGAGTGCTTCTGAGCCGTAGGCGAGGTTGAAGGGTGACTCCCTCGTGGGTGTCCGCTTAGTGGCTCTCTAAGACCACAACACACTTGGCAGCTCAACCCACAGACCTCTCGCAGCTTCTCCCAGTCTCTTCTTAAGGCCGTATAGAATATGTCGATTTGCATTATCAACTTGGCCATTAGTTTGGGGATGCGAGACTGAGGCGAAGCGCTGAGTGATTCCCAAATCTATACAGAATTGGCAAAATTTTTGCCTGTGAATTGTGTGCCGTTATGGCGTTATCTGAGACAAGTACTCGGGGATCCCAAATCTCTAGACAATGTTCTTCCAAAAGAACTACTGGATTTTCTGCTCAGTGATTGTGGCTAGCGGTTCTGCTTCGACCAATTTTGTGAAATAGTCGATGGTAACCACTTGGAAAAAATTTCGGTCGGCTGCTGGCGGGAATGGTCCAAGCAAGTCTATTCCCCACATGGTGAAGGGAATGGGGCTAGACATAGAGCTGAGGATTGCTTGAGGCTCATGTTTGATTGTTGAATGCTTCTGGCAGGGGTCGCACTGGCGAATACATTCTTATGCGTCATTGAGTAATGTGGGCCAATAGTACCCATGATTGAGTATCTTTCGTGCGAGAGATCTTGCCCCTTGAAGGCAGCTTCCGATCCCTTTATGTTGTTCTTTAAGGACATATTGCGCTACCTCTGGAGTCAGACATCTAAGATAAGGCCTGTCATCGACTATGGTGTACCAGTGTTTGCATAGGAGGCGATCTCTGCCCTTGTCGAATCTTCCTTTGCCTCTTTGCGATCTTCAGAAAGGATTCCCTTGTCGAGAAAATCGAGCAGGGGCTTCATCCAACAATCTTCAAACATTTGGGGTGTAATGGCCATGAGGTCCAACTCTTCATCTTCGATGCTCGGCTTGAGAAGGACCTCAATGAGGACCGTGCGGTCTAGCCCATTGAGAGATGAGGAAGCTAACAAGGAGAGGGCATCTGCCTGCCCGTTTTGCTCGTGGGGAATGCGAGTGACATTGGCTTCCCTGAATGCCATTAGGAGTTTCTTTACTAGTGATAAATACTTGGCCATGCGGTCGTCCCTAGCTTCATATTTGCCTTGGACTTGGTTAACAACTAACTGGGAGTCGCTAAACATCTCGATTCTCCGCGCGCATGGTTCTCGTGCTAAACGGAGATCAACAATTAATGCTTCGTATTCTGCTTCGTTGTTGGATGCAGGATAGTTGAGGCGCAATAAATATTGGAGAGTAAACTCATCGTGCCTGAGCAAAATGATTCCTGCTCCGCTTCCTTCGAGGCAAGATGACCCATCTACATACACATTCCAAAGTGGGGGGGTTTTCATCTTCCTCGGGGAAGTCGGTGATGGGGGTTTCCCCAATGAATTCGGCCAAGGCCTGGGCCTTGATGGCCGTTCTTGGTCGGTAGCTGATGTTGTGTTGACTCAATTCAATGGACCACTTCATCAACCTTCCGGAACTTTCAAGTTTGAAGAGCACTTGCTTGAGTGGCTGATCAGTGATGACACGTATGGAATGTGTTTCGAGCTGTTGTGACCAGTGCATAGGTCATCTTCTCCATTTTTGAGTAACGGAGTTCTGCATTATGGAGCACCTTGCTCACATAGTAAACTAGTTCTGAACACTGCCTTCTTCTCTGACTAAGACGGCACTACGAGTCCGGTTAGAGCTGGCTAAGTAGAGGAAAAGAATTTCACCTGGCTTGGGCTTGCTAAGAAGTGGAGGGTTTGCGAGGTATGCTGTGAGTTGTTTAAAAGTGGTTTGTTGTTCTTCTCCCCACTCAAAACCTTTCGCGTCCCGTAGGATTTTGAAAAAGGGCAAACACTTCTCCCCAGATTTAGAGAGGAATCGGCCGATGGCGGCCAAGCGGCCAGTTAATTTCTGTTCTTCCTTAACCGTAGTCGGGGCAGACATGTCACGAATTGCCTGGATTTTCTCGGGATTGGCTTTGATTCCCCTTTGACTAACCATGAAGCCCAAGAATTTACCAGAGGATACTCCGAAAGCGCATTTGGTGGGATTCAGACGCATGTTATGCGTGCGCAATTCTTCGAATGCTTCTTGGAGATCAGCGACGTGGTATTCCTTCTAAAGACTTTTGACTAACATATTATCCACGTAGACTTCCAAGTTCATGCCGATTTGTCCTTTGAAGACCTTATTTACCAAACGTTGATAAGTAGTGCCGACATTTTTTAGGCCGAAAGGCATAATTCAATAGCAGTATAGACCATGATCGGTGATGAAAGATGTTTTCGGAGTGTCAAAATGCATCCAAGAAAGTTAGGAGTTCGTGACCCGACGTGGCATCGATCAGTGCGTCTATACTGGGGAGAGGGAATGGGTCTTTCGGACATGCCTTATTAAGATATGTAAAGTCTATGCACATTCTCCAGTTACCGTTTGCTTTCTGAACCATCAACACGTTTGCCAACCACTCTGGATAGTTAACTTCTTGGATAAAGCATGCGGCTAGGAGTTTGTCGACCTCTTCTTTGACCGCTCGTAGCCCATATGAAGTGAATTTGCAGAGTCGTTGCTAAACGGGCTTCGCATCAGGACTCACGCTCAGATGATGCATGATTAGGTCTCCGAGAATTCCTAGCATATCGGTTGCGGTCTAGGCGAATAAGTCTTGATTTTGCCATATACAAGCAATGAGGCGCTCCTTGAGCTGGAGAGGAAGGGTCTTGCTGACACGAAAACTCTTGTTCTGGTCCTCTTGGGAGAAAGGGATCTCCTCTAATTGATCTACGGGCTCCGAGTTCGCATGATTTCTTTCTGGCGGGGGCTCAATGGCATCAAGCGGGAGAATTGAGCACTCCATAGTGGCAGTGTAACATGCTCGTGTTACCTGTTGGTCTCCCACTACCTGACCTAAGCCTGCTATTGTCGAAAATTTCATTTTCATGTGAATGCAGAGGCGACCGCATGGAAAGCGGTTAGCCCGGGGCGGCCAAATATTGCGTTGTATGCGGCTTTGATGTCAACTACCAGGAAGTCAAGTGCTTCCGTCCGAGTTGCTGGGGCATTTCCTGCCGTTACATCGAGTGTGATTATTCCTTCGACATGGACGGGTACACCTGAGAAGCCGTGAAGTGTGTAACTGACTGGTTTGAGTTGATCTCGAGAGAGCATTAGAGCATTAAATGCGGCCATGAAGAGGGTGTTTACGGAGCTGTCGTTGTCTACGAGGATACGTCGCACCTCATGATTTGTCATGCCTAGATTGATAACCAGTGCATCGCAATGAGACGTTTTGACGCCCTCAAGATCTTTATCGGAGAATGACACAGAGAGGCCCGAACCCTTTGGGGTCGAAGTGTTATGGACTGAATTAACTTCCCTTATGAAAGCTTTGCGGGAGGAGTTAGAATCTCCCCCCACAGGCCCTCCATGAATGGTGTGTAGGATGGCCGCGTGCTCGGAGTCTCGTGATTCAGAAGGCTTTTCTGGACGCTTATTAGCCCCCCGTGGCGGAGGGTTTTCGGCATTATTGTTTCGTTAGACAAATTGAGATAGATAGCCCCGCCGAATCAAATCTTCGATTTCTTCTGTAAGGGCCTGACAATTGTCGATAGTGTGTCCATGGCCCCTGTGAAATGCACACCACAAGCCCTTGTCTATTCTCTTGCTGGCTGTTGTCATTTTGGGAGGATGACGAACTATCCCATCTTTTTCAATTGCCAGAAGGATGGCAGACACACTCGTGTTCAAGGGGATAAACTTGTCGAAGCGAGGTGTTGGAGAAGGACGGCGCTGGCTTGCACCATTTTCCAGGAACTTCTTAGGTGTTTCCTCGCTTGCGTTTTTCCGTTTGTTCCTGGAAGATGACTTTCTTGATTTGTGGATTGAGAGCTTCCGACTCTAATGTATTTTTCACTCCTTTCCAGGAGTTCAGTAAAATCTCGAGGAGACCTTTTGGCGAGGGAGGAATTCAGTTCTTTATGCATGACATTGTGACGAAAAGCCGCAACCGCCACTAAAGAGTCCAAGGAGGAAATTGATGTTGCTTCCGCCGTAAAGCGTTTGACAAAGTCTTTCAGCAGTTCTCCATCTCTTTGCATCAGTTCTAACAGGGAGGCACTAATTTTTTCAGCCTTGCGGCTAGTAACGAAGTGCGCAATGAAAAGCTCCTCGAGCTGATCGAAATAGAATATTGATTCTGGAGTTAGGCACGAATACCATTTCCTTGCTGATCCTTTCGGTGTGGCGGGGAATGTTCGACACATTAGTGCATCAGTGGCGTTGAAGACCATCATGAGTGTTTTGAAGCTCTCTATACGGTCGGTCGGGTCTGATTCTCCATTGTAGGATTCAAATTGAGGAGCCTTGAAGTCCCTTGGGATGGGTGCATCGAGGATGGCTTTGCTGAAAGGCGGTCGACTAGGGCGATAGGCCCTGCTAGAACGGTTTCTCTCACTTTTCATCTGTTCTAGACGATCTTCTACTTCTTGGATACGGCAAAGGACTTGGTCGTCCTTCCCATAGGACCCGAATGAGTCGACAGATCCTCCGTTGAGGGGCTGGCCCAGATCTTGACTTCTTTGGATAGCTTGGAGGATGTCGAGCTTGAACTTATCCAATTCGGTCCTAGTGACTGGGGCATTTTTCCTTTGTTACGCACAAGAAGCTTTTGACTCTCATGAGTCGGGCTCCTTATTGTAGTGCGCCCCCTGTGAGAGGAGGATTGCCTTGATCTCTGTCTAGGAAAATAGGTTCTCTGGTTTGCTTGATGTCCCGAGCGGGAGGCCTCAGATCGGGTGCGCCTTTCGTTCAACAGGATTTGTAGATCGGTTCCTTGTTGCCTGACACTGATGATCTGGCGGAGATCTCTAGACCCCGAGGGCCTCGCGAGGCCATTTAATCAGTTAAAGCGTTATGGACTGAGATACGGTCGTGCTGAGGATGTTGTTCTTGATGATTTTGTCGGGAGCCCCCCGGTACCTATATGTTGGAAGGAGCTTGATTAGGCTATCGGGGTGACTGTTGAGGAGGAATCGGATCTTCCACAAGATGAGCTGGTTGACGAAGAGAATTAGTGCGACGGTTTGAGACCACCCCTCTGCCTCTTAGTCTTGGTGGCATGGCGGTAAGTCTGACTTGTGTAGTTCTCACAAACGACGTCAATCTGTTGTTGCTTATTTTGGTGTAGGAGCAAACAGATAGTGAGTTCTTATTTAATGAAAACTACTAAAAATCTGACATTTGACCTTGACTGTGAAAAGCAGTTAAAGCTCCTGAGATTGAATCTGGATGTTGACTGACCATCGTGATCTGAATCCGACGGTGGCTGACGCGACCGATGGACCTGCAAAAAGCTTGAAATACCAGAGGGTGGCCACGGCGACAGACCCTCTGACGCTCAAGTCAGAACCAAAAAGAAAGAGAGTTTGAGAGAGAAACGAGCTAATTGTTGATTACCTTCTAACTGTGGAGGGAAGAGGATATTTATAGGCCTGGAAAACATATCAAGAAATTAATTTAGACCCGCTGGATCGATATGAATTCCTTATCTCCTTTATGTTTCTCCCCTCAACAGATAAGTTCTCTTGTTAGGGGATAAGAGATTTAACTCCTAACCTGCATGGGCTAGGTGTCTCTCCTAGTTGACCTAGTTTGTCACTTTTTGTGGACTTGAAAGAAACACGTCTTGTACAAGAGCCTGGAAAAAGCCCGGACCTGTTAAGGAGGCCAGTTATGATTAATCTGCCTGTAGAAGTTTTGGGATCTGAGCTGAAATTGTACAACTCTGATTCGCTGCGATTTTTTACCATCATCACCACTTAAGGTGGTGAAGAAAATGGTAGTGGATGAAGCATTACTCGTTAGTTTTGGACTAAACAAAATTTAGTCCATAAATTGCTACATAGATCTACAAATTAAAGTTTGTAGCATGAAATATACAAACTCTCACATAGATCTACATATTAAAATTTGTAGAAATATATAAACTCCCTTGGAAGTTCTCTTATATGCATGCAAAAGTCCTACTAGTTAGTTATTTAGTTCTGTTTATTTTTGCTTAAATACATTGCTAATAGTCTGCACAAAAATCTATCAAAACATATAACTAGTAAAAAAAAGGGCATCCGATGCGTGGATGAAATTACAGATAAAACCAAGTATTAGCAAGTGAGTAACTCGTACGAAATATCTGGTCTCAAATCATTTCATATAAATACGAAGTACATCCTCATAGTAATTTACTGGTTATCGCATGCGGCAACTTTGGAAAAGTTTAAGCAGCAACATTCTGCAAATAAGCTTTCATCTTACAGAGCATAGGAAACAGGCCTATCAGCATCGAGCTCACAAATCTGCAGATTAAGAGGAGAAACACATTAATAACTCAAAAAGATAAAGGAGTAAGAGTAATGCTTCATCCACTACCAATTTCACTACCATTTTCTCACTATCTTAGGCGGCACACTCCAATTGAAGAGTTTCCGCACCTACTCTCACTTTTCCCACCTATTGAAGTGTGCCACCTTAGTGAATTTGATAGTGGATGCAGTATTACTCAAGACAAAATGTATCTTAATGACAAGAAACAAATTAGAAAGCTCAGTATAGTCAAATAGTCAATCTTTGGCGAACAGACTTTTAAAGTGCGTGCCCCTAATGATCACCATGAAGATTAAGATTATGCAATTGCAACAACAATATCTCAAATGTCAACTTTAGTCGTGGAATGAAAGTTCTTCGTACCAAAACAGTAATGGAGCTGTCGGAGTTGGAGATGAGTGGCTGCGAGCAGAGGGTCCGGAGCAACTACCCCCATCAACCAGTGCGGCCCCACCTCCCCCCTCTCCTCCCCCTCCCCCCTTCCTCTGCCTATCATATCACAGCCCACGTCCCTCCTCCAACTTCATCCATCCCTCCCCCAGCTGCTCCCCCCCCCCTCCCCTCCCCTCCCCACAACAGGCCTCCCCCCACCACAACAGGCTGGATAGTCACCACAATGAAAACTCTAGGAGGATCAGACATTCTCCGCCAACCGCACGTGCACACCAAAGTACGCATCAACGCTGGCCTGAGCGAGATTATAGTCATCATCGCCCTGCATCGCCGCCTCCTAGGGGACCGGCCTATAGAGAGGGTCCCCCTAGTACGAGAGACTCACTCAAAGACCATCGCCGCTCCTTTGGAGAGAGGAATGATCAATGGACTCATCGCCATCAACCACAACACTTCCAACCTTATTCTCATGGACCTCATCACAGAGCCAGCTGCTCTCATCACCATCATCAAGCTCATCGTACATCCAGCCACAAAACAAAGACCACCCCCCTCCCCCTCCAAACACCAACATTGCCTCTGCACCCAAGCACCACCACAGACCCCAACATTCCTCACATACCCTACCCCAGTCCCCCCCTCCACCGCATTGGGAGGCTAAAGCCTCTAAAGATCATGACCTTCAACCCCTGCCCAAACCCCCTACCCCCAACATCCTTCCCACAACCCTCACCAGTCCCCTCCAACAGTGAACTGGGAGGCTCATGCCCCACTTAAGTCCGTCGTCGAGCAGGCCCAAGATGGGGAACCGCAAAACGAGACGAGTGGAGGTGGCTCCAGAGTCGACTAGGGAGTTCGCTGAGACTGAGAATTGGGCTGAGGTCATCGATAAAGCAAAGAAAAGACACAATCCCCCCCCCCCAAACTACACCTGATAACAGAAAGATGGGAAAACGCAAACCGGTACCGTACTTCAATTGTGGCGATCTGGGGTACTTTCGAAAGGACTGCACGAAAGAGATTCGGTGCCTCAAATGCATGAAATAAGGGCATATGTCGTACGTGTGCACTAATGTGGTCACTTCTAGCATCGATGAGGATCGCCCATTTAGGAGGGGCAGATCACCGGATAGTCCCACTCACATTCGGCTGGCGAATAGTCTAGAGATCATCAAACATGACGAGAAATGGCTCCAGCAGTGGTGTGCTATCACCAAAGTGAAAGCAGGAAGCCCTTCGGAGACCCACCTCAATCTTAGCGTCCGCTGTCCCCAAGTTGGAGACTTCCATCATCTTCTCCGTTGAAGGGAAAGATACAAGGAACTGCAGGTGGAACATTTTTTTGCTACCCAGTCCCTGTGAGCCCTCATCGAGCATTTCAAGATGGAGTTCTCCCCGTGGGCGCCAAGATTTGGATCGGAGCTACCACAGGGATAGCAATTTTGGATTTGGATTCATAATGTACCTTTCCACTTTTGAAAAAGGGAAGCGTTGCAAGAGATTGTGTCAGAGTTTGGTACCACTGAAGACATCGACGATAAGACTATATGCCGGTCGGAGATCATTTCAGCTAAGATTTTAATCTGAAACCCCAACATCACCTTAATGCCTCATTTTGCTAGAGTGTTCTCCTTTGAGGAGTCATACCTCATTCGCTTTGTTCTCGACAAGCAAGCAGCGTCGGAGACCCTAACTTCTTCCCCCTCCCCCTCACTTAGAGACGGCCGCTCATACAGACAGGTGATATCACCGGAGTGGGACCTCACCATAAATGGCACTCATGAGATTGAGTGCGCGCACCGTGAAGTCATCAGAGCTGCAAGGGGGTCGGAGATGGGCCAGGGCCTTGCGACGGTGAACTCCGAACCTCACAAATCTCCACCGAGATTCGACGGTCAAGATTGAAGCTTTTCCAACAACCTCAACGGTCAAGATGGACTGCAAATGGTGGTACGACAACCAGTGCCAAAAATGGCAGGTTTGACAGATCGAGATATGCCCCTTAGAAAGCAGGCCAAGCAGAAAGATCAATTAGGAAGTCAACCCTTGGTAGATGGTGCAAAAGCGCTGCGAGAGGAGCAGGTGGAAGCCAGAGCTGAAAGTGGTAAGACCCCCAAGAAACCCAACAGACAAAATCGATCTCCAAAAGGGAATAAGGTGGAGTCTTTGGGACGGGAACCTCAGAGTAGGGTGGCTATTTTAGGGAAGAAGACGAAGGGGATCTCGATCGAAACCAAAAAGCAGGATTTGTACGAGGAAAGTGGAAATGTTTTGGGTAAGGAAAATGGCGCTGGTTTGACTGATGAACAAGACCAACCTATTTGGGTTTTGAGAAGAGAAACAGGTTCCTCGACTCGTGGACTCGCTTCGACTTCTCCGCCCCCTCCTCGACCACCCCGCCATCCAACCAGGAGATGACACGTCCCCCTCCCTCGAGCGTTGCGCTGGGAGCAGTGTGTGCGTTTTGGAGTTGGCCCCACAGAGGGGCCCCCCAAAGCAGTGGAAAAAGGAGAAGCCCACGGTTTAAGTATTAGAAGTATTGGAGATGGGCCCATAGAGGGGCCCACCAAAGTGCTGGAGAAGCCCAGGGTTGTTAGAACTGTTAATTTGCTTCGGCCCAATAACTCAAGCCCCTCAAAGTCTGTCTCGTTCTTGGGATCTGCGAGTGCTACAGGTGCCGATACAGGGGAACCCAACTCGGCTGAAGTGGACCACACTGATGAAGACGACCACGAGGCTCGGTTAAACCTCGATGATGATTATAGCTATTCGAAAAAGGAGCCTTTGGATTCAGAGGAGATGGTTGATGATCACCTGGATATTTCCCCAGAGTTTGTCCCCTCCACTTTTCCTATCTCACAACCGACGGCCCCTGTCCCGGCTCGCTACGACAAAGGTTTTAGGGTTCAGAAAGTTGCAATGAGGACTATTAAGGAATCCTTTGATGATTATCTTGAGATTGCTGCAGCTGTTAAATTTGCTAAGACTAGTGATGGAGGTACGTGGTCCTTCCTAGCTTCTATTTTAATCTCATGTCTGATACTGAGATTTTTAGTATAGCCAAAACCTGTGGTCTAGCGATTGGCGATACAGATCAAAATGCTTTTCTGCTTAATAAGATTAGGGGGTGGGAGAGCGATAGAGTTAATCTAATTTCACGCTCGACGTCCAAAGCGTGTCCCGGTCCTGTATTAGATAGTAGTTAATGGACTCTTCTGGAACGTTAGAGGTCTGTGTAGGCGGGATAAAAGGGAAATGGTTAGGGATGTCATCGTTAAATCGAAAGTCAACATCGTTGGTCTGCATGAGACCAAACTGGCCCATATCAATAAACTCAGTAGACTAGGGGGAGCCGAATTTCAGTGTGGAAAATTTGCCCCTCTGCTGGTGCCTCTGGAGGTATTGCTCTAGGTTTTAATGCTGAAATTTTTAATTGCCTTGATGAGTTTCATAGGCAGTTCTCGCTTTCAGTACTACTCCAACGTAGAGCCTGTGGACCCATACAATTACGGTGGTGTATGGGCCACACACAGCCGCCTCCAAGATGGCCTTCTGGGCGGAATTACGAGCAATTCACGCCCACTGGCCGCACCCCTGGGTTGTGGGGGGTGACTTTAACATCACTAGGTTCGCTTCGGAGCACAGAGACAGAGGCTCCAACGACTCGAATAAGGAAGCGTTTAATGCGGTTATTGCGAATCTCGAATTTGTTGATATCCCCATCAATGATAGAATTTTCACTTGGTCAAACATGCAATCGTCTCTTATTTTTGCTAAACTTGATAGGATCTTGGTCTCTTCTGACTGGGAGGCTAAGTTCCCACTCTCCTGGGCTAAATCCCTCCCTAAACCCACTTCGGACCATATCCCAATTATCCTCTCTACTGGTGAAATGCAACCCAGGAAAACACACAAATTTAGGTTCAAGAAAGCGTGGCTGGAAATCTAAGGTTTCCATCACATGGTTAATGAGAACTGGGCCCGCCCTACTAAAGGGACTGAAGCGGCAGCGATTTGGTGTGAAAAAAAGGGCCATACTCAGGAAATGAAACTGGACCAGATTTGCGCTAATTTGGGGAGCAAAGGAGTCTCTACTGGAAGGTATTGAGGAGCTTGAAAAGGTTGAAGAAACTAGAGACCTGGTGCAAGAGGAGCGGAATAGGTTGCTTCAACTCAGAGAGGACATTGCTCAACTCTATAGGTTGGAGGAACTCAAATGGCAGCAGCGTGCCAGAATTTTGTGGCTCAAAGAGGAAAACGCGAATACTGCTTTCTTCCATCGTGTGGCAAGCGGCCGACGTAGATCTAACCTCATCCTTTCGATCCATTCCGATTCTGGAATGGTACACAAAGACAATATCATAATGGCATTCCAGACCACTTCAAGCACCTGTTTGGCAGGAAGGCAGAGTTGAGAGTCCCCCTTCACCATGACTTCTGGCGTACTACCCCGGACGACTCTGGTCTGGATCTGCACTCCCTAGAGGTCCCATTTACGGAAATGAAAATTTGGGAGGCGATATCTGAACTTGGTAAGGAGAAAGCCCCAGGGCCGGATGGATTCCCTATCTTATTCTACCAGGTTTTTTGGGAAGAAATCAAAGACGATCTTGTAAACATGTTTGTTGAGTTCTTTGATCATATGCTTAAGTTAGGAAGAATTAACTATGCTGAGGTCGTATTGATCCCTAAGAAAGCAGACTCCCTGAGGGTAGGAGACTTCCGGCCGATTAGCCTGCTTAACTGCTCAGTCAAGATAATTACCAAGTCGCTCGCTAACAGATTGGAAAATGTAATGGATAGACTCATTAGCTGTGAACAAACTAGGTCCATTAAAGGACGGTGTATCCAGGATTGTATTGCCACTGCTGAAGAGGTTGTACACCACTGCCACTTGGCAAATGCTCAGAGCTACCTCCTAAAGCTGGATTTCGAAAAGGCTTACGACTCTGTTGAATGAGATTGTCTCCTAGAAGCACTGATCGGAAAGAGGTTTGGAGATAGGTGGATCAAATGGATCCACACGTGTCTTACCACTAGCAAGACTGCTATATTGGTGACTGGGATGCCTGGCCAGCCCTTCTCATGCAAACGGGACCTTAGGCAAGGAGATCACTTCTCCCTTCTTCTTTTCACCATTATGGTAGACGTTTTACGGTCCATGATGGCTAACTGCCGACGAGCCGGCTGGATCGCGTCGGTGGCCAGTGGTATCAATCGCCAAGGATGCTTTATCCTCCAATATGCTGACGATACTCTACTGTTTGAAAATGGCAACCTCGGAAAAACAATCGCTTTCAAAGGAATTTTGTACAGTTTTGAAGCTTGGTCTGGACTAAGAGTCAACTTCCACAAAAATGCTCTTATACTCATTGCCTTAACCCCAGAGGAGGCGCATGAACATGCCACGATCCTCAACTGCTCCATCGAGAATTTTCCCATTAAGTACCTGGGACTCCCGCTGAGACCTGGCAAGCTCAAGAAGGCCGATTGGTTACCCATCATTGATCGGGTGGAGAACCGTCTGGCTGAGCGGATGGGTAAAGCTTTGTCCTTGGAGGGTAGAGTCACGCTTATCAATGCAGTCCTCTCGAATTTGCCAACCTATTACCTATCCTTCTTTGAAATGCCAAAATGAGCCATTCAAAGAATTGATCGCATCCGAAAGAGGTTTTTATGGAAGGGTGCTAGCCTTGATAGAGGCGGCTATTACCTGATTAGATGAAAAAAAGCATGCATGAAGAAGATGCACAGAGGTCTAGGTATTATTGACCTTCGAGATCTGAATCTCGCGCTCCTTAGTAAGTGGTGGCAGAAAATTTTTCATCCTAATGAAGGTTGGCAGGACTTTATGAAGTTGTACCTGCATGGGAATGGAACGAGAAATCTGGGTTACAGGGTGGGCCCACACGTTTCCTGGCTCTGGAAAGAAATTGTTAAAGCCTATGAACCCTTTAATAGCTATGTATCTTCTTCCATTGGTAATGGCAGACTCACTAGATTCTAGTGGGATAAGTGGTGGGGTGATCACACACTTAGAGATCTGTATGCCCGGGTATCGCAGCCGCACTGCACGGTGGCCGCAACCTGAAGGAGAAGCTCCTGGAAGCCGACCTTTAAACAAACAATGGACTCGGGCTCTCAGGGTAAGCTTAGGGAGCTTCAGGCCCATATCGCCAGCTCCGGTGTTAAATGCTCGCAGGGCCCAGATAAAAAAACTTGGGGACTCAAAAAGAATGGCACTTTCACTGTACGTTCCGTTTATAATCGCATCCACTTCAGGGGATGTCACCCAAAATGGTCGAGTATTATTTGGAAGGCGAAAACTCCGCTGAAAATAAAAATCTTCATTTGGTTGGTTCTGAACGATACAATTCTGATTAGAGAGAACCTGGCTAAACGCCAACCGAATATCGGTACTATCTGTGGGTTATGCAATGCGGCCACCGAGACTAGAGATCATCTTTTTTGGATTGTCCCAGGAGCAAAGCGATCCTCATTGAGGTACTCAGAGCTCTAGGCACTAGCGAGTATCCTGGTATATACGAGGATCTTTGGGTAGGCTCTAAGTTCGCTAACGAGCGACGAACTATGAGAGAAGCTTGGTTTATCGCTATCGCAGCGACAACCTAGGTTCTTTGGCTAGACAGGAATAACTGTTACTTCCGTAGGATTAGTAATAGTATTTCTGATAATTTCACTCAGATTATGCATCTTATCTCCTTTTTGAGCTATTGCCGCTACTACAGGTCCCCGAGGGAGGATTTTTTGGCGTGTTCCAGGTAGAGGAGTATGACGATGATGAGGTCGAGATCGGGCCAACGCTCGACTGAGGATAGAGGACATTCTGTTCGGTTGACCTTATGCTGTTGTTCGATCCCCACCACCCCAGGGGTTTGTTGGGTGGAGTTAGATGCTATGTAGTTTCTTTTGTTGGATGCATGTTTGTACGACTGTCTTTTGTCCCACCCCCCTATGTTCGGGGCGGTTCCATGCTCCTTTTGTTTATACTGTAGGACTTTGTATTTGGCTCAGTACGATGAGTTTGTTTTATTAATTTCTTATTAAGAAAACATGATGGCCATACTCCACCTTTTCCTTCAAAAAAAAAGAAAGATATATTATGCAGTTCGATTTCTACTGGTCCACAGAAGCAAAGCTAGCTAGAAATATCTATCCTCTAATGCAAATAAAATCACTTGAAAAGGACCATCTAATCACCTTCAAAAAATGTTATTTCTCATAATAAGCATCACCTAAATAGAAACACAATATGCATTCTTCTTGATTCGATCCAAAAATGATCTTCCCATGCATAAGCTTAGTAGTTAGTAGTGTTATGTAATAATATATGTTCACTTTGACTCACATCTGAGAACAATCATAGATATTTTATCTTGATAGTCCACAACAAATTTACCTGTTCATCACTACTCCACATGGGAGAAACCCCCACCAGCATCAGACTGAGTCCTGTGCAGCAAATTGAGAACAATAATAAATATTAAATCTCTGCAATAAAAAGAATGAAAGAAATTTAAAAAAAGGTCCAATTTTTTTTTAATAATAACCAGAACCTCAGAGAAGCAAGCCAAAAAATGACGTTTTGAAAATAAGCAATGCAAAGGGATCATCTCGTTTGATGAGCATGAAGTTGCCTAAATTTCAATCAGTTTCCATTTATGAGCGCACAAACAAGCCCCATCTAACAATTGTTAAGAACACGTATTTACGCTTCTTGATTGTTCTTTTTAAGGCATTCTAATCCAAAGAGTTCTCTCACTATAGCCTACACCTACAAGACTACAGATCCAAATCTACACAGCCCCACTTGCTTTTGCTAAATATAGCAAGGACTTCAGGTGCCTGTATAATTACCTTCATATATCCACATATAGTTGATAACCCTGTGTCATCAACCATAATGCTTTTCTTTTTATTTGAGGTAAACACCAACCAGACACCTGGGAAGGAGCAATACTTACAGGCACCAAATATATAACAGACTAACAGAGTGCCACTAGGTTCAAGCGATAAGCATCTTAGCTAGTGAGCAATTAGCAAGTGAGCAAGAGATCCGAGATCAAGCCCAACTTCCACAGTGCATCCCCAATTAATATCACTATGGGAGAGAGTGAAGAGTGGACAAGTGGCTACGGCCTTGTTAAAAAAAAATAAAAAAATAACAGCAAACCAAGATTATGCAATTGCATATTACAGGTGATGTCACAGCTGAAGCTACAAAAAATTAGTCTCCTTCAATCTAAGTTATCATAGGAGCACAATGTAATCTCGGCCAAAGAGCCGCTGCTGAGACTCTACCTATGACTAGGCCTGGGAAAGTAAATGATAAATCAGACTCAACTGTCCGCATATTATTTTCAAAACTAAATACAGTAACAATCAATACTATTTATAAAACAAGGCGCTCTCAATATCTAGAGTCAAACAAGGTAAACGATTCAAAATAAATGTAAAACAAAACCTTATCTGAAGAGTAAATGTTGGAAAATAAGTCTTACTTGTGATCAGATGGATTTGGCATAAGTTCATATACAATATTTGCAACCATGTCCCTCTTCAACTGTAAATATTGTTTGGTTGTTAAAATACATGGCATCAATACAGCATATAAATAAGTTAGCATTAGAAAGACCCAATTTGTGAATACCTGAGTAGATTCACCTTTCAAGCCAATGTAATAAATCTGAGTTGTTTCCCCACCAAAATTATTGGGAAAATGCAAAGTCATATTAGCCACACTCTGAAATTTTGCGTATCTGAATGATCAACAAGATAATGGACAAATTAGAAAGCATCCTACACAAACTGTAACTAAAGCTGATAATTACAGTGTATTCTCAAACAGATACCTCACCAGTCACCACTAAATGTTATAGGTTTATGATGCAGCAATTATATGTGAAATACTTTCTGCCAAAATAAAAATTATAGCGGAACAAACAGTTCGGTTTATCACAAATCCATCTTTATAAAGAATTCATCATATTTGAAGAGAACAACACGATTCCTTTCCTTTTTTACTGATACTTTGATGTCATGTATATATTATTGACTTAAGTTTCGTATCATATTTCCTCCATTTTCATATATGATTAACGGATGCAGACAAGTGTTACTTTACATGAGGAGTCTGTTAAGAAAACTGAGAATCTTGTTGAGTCTTCGACACAATCAACACAAACCACCAAACAAAACTAAATCACACCAATCACACAATGCACACAAGAATTGTTCCAGTTGGGGCTTTCGCCTTAATCCGGAGAAGAAGAACCGATATGTTATTTCAACTACAGAAGATACAAGAATATTACAATTCTCACCACGACCCTCTCTCAAGCCTAACTGGAACTTGGTTGCTGCTTACAATGGAGAAACTTTCTCACCCTCTCAGATGAAGTACTCTCTTATTTGGCACTCAATAGAATCATATCATTTTAGGAACCGTTTATTTTATATTTATAGATCTAGAAAAACCCTAGTTTAGATATCTTGATACAATAGTCGTCCGATGTATACTTAAGAGAAAAACATACAATTAGGGGTGTACAACTATTATCCGAACCGACCGGTTTTTAACCAAACCAATTGGGGGTTTGGATTGGTTCGGTTCTTGATCTTCAATAACCAACTGGACCGGTTCGGTTATTGGATAGGGCTTTCAAATAACCGATGAAACCGAACCGACCGTACCTCTATGCATAAGTCCATAAAAAATATTGTTCTCCTTTAATTTCTTGAATATAAAAATAGTCATTTCTCATTTTCTTGGAGATACAAACAGTCTTCTTTAATTTCTTTAATACAAACCGAGCAATTGTTCTACCTATGTTTTGATTCTTCATAATCTTGTGTGTAATGTTGTTGAGAAATGCTTTATTTACAGTGTGACCCAACTTAATAGAATCATGAAGTTGATGTAACATTTAGTAGTTACTTTATTCAAATAAAGTAGAAATTGTAATCTAATTATTTTTTTTGTACCTGAAATTCAATTAGCTATGGTTATTTAATATTTCTTTTATGATAATAAACTAAAATTACAGAAATATGCAAGTAAAAAAGTAGTTTATCTCACTCATTTAAACGTCATAATCTCAAACAATTAGTGCAAATTTATTAACTTGTGGTTTTATGAATTTTCATTTTAAATTCATTTCTGAATAACAAATAACAGGTTGTTTCTTAAGTTTGATTGAAGTTGATCTTTTAAATTTCAACAAAATTATAAATGATATTGAAGGCAGTGTTCTAAATGGCGTCCGCCTCGAACGCCTAGGCGGCGCCTAGGCGCTCAAATGGAGGAGAACGAACTGCCTTTGCATTAGGCAGTGGTCTAGGAATTTAGAGGCGATTAGGCAGCCGTCTTGTTGAGTATGCGTCTGTGGCGCGGATCAAGCGTCCGCCTGATGTCCAATGCCCAAACGTTTTTTATTTTTTAAAATTTTTAAATAACAAAAAAAAGTGAACTACTATTAATCTATTAATCTGTTATATACTATGTATGGATCTTAAATAGTAGTGGAATTGTTTTTACTTTTTTTAGTATTATTGGCGATGGATTGCACATATTATACCTAATACACATATTAAAATAGCACATGTTACACATATTACATCTATTAGCATATTGCACATATTACAATTAGACAATTGTTTTTTTTTAATTGCACATATTACACATTAATTGCACGAGAAATTTTTTTTATGTATAAACACCCTTTAATTACACATTACACAAGAATATGATGAATATTTGCAATTGGATTGCATAATTATACTTACTATTGAAAAATAGGGCTAAAATTAACTAAATCGGCAAAATAAATTCAACCGCCTAGGCGCCGCCTAGGCACCCTAGGCGCTAGGCGTCCCTTGACCGAACCGCCACCGCCTAACGCCGTTTACAACCTTGATTGAAGGTGAAAAGTAGCACGCCAAACCGACCATCCAATCCAATCCAAACCGAGCTTAATCGGCTTGGATGGAAACCGATCCAATTAAGGTTCGGATTGGTTGCGGATGAGAAAATTAAAAAACCGATCTTCTTTGGATCGGTGGTGGATGGTCCATATTAGGTCGGATACCGACCGATGCCCACCCCTACATACAATTAGAGTCGTATGATCTAATCAGAAGACGAAGTGGGTAATCAACAAACTCGCACCCAAAAAATTCATCAGTGCCGCGGACGGTCGACCGCACTCCACGGACGGTCGACCGCAACTCCCATACCATCAACCCGAGAAGGTGACAGTCGACCGCACAATCGACTATTCCTTTCTCTGTTGGCTACTAATGTTGCTGACTGTTTCTCCTTCTCTTCGATCCTTCGCTTCGAACCCTCTACTTGTAACACCTTCTCTTCACACCGAATAAGTATGCAAGACATAAAATCCAACAATCTCCACCTTGAATTGCATACTCATGAATCCATACCTGTGTGATTTAAAATTCGTCTAGACCTTTCTTCTCCGCTTTGTAAACAACACGTTTTTATGACTTCTACTAGTTGAACAAACCTCCACCTATTTTTCTTCAGTTGTGTGCCCCCTTCAAGGGCACACCCCTGTGATGTAATCATGGAGGTGCCACCCTCCACACGAACTCCACCTACATCAAGGCTCTCTCCACCTTCCAACGGTATTCGAACGTTGCAGTCTCGATTCAATAATTTTAGTGACGGCTTATTAGATGATGTTTTAGGAACAATGGGCTTCCATACACTCGGTCGAGTTTTTCTGCTCCCACAAAGCTAGCAGAAGTTGTGTTGACCCTGCCCAATTCTCCTCTTACCCTTCATTATCTTACGACGACTATCCCAAACTGTCAAAACTCCACCTCGAGCTGTGTACCTGCAGCCACGAGCATCAAGAGTCCCTAATGAATCAGATTCTGTTGTATCGGAGGAATATGCATGACCTCTTCTAGTGTGAACCATTTACAATCTGGCGTCTCCAATTCAACTATTCCCTCACCCACTACTTTACAAATCTCACCACTCCCCCTCCTCACACTACGGCCTATTGATGACTTGTAAGTAGAAAACATCTCTCTCGGAGCAAATATGAGAACAACTTCCCGAATTAAGATACCAACTTGAATCCACATCTGAAGAACTTGAAACAAAAAGACGTAGGTCATCATTATTATCTGACTCAATTGCGCTGACTATATGGGCTTGTTCCCCTTCTTTAGTAGCATTCTTCTGACTCAACCATCTGCGACACTCTCTTGTAATGTCCAACTCCTCTACAATAGTGGCAGTGAATCTTACCCTTGTGTGCCGCATCCCTTCCAATTGAAGTATCACCATCCTCACACTACGGCCTATTGATGACTTGTAAGTAGAAAACATCTCTCTCGGAGCAAATATGAGAACAACTTTCCGAATTAAGATACCAACTTGAATCCACATCTGAAGAACTTCAAACAAAAAGACGTAGGTCATCATTATTATCTGACTCAATTGCGCTGACTATATGGGCTTGTTCCCCTTCTTTAGTAGCATTCTTCTGACTCAACCATCTGCGACACTCTCTTGTAATGTCCAACTCCTCTACAATAGTGGCAGTGAATCTTACCCTTGTGTGCCGCATCCTTTCCAATTGAAGTATCACCATCCACTACAAAACACCCTGTAGAAATAGACCCTCCTTTATGAGTCTCCTTTCTTAGTAGTTCGTTCATCTTCCTTCAGACCCTTAATCACCCCGGCTACTGTAAGAGTCTCCTTGGCTGACTTCCCGTGTAGAATGGTAGTTATCAAGTAATCATAAGAAGTTGGCAGTGAATATATCAAGTTGAAATCTTTATCCTCTTCACTAAGATCATCAGCGTTAATCGCCTTCAGTTCAGATATTACCTTATTGAACTCCATAATATGATCTTGAAGATGGGTACCTTCCTTCATTGAGAACCTAAACAGCTTCATCTTCCAATACATCTGATCTAGCAACGACGATCCC
This sequence comes from Hemerocallis citrina, assembly GCA_017893485.1. Lineage (NCBI taxonomy): Eukaryota > Viridiplantae > Streptophyta > Magnoliopsida > Asparagales > Asphodelaceae > Hemerocallis > Hemerocallis citrina. The sequence continues at coordinate 213,433,489 of CM030364.1, read as the reverse complement.
AAGTAAGTCAGATTTGCGTCTCGCCCAAAGACTCGCAGCACTTGTCTCCTCAAAAATATTACACTTGACTTCGTCCGTCAATTGCAACCGAATTAAACTCAAGGCCTTCAAACAAATCTCATCCCACTTCTGCTTCATGTTGATTAGCGTCCTCTCTTCTAGGGTAAGGTGCAAGTTTTTCTGAACCAAAACATCATACATGTCCACCTTCCATAAATTGAAGCTGATCTTCCCGTCAAACCGCTTGATCTTCGTCTTTTGATCTGCCATCTCCACCAAGGAACTCGAACAAACTCACGAACTTGATAGCTCTGATACCACTTGTTAAGAAAACTGCGGATCTTATTGAGTCTTCGACACAATCAACACAAACCACCAAGCAAAACTAGATCGCACCAATCACACAAAGCACACAAGAATTGTCCCGGTTGGGATTTTTGCCTTAATCAGAGGGAGGAAGAACCGAGATGTTATTTTAACTAGAGAAGATACAAGAATATTACAATTATCACCACGACCCTCTCAAGCCTAACTGGAACTTAGTTACTGCTTACAATGGAGGAACTTTCTCACCCTCTCAGATGAAGTACTCGCTTCTTCTATTCGGCACTCAATAAAATTATATCATTCTAGGAGCCGTTTACATTGTATTTATAGATCTAGAGAAACCCTAGTTTAGATATCTTGATACAATAGCCATCTGATGTATACTGAAGAGATAAACATACAATTAGAGCCGTACGATCTAATCAGAAGACGAAGTGGGCTTGAATCGAATCAACAAACCCGCACTCAAAAAATCCATCAGTGCCATGGACGGTCGACCATAACTCCCAGACCATCAACCCGAGAAGGTGACAGTCGACCGTCTCTTTCTCTGTTGGCTGCTACTACTGCTGACTGTTTTTCCTTCTCTTCGATCCTTCGCTATGAACCCTCTATTTGTATCACCATCTTCTTTTCACACCAAATAAATATGCAAGACATAAAATCCAACAGTCTCCAATATTTAAACACCAGAAGAACATTGCTATATATCACTTATCTTTTCATACACATGAGACTTATTTTTATGGATTATGCTTCTGACAGTACAAGGATGAACTATCTAAAGCAAATCAATGAGAAACATTCTAATTCATAATTTTTATCAAACTGAGCATAAATTGCTCACTTCAAGTATACTTCTCATAGAGGTAGATCCATTTCAAGTGTCACAGAAAGATGGACCCGTCAATTTCATAATTTCTAAGGAAAAGCATTAAAGTTAAGTAGGTTGACTTCGCATTGCTGTGGATCAAAGACAACATACTCACTGTTAAAATGGGTCTAAAGGAAGTTCATGAGTGGGACTGGGTCATCGCTCTGTACAAATTCTCAGAAAAAGTTACCACAGAGTATATGTCGGGCTGAAGAAGCTTTCTATCAAATTTACCAAAGTACATAGATTTAACACTTTTTATGCTATTGAAGGTTCTTGAGAACTGTAAAGGAGTTTCAGAATTTCCAAGTGCATTGAATCAGCTAACAGTGAACTCTGCACATAACTTGATGCTTCCTATATACTGAATTGCTTTGATATTTAAGATGAATAGATGATGAGCTAAATTGTTTAAAACTTTTGAGTTAACAGGCCCAAACAGTAGGGAGTTATCGCACCAATGTGACGAATAACAATAAATAGCTGAACATTCTCTTGTACTCTCATAGTTCATAATGGAAAACGTTGATGACAATTTACCTTGTTTGATACTCCAATATTCCTTGCAAATTCTCAGCCAATTCCCACTCCTTGAAAAACATACCAAATAAATTAAACATGGTGATAAACTTGAAGCCACAGTAGAACTGATAAATTTACCTGAACAGGCTGCATACTTTGAGCATCGGAAAAGTCAATACCCTCTCGGTTAGTGAACCTGAATTGCAAGATAATAATGATTTAAATTGAATATTTAAATATTAATAGTAGGGAACATCGGCAAAGCTAAATGATTATACATAAAAGTAAATCTTCGACTACCTAGATTTCTTATATATAAGATCGTGAAATCAGAATGTAATTGATGATCAAACTCGGATCTATTAGAAATTGTCAATATGTTTTCGGGATCTTTTTCCAGATTACGGGTGGTCAAATGGTTGGAGGGAATGGAATAAGAAGAAGAATTAGTAAACTTTTTCTATTTGGAATGTATTTGCACCATGTAATATATATTCCAGCCTTCCTATCCAGGATAAAAGGAACTTGTTAAGGTGAAGGACTTACAAGTCTGACAATCGAGAAAATATAGTATTCAATAATAAACACTCGACCTCACATGCTTGTGAAAGAAAAAGGTGGTAAGCGTAAATGATGTAAAGCTAACCCTAAAATAGAGAATTTCCAAGAATCTTAACAGGTTAATTTTACCAACACGTTATGCGAATTAAAGTTTGAAAATTTTAAATAGTTAATTGGTTTGATGGATTTTCAAGAACTGAATCACGTTTAACAATCCCAATTAATAATTCAATTATAACAATCAATAATTAAATCCCCAAGTGTTTTCAGCAAGTAAAAGATTCAATATTGATTCGTACTCTAATCAAGCATGTGGAACACTCGATCTCAATTATTTTTGTGAACAACAGGCAAATCAGATAATATAATAAATAATAGAGTAGTAGAACACAAATATTTAAAAGTAAAAATAGTATACTGAGAGTTCGAAGAACAATTACGACAATCGAATGTGAAGCCACTATTGGAAGGACTGACCGTTGGATCTGGCGACGGTTGGCATTGCTGCAGTAGGGACTGAAGGCGGCAGGGGGGGCCAGGGGCGGCGCAAGAGGCAGCACGACTGGCTGGCGTCGCGATGCTGGCGTCGCTAGGGCGTCGCGACAAGAGCACAGGGCAGGGCGCTGCGAAAGGGAAGAGAGGCTGAGGGTGGAAGGCGATGGGTTCGAAGCAGGATGTAGGTCGGGTGAGGGAGACGAGGATGGGAGGTGGGGTCGGGTGTAATGGTGACGGGATTTTGGAAGGGCAGGGAGTTGTGGTGACGAGGTCGCGAAGTGGGGGAAGCTAAGGTTTTGGTCGGGGTTGGGGTAGGAGGAAGACGATGGAGAGAGAAAAGGGATTAGGGTTGGGTTGATTTTATTTGGGGAATTTTTAATTTGGGGTAGATTTTAGAGTTTATCACAAACTCTAATAATTGGATCCCACTTGTATCACACAAAGGAGACGATGAAGAGCAAAACTCAACACAATAATTTTTTTAATCAATAATGGCATATCTTTCTTATTAATCTTAAGGTCTATATATAGGCTTTGTTTTCTTGAGGTCTATATATAAGCTCAAAACAAATCAAGATACAATTCTCAAAATATTCTCAAAATCTAAAAAATATAAAAAAGACTACATATGGCTATAATTGCTAAAAACAAATATAGTACTGAAATAAAATACTAAACTAATTAGAATTGATGTCCTCATCATTCTCTCCGGGTGGAGAGAGAGCTCGACCCAGTTGAGTCAAAACAAGTGATCCTATCATGGTGCTCCAAAAGATCTGGATCCAGTTGCGGGAGCTCCTCACAATCACTGCAAGTGTCATCCAACTTCGGCTTGTTCTTCCACCTCACCAAATACTTGTGCATACCATCATCTCTTGTAGAGATTATCTAGATCATCAAAAATATTATTCAATTCTTCTGTCGGTGGGTGAATAGTATCAGATACAGGGGTAAATGTGGAAATCTTACCATTAGACTGCAGGGTGCGCTCATCTATAAGAAAAATTCCATGGTTGAATGTTAGGCCTTCATAGAGTACTAGATCCTCAATATTGAAGTCTTACTTATACCAAAGCCTCCAGGAAGGTCAACGACATAGGTATTATCATTGATTGTCTGTAGAATCTTAAATGGGCCTGCAGCACGTATGTTCAAGTTCTTAATGGGTCCAACAGGAAACCATTCTGGATGAATCCGAAGCATCACCTCGTCACCAATATCAAAAGTTATAAATTTCCTTCTAGTATCTGCTATTAACTTATAGTTAAAATTATTCTCATTAAGTTCCTTGGAAATTTCTCTATGAAATCATGAATGTGATATGCAAATGTGGGTGCAGACTCTGTGACTCTAGGATGTTCTAACACATGGATAAAATCTATAGGCAGCCAAGTAACTTGGGATGGGATGGGTGACTCAGGTACACTCAATGGAGGTGACTGGACAGACTGAATATAATTGAGAGACTGATCATCCTCTTTTTCATCAAAGTCATCACTTACATTAGGTTCATAGGTAAACTCAGTGTCGGACTCATCAACGATGACTGCAGTATCCTCTACTATATTGATCCTACTTGGACTGGAGCAGTTGCCAGCAACATGGTTGTATCCCTTACATTTATAGCACTTAGTAAGATGATCAATTTTAGAATAGTATCTTTCAGTGTTCTTACTCGTGTTGTTATTTCCAAGTAGATAGGAATTTGAAGTATGTTTATTTGGGTAAGACTTGTTAGGGTACTGAGGAGATGAGTGCTTAGGTCTAGAGAGATCAGGAGGATTCATTCTGGAGGAATGATCTATCGAATCGCTGGACTTGTAATGGAAACTTGCTTTAAGGGAATCCATATCGAGGACAAGAACATAAGCTGCCGCTAATGAGCCCACATTTCTATGAATTAGCTCGTTCCTCAGATCGGCTCGTAATCCAGCCCTGAATCTAGAGAGAGTTTGTTCTTCACTCTCTTTACCTAAAACATTGCACCGAATAAGGAAGTCATCAAATTTATCAACAGTCTTCCTTGATACTGTTGGTTTCACGAATCTAGCAATCGGGTGTGGAACGATAACGGTACATATCTCTCAGTGAGCTGCTCTTTCATGACTTCCCAAGTGACTATGGGTGTCAGGCCTCGACCTCTGTGGGCATGTTCAAAATTGGTCCAGTGTTATTGAGCTTCACCCATCAATTTCATAATGGCAATTTTAACTTTTAGGACTTCGCTCATGTCAAACCACACAAAGTAGTAGTCCATCGCACGGATCCAATCAAGGTAAGCTTGGGGTTCCATGTGGCCTTCAAAATGAGGAACGTCAGCCTTAACGTTCTTCTTATATTGTTCGTCAAGGTCACGTTCTTGACGTCGATCGTCACGAACATTCCCTTGAGAAATCTAACGATCAGCATGAAGCTCAGGGGCAACGGTTTGATTTAATTCCACTTTCTCAAGCCTCTGATTGATATTGACAAGAGTTGCTTGAATGGCAGCTAGGGTAGCGAAAATATCAAAGTTGTCCATTTCAGGTCGGGAAGGTCTAGGGTTTCTAATTGGGTGATGTGGGAGGAATAAGAAAGGCCCTTCAGGATCTGGAATGGTGCTGTGAAGACGCATTCACCAAAAGTGGAAAACTAGGAGTCGTGTGTGTGCTAGTTTTTTTTAATAATAAATCTGAAATGATCTAAAATAAAGAAAGAAAAAATAAAAGACTACATGATCCTACATGAATGCAAAAATTGAGGCATAAATGATTGCAAAAACTAGGGTTTTAAGAACCTTCGCTCCGATACCAAAAATGATGTAAAACTAACCCTAAAATAGAGAATTTCCAAGAATCTTAACGGGTTAATTTTACCAACACGTTATGCAGATTAAAGTTAGAAATTTTAAATAGTTAATTGGTTTGATGGATTTTCAAAAACTGAATCACGTTTAATAATCCCAATTAATAATTCAATTATAACAATCTCGATAATTATATCCCTAAGTGTTCTCAGCAAGTAAAAAATTCAATATTGATTCGTACTCTAATCATGCATGTGGAACACTCGATCTCAATTATTTTTGTGAACGACAGGCAAATCAGATAATATAATAGATAATAGAGCAGTAGAACACAAATATTTAAAAGTGAAAAGAGTATACCGAGAGTTCGAAGAACAATTGCGACAATCGAAGGTGAAGCCACTGTTGGAAAGACTGACCGTTGGATCTGGCGACGGCTGACATTGCTGCAGTCGGGACTGAAGGCGGTAGGGGGGCAGGGGCAGCGCGACTGGCTGGAGTCGCTGGGGCGTCGCGATGCTGGCAGCGCGACAAGAGCGCAGGGCGGGGCGCTGTGGAAGGGAAGAGAGACTGAGGGTGGAAGGCGATGGGTTCGAAGCAGGATGTAGGTCGGGTGAGGGAGATGAAGATGGGAGGAGGGGTCGGGTGTAATGGCGACGAGATTTTGGAAGGGCAGGGAGTTGTGGTGACGAGGTTGCGAAGTGGGGGAAGCTAGGGTTTCGGTCGGGGTTGGGGTAGGAGGAAGAAGACGATGGAAATAGAAGGGGGATTAGGGTTGGGTTGGTTTTATTTGGGGGATTTTTAATTTGGGGTAGATTTTAGAGTTTATCACGTACCCTAAAATTATATTAGGATTTATCACAAATCCTAGTAATTGGATCTCACTTCTATCGCACAAAAGAGACGATGAAGAGCAAAACTCAACACAATAATTTTTTTAATCAATAATGGCATATCTTTCTCATTAATCTCAAGGCCTATATATAGGCTCAAAACAAATCGATACAAATCTCAAAATATTCTCAATATCTAAAAAATATAAAAATGATTACATATGACTATAATCGCCAAAAACAAATATGTACTAAAATAAAATACTAAACTAATTAGAATTGATGTCCTCATCAGTAAAGTACTTGGCTTTAAATCATCATAAGTGGATTAAGTGTTTGAAAATAAGCGACATTCAATAGTACAGAAGGTTTCAATAGTACAGAAGGTTAAGAACAAACAGAAGACGAAGAATAGAGCTTCCAATCATACTTAAACTTAGAAAAGACATAAATGGACAATTTCCTTGAACTAATCAATTTGCATTATTTTAGGAAGGATAGGTTTAGGATGGCATCTTCCAAGATAAGAGCCAGGCTATATTTTATTTGATGGTAGATATTTTGAAATTTGAAGGGTTCAACAGGAAGAACACCATCTCTAATGGACAGGTAAATCTAACTTTGATGGCAAATGACGATCTAAATAACAATTTAGTCCCTGAGGCTCAACTGGATCTTTTTGGCGGTTATCTTTGTTAGTATTTTGAATCTGTCACATTGTCTTTCCCTAGCTTATCTTTTTTGGGAGTAAACTCGATGTATTATTTAGTTCCAATATCTTCTATCTTTAACTGCTTGTAAGACTTTATATTTTATAGTTAATGACTGGAGAGTTCCTTGGAACTCTATCTATTTTGCCAAAAATAAAAATAAAAATAAAAATTTAGTCAAGGGATTACAAATTTTATGCTAAACATATATGCATGTGGCTCAACATGTCGACTTCACTGGAGCAGGTAACATTCTTTAATCGCACAAAGAATTGTATGATCGTAAAAAAATCAATTAGACATAAAAAAAGAGTTACAAACCGTTGCATGAATTAATTTGAAATGAATTTGGTGATAATAGTTGTAAACATAAATTAGGAAAAATATATCTCAAAGAAATAACATACACTCTCATTTTAGAAGGACTTGTTCCTCCAGCACCACCAACAATAGAAATGCTCTTGATCTTCACATCTGATGTAAACCTGTCCCCAAAAGACAAAAATAAGTTAAAATCAGCTATATGACACCTTTAAAACAATTAAGTCCATAAATAGAACCATAACAAACACTGAGTGCATATCCAACTATAAGATCCAGAAATTTGCAAGATAGATGCATCTGAATGTGTATCTTCTGCAGATAGAAATGGCTAATGAGTAAAGGCTAACTTACATATACTAGGAAGCTTCGCAACTAATCTTCCTAATAATCTTTCAGTTTTGATCCTGTTGATATATTGGAGTACAGTATATATAAATCTACTTATACTTTGTTAAGCCAGCAATGGGTAATTTAGAGGGGGTTTGGGGACACCACTAGCATGTACACTGAACCCACATCTCATCTAGCAAAAATCTATTGTCCTGTTCTCTGAATCTAACTAACAACATGGAAGTGGTGGGTACTAAAGAAAGCCTAAAATCTATTACACACTGAAACACACAGTTATAGTTGTGGGAAAAAAGTGAGAGAAGTGGGAAGACAAGACTTGGACTTTCAGGGCTTCAGTGGGTCTTTACTTTTAGCAACCAGATTCTAAAGCAAGATTATTTTATTTTTGTTCTTTGTGTGTGGTGGAGAGAGGTGTGTGTGTGTGTGTGTGTGTGTGTGGGGGGGGGGGGGGGGGGGGGGGGGGGGGGGGGGGGGGGGGGGTTCTTTACTCTTTAGCAACCAGATTCTAAAGCAAGATTATTTTATTTTATTTTTGTTCTTGTAAGTACAAGCGACTTTAGTTATCATTGCGGCAATCAAATATTTCATCTTAGTTGCTAAGAAAATAACCTTGATGCTATAATCACAAATCAAGACGAAAAATATTGTTTATCTAGTTCCAACATCATAAGTTTCCCAAAAAGCTAACTGTGTTCGTGAAACGATCAAGTTCATAAAGAAGAAAAAAAAAGTTAAATGCTCTAGAAAGCTTAAATGGAATATTTTATATTAACAAAATATGAAATATTTGAATCACGAGAGAAAGATGAAAGATATGCATATAATGGGTACATGACTAAATTCTGCAACAAGAATTAGATCAATTGACAGAAGCATCTATAAACACCCACAAAAATGTTAATATGATTTAAAAGAGTAGGAGCAGCTACTTACGGGATGTAAACAAGTAACTCAGGATCACCCTCATTGCTTTCCAGAAAGCCCTGATATAATAAAATGAAGAGGTAGAACTCAGATTCTTCCAACAGTAAGTTTAAAACATATAAAAACAGGCATGTCATGTAAAAAAAGTGCTTTAACGTATTGTAAAAATACCAACTTCATGAGAGATAATCACATGTTATTTTTAACTTGAAACCGGTGACCTCTGCCGATATCTGACGCATTTTGGCCAACATGTAAGCTTGTAAGTATTGGTTGGTGAATATGTGTAGGGTTTGATACAACAATTTTGAAGTTAAAAATTCAGATGCTTTGTAGGTTTCAAGTAATGTTGACTCAGAGTATAACCTATAATATAAAGGGAGCTTCGGTTTGTTGAATTGGAAATGGTTCTTGGAAAAAATCTAATTGTCAGGGTATGTTATACTATTGTTAGACAATTATTACTATTATTATTTATAACCAAAAAATTTTGAAAAATATAATTCAAAACTAACAGTTAGAAATTTCCGTAGGCTTCTTTAAGGGGGAATGCAATTTTATGAAGACATAGTTTTAGAAGTTCAGATTGGATTAGAGTTAATTATATATTTTAGATGACAGTAATGTCAATATGAAAAATATAAGAGATTTCATTTATATAACTCCTTAACATTTACCATATGACCCCTGTATGTCTCTAGAACCCTTATCATGATTTTTTTTGGCTGAAAGCATACAATTAGAATTATGTTCCCTCATCACACAGAATGGGGGACCACAAACGCATGCTCACAGAAAAGTATTAAGAAGTTCCAAAGAAGCACATCCATATAATAAACAACTGTTTAATTTTTTGCATGTATACAAGCGACCATTACGATAGAGTGCTAAGAGACTACGGAAATAAATTTATAAAGCCATTTCAAGCGATAACAATAGTTGTTTGAAATTAGTGGAAGGGCTAAATTTCAAAAAAAAAAAAAAAAAAAACACCCTTGAACTATGGCCTTTATGCAGAAAACCTCCCTGACTTTTTTTATGCAGAAAACCTCCCGAACTATCGTTGCAAAAAACCTACCCCGCCAACGTGAGACTTCTGCTAAAGTAGAGGGAGGTTTTTGACAATAATGCGAAAGATATATGATGTTTTTTGAAACAACTTGCAAAGATGAATGAGGTTATCTAATACATGTAGAAAAGTTAGATGTGGTTTTTTGAAATACTTCATGGGGTTTTTTTTTGCAACAACCATACTTTGGGGGGATTTCTGCATAATGAAAAGGTTGGGGGATTTCTGCATAAAGGTCATAGTTCAGGGTGTTTTTTTTTTTCAAATTTAGCCTTAGTGGAAGCATAGACAAAGAGAGTCCTACATGGACAGATAAGAAAAGATACCTCTGAGTTCTCCAAGCGGCGTTCCCATGCTTTGAAAACTGATTTTACACTTCCTGTGACCAATTCATTCAAAGCATTAACCTAGAAATGCAAAGAAAAATACTAAAAAATACTCAGCAAAATCATCTCATACAGGACAAATAAGTATATAATGTACTGATTACACTAGAACATATTCCTGACAGGTGATTAAGCAATTCATCAAGACAACAAACAATAACTAAGAAAGGAATATATATGATTTTTTTCTTTAGTCGGAAAATATATAGAAATATAGTTGACGATAACAAATCTTGAAAGTACTATGGAAAATATAAACAATAAATAATAAAATATATTAATCCCTTTTAAACTGCAAATATACATCTTTAGGCTTTTGTTATTGTTAGATATTATAATCCCACATTGGGTGTTGTGCTAGGTTTGTATTTGGTTTACTCCTATATATTGGAGATATTGTACTCAATTATTTCTCAATTCAATAATCAATATTGTTTTCATCACTCTGATTTATCTTTGGTATCAGAGCCAATTATACAAATTTTCTTTTCTTAAATTTCTCCATCAAAAATCCTCAAATTCCAACAGCCCAAAAAAAAAAACGACTCTCTGTTCGTCGTCATCGTCGACCACTGCCGTCCAAAACCCAACGTCCCCGCTGCTCTCCCTCATCGTCGTCCGCCGTCATTGTCGACCCCCCCTCCCCCCTAGCCTCCCCTCTACTCCGCTGTCAATCTGTTGCCGCCAATCTCCCCGACCTCCACTGCCACCACCAACCCTAGCCGCCCCTCCTCTCCCACCTCAAACCCTAACTCTACTTCTCTATTTCTCTTTTAAACCCATTACCCGAAACTCACGTGTACTCTACCAATACTAAACCCATTACCCGAAACCTATACCCGAATCCAACAACCCTATACCCGACCCAAAATCCAATAAGCCTATACCCGAATCCAACAAACCCTACAGCCTGACCCGAAATCCTAACCCTATACCCGAATTTTAATCCAAAACAAAAAAAATTACAGGTACTACTACTTGATGGAATATCAGTCCCTCCCACATATTTCCGCCTCCACCGACTTTCCCGCTACAACCGCCTCTCGTTCTCTCTCCCTCCCATCTCGTTCCTCCTCCAGATTTACATAGCAGCAGCGCCACCTTCATTCTGCCTCCCGACCTCCTACCTTCTCCCAGCATCATTCCTCACCCTACCCCACCTCTACTTCCGACACCGGTAGCACCGCCCCCCGATCCAGACACCAGCAGCATCTCCCTCCTCATTGTGCTCTCAGTCACAACATCACTAGTCTTATTCCTCCTTGCAGTGCTTCTTCCCTCACATCCTCAGCCATGCCCATCACTCCTAACTTGCCGTCTCCTGCTGATTTGGCTAATCTTCAGCAGTGCCTCACTCAGCTGGAACTACAACTCATGGATCAGTCTATCAATGCTGGCTCCTCTGCTCCCGCATTCTCTGCTACTTCCGGTATGAATTCGTTCTGGATTTTGCATCACATCATCTCACTAGTAATCAGATACTGTTCACCACCTGCACTGCACTTCCCTCTCACTCTCCATCTCTACACACGGCTGATGACTCACCACTTCTCGTTACACACTCAGGGGCTATTAGCTTTCCCACTCTCACATTACCATATATTCTTTATACACCTCATTTATCCATGAACCTTGTTTCTTTTAGTGTGTTGTGTGATAGTGATCTTATCGTTACTTTTGACTCTTTCGGTTGTTCTATTACTAATTCATGCACCAGTGAGGAGTTTGGACGTGCTAGTCGTCAGGATAGTCTATATCATCTAGATTTTCTTCGTGCACATCACTCTCATTCTAGTTTTGCCAGTATTGTTTCCTCTTATGCTGATTTGTGGCACAGACGTAGGTCATATTAGTGCGTCTCGTCTCCAAACATTAGTCCGTAGTGGTGCCCTTGGTTCTCTTACTTTTAAAGATTTATCTGATTATTAGGATTTGTCATTTGGCCAAACACATCGCACTACCTTTTAGTAACAAAAGCACTTCTCAAATCACTCATCCTTTTCAACTTGTTCATTCTGACATAAGGGGACCCTCTCCTGCACCTTCGTTGAAAGACTATCTCTATTGTGTTGCATTCATCGATGACTTCACTAGACATACATAGATTTTTTTATGTGTCAGCGATCTGAGATACCTGATATTTACCGGTTCTTTACGACTATGATTCACACTCAGTTCGGTGTGCACATCAAGAATTTCTGATCAGATGGTGCTCGTGAGTACACTTCCACCACTATGAGATCGATCCTTCAGTCTCACAGCACCCTTTTTTAGCAATCATGTCCTCACACACATGAACAGAATGGTATAGCTGAACGCAAGCATCGTCACATCCTTGAGACGGCTCGCACTCTTTTCTCTTCCGCTCCTCGTTCTTTCTGCACTGAAACTGTCATGACCTCTATTAGTCTCATTAACATTACTCTTTCGTTTTTCCTAGCTGGTACGATACCTTATAAGGCTCTTTATCATTCATCCCCCAACTACAATATGCTCCATACTTTTGGGTGCACCTGTTACGTCCTTCTCCCTCCTACTGAGCGCACGAAGCTCTCCGCTCGTGCTGCTAAGTGCGTTCACCTAGGTCTTAGTTCCGAACACAAAGATTATCGTTGTTTTGATCCATCGGCAGGTCGTGTCCGCATTTCTCGACATGTATCCTTTGTGGAAGACTCTCCTTACTACCTGACCTCCTCCGAGGATGCTAAATTTCCTGATTCCCCAGTTGTTGCTACTTGCTAGCTCTCCGACTTCATCTTCCCACATTCCTTTTAACCACACTCCTTTGACTCCATTCACATCTCCTGCAGTCCTTACACCTATTGTTCCCCCTACTGAAACACCCCTTGCATCCCCACAGGTGCCAACACCAACCCCACATACTTCCTCACCATCACATGCACCCACTCCACCGTCTTCACCCCCATATCTTGTTAGTCCACCACCGCTTCGTCAATCTACACGTTCCACTTCTGGTATTCCTCTGGCACGTTATACACCTGATGCCACTAGCCCTTCTGACCATTTTGGTTTCGCCACCCTAGCTTCCTATTCACCATAGTTTCATGTATATCTCACTACTATACACTCTATACGTGAGCCCAGAACCTATCAGGACGCAATTCAATATCCCGAGTGGTGAAAAACTATTGCAGAAAAATTTAGTGCATTTGATTAGACTAGCACTTGGGATGTCGTTCCTCTGCCAGAGGGCGTTCGGCCTATTAGCTACAAGTGGATCTTCAAGGTCAACTGTCAACCTGATGGATCTATTGAGCGGCACAAGACTCGTCTAGTAGTCCAAGAATTTACTTAAGAGCATGGCATTAATTATGATGAGATATTTGCTCCAGTTGCACGGATGACTACTGTTCGACTCTCCTTTCTGTTGCAGCCATCCGTTAGTGGCCGTTATACCAGATGGATGTGAATAATGTTTTTCTTTATGGTACCTTATCTGAGATTGTTTATATGAATCCTCCTTCTGACCTCCCTACTCCTCGTCATATTTGCCGGCTGCGTCGAGCTATATATGGTCTGAAGCAGGCTCCTCAAGCCTGGTTTGAGTGTTTTCGTCTTGTCATCACCAAGATTGGTTTTAATCAAAGTTTTCAGGACCATTCTATGTTTATGCGGTCATCACCGCAGGGGAGAGTACTTCTACTACTCTATGTTCATGATATGATCATTACTTGGGGATGACTCCACAGGCATTGCATCCACCCAGAAATACCTTCACTAGCAGTTCTATATGAAAGACCTTGGCAGACTACGTTATTTTCTGGGTCTAGAGATTGCTCATGGATCTCGGGGTAATACCTTCACTAGCAGTTCTATATGAAAGACCTTGGCAAACTACGTTATTTTCTGGGTCTAGAGATTGCTCATTTTTCAACAGAAATGCCCATCAGATATTATCTCCGGTGCATGCCTCTCTGACAGTCGATCAGCCGATACACCCTTAGAGCTTCATGTAAAACTTCGTTCCACTGATGGTGAGCTCGTTCCTTATCTTACTAGATACAGACATATTGTTCGACAGCTTTACTTATGCATGATCAAACCCGATATTGCTCACGCAGTCAGTGTTCTCAGTCAGTTTATTTCCGCTCCTACATCAGTTCACTACAGTGCTCTTCTTCGAATTCTCAGATATCTTCAGGGCACTATTACTCGCTCATTATCCATGTCTTCTACATCCAAACTAGAGCTGAGTGCATATTCTGATTCAAATTTGGCAGGTAATCCTACTACCAGACGGTCTACCACAAGTTTCTATCTATTTCTTGGTGATTCGCTGATCTCATGGCGAAGTAAGAAACAGGCAGTTGTTGCATGTTTTTCGACCGAAGCTGAGTACAGAGCAATGTCAGCTACTACTAGAGAGATTGTTCATTTTCGTTGGCTGTTATCAGATATGGATGTCACTCTTTCGGAAGCTACTTCTCTTTATTGTGATAAACGGAGTGCACTACATATTGCAAGCAATTCGGTCTTTCATAAGTGAATGAAGCATGTAGAGATTGATTGTCATTATGTTCGTGAGTACTTTGAAGCAAGGACCATTTCACTTCATTCTGTTAGCTCTTCATAGCAGACGGCAGACTTCTTCACCAAATCTCATACTGTTCAGAGATTTCGATATTTAGTGGGCAAACTCACACTGTTTGACTCACCGTGAGTTTGAGAAGGGGTGTTAGATATTATAGTCCCACATTGGGTATTGTGCTAGTTTTGTATTTGGTTTACTCCTATATAAAGGAGATATTGTACTTAGTTATTTCTCAATTCAATAATCAATATTGTTTTCATCTCTCTGATTTATCTTAACAGTTATAAATAAAAAATTTAAATGCCCAAATATGACAGAATATAGATAAATGTTGCTTTGTGATTTTTGTCACATCTAGTTATATTAGAATGGACCTGAAGAGAGAGACATGTTCATAGTTTTATGTGCCTAGAAGAAATCTTCGAAGGTGGTTTCAACAAAGAGAAAAGTTTATCGTGTAAACAACTTTCAGCACCAAAAAAAAAAAACAAAAAAAAAAAAAAACCCAGTTAGAAGCTTGGTTAGACAGACGGATTTTGTTGTAATCCCGCTTTTCATAGTGTAAGTTACACTCTTGAATTTGGCTGGTTCAGAACCCAACAATTTGACACAATTTTAAACCATTACCCCCCCGACCGATGTATATGAATGTCAGTACAGGCATCCTAGGCAGTTAAAATCGGTTTTTGGAACTAATCGGTCTAGGAGCGATTAGTGAATAATCGGTTAATCGGAAAATAATTGGGGATTAAATCGGAAAAAGCGTATTATATAATTTTAAAAAGATATATCCTCATTATGTAGCAACCCTAAATCCTAACATAAAACTATTATAAAATTATCAAATAAGAACATAAAGTTATAGAGAAAATGAAGAGAGTACTTGGTTTGAGCTGAGTTTGAATCCTGGATGTGGGTCGGGTCGGGTTTGCTGGTCGGTTCCATCAAACAAAAACAATCCGGGAGGAGCAGTGAAAGCAACAAGAGGTGTAGCAGATGCGGATTGGGTCAAGTATGTGACGGTGTAGGGGGTGCGATGGCGGGTCGGGTTTGGGTTTGCTCGAGGAAGAAGATAATCAGTTTGAGTTTGGGTTTGCGCGAGGAAGAAGAAGAGAGCGGCGATATGTCAGATTTGGGTTTGCGTGAGGACCAGAAGGAATTTGGATTTTGAATTTGGATTTTGAATTTGGATTTTGGATTTGGACCGGATTGAGCCCAAATAATGCAAACGACCATGAAAATTAGAGAAGGAGATTAAATCGGTTAATCGGTCACTTAAAATCGGCCGATTATTCCCGATTAAATCGCTAAGTATTGAAATATTATAAATCGCTAAAAAAATAATCGTTTGGCCTCCGATTAGCGATTAATCGGGGATTAATCGGGCGTAATCGGGAATTTTAACTGCTTAGCAGGCATCTGAGTGTTGCAATTTCAAATTTCATGTTTAAAACAACATGCTGTTTTTTCTTCAAATTAAGGTAAAATTTTAATAGTTAACTACATATACTTTACGGGTTGAATGCTACCCTATTAAGAAACAAGTCTAACAGGCAAGAGTAATAAAGGATGTCAAAATGGGCACCAGCAGCAGCAGCAGCAGTCTTTAAACCCAAAATTCTGAGGTTGGCTACATGAATCATTCTCCTCCATTCAATATGCAACTCTATTGAAGCTCCCCTCCTTGAAATTAACACTTTTCACTTCCCTATTAATAACTTCAGCCCAAGTTCGTCATCAGAGTCTACACCTAGTGCTTTTCACTCCCCTAACTACCAACCTATCATATTTCCTAACTTGAGCCATTATCAGTCTTTGTTGTATGTGTCCAATCCATGTCAATCAGTTCTCCCGCACTTTATCTTAACGCAACTTGTACTTTTTTGCAAGTGTCAGTCGACAGTGGTCCACTCGTAAGCCTCGTCGCATTGAGCAAGAGGTCTGGAAGTTCCAATCTTGCTTGCACCCCCAAAACAAAAAAAACGAACTACCTTAGTTCTTCCGCATACATTCATTTCTTATTTTCTGTTTGAGCATCTTTCCACTCGTCCACCTTAAAATTCCCAATTCCGCCGTACTCATTCTTGAAACATGTAATACCCAAAACTTGAACAGAACAAAAGGAAGACATATTTACATCTATACTTCCCTTCTACTTCACGGGTATTTAGTTATCTCTACAAAACTACAATCCCTGATTTTCCCTATTCGGTAATCATTTTCCACACCTACAAATCCAAGACTATATTTAACGAAAATAGTATTAAACTAACGACAACAACAACAACAGCAGCAACAACAACAAACACGATAACAATAAATGGAACCACTACTATTCGATTGATTTCGAGATTGAAATTAAGAAGAATAAAAAAAATAAAAGAAAGAAGAAGAAGAAGAAAGGCAGAAGACCTTAGGGATGTCGATGTGTTTGTAGAGAGACCAATCCGAGGAGCAGTCGTGTTCTTCGCAGATGTGATCGTGCAAGCACGCCATTACTCTCTCCCTTTCTGTATGGAATCTTGATATCGAAACTCGAAACCGAAGCCGTACGGGGTTTGAGTGTTAGTCGGTCAGGGTTTAAAGATTCTAGAAGTAAGGAAGGAAGGAAAGAGAGAGAAAGAGGCTTCCGTCTAGTTCCAGAAGATACTAGCATATATATATTTATTTCTAATCTATTATAAAAATCTCTACCATATCAAGCATCCACAGTCGTTTGCTATATTTGTCATTTTCTCATATTTTAAAAATTGAACGTCTGCAGTTATTTGCTATTTTGACAAAATCGCTATAGTTACTTCTCAAATATAAGAAACGAAATGGCGATTCTCATATTATAGGGGACGGTACATGTCCCTTTTTTTTATTTTTTTAATGGGATCTTGTTTCGTCTGGCCTTTTTTTTTAATAAAATGATCAGTCTGAAAAAAGAAAAAAAATCGGAAAATCATCAAACGGGACATAACGGGGCATGTTGTCCCGTTTGAAGCCAAAATAGGCTTGGACGGGACAACATGTCCCGTCCAACTATTTTGGGGAATTAGATTTAGGTTAATTATTAGGTTAGTTAATTAAGTAGGTAGTTAGTATATATTTTAATATTTAATTTATTTAATTAATCTATTTTAATATTTAATCATTAATTAATTAAGCGTTTAAAAAAAAAGGGCAAAACAATATGTTTCGTCCGACCTCTTTTTTTAATATTTCTTTCTCATATTATAGCAAATCGCGACTGCAGCAAATTGTGTCGTTTGCTATATGTTATTTTCCCATATTCTCAAATATGAGAAACACGAATGTGGATGGATGCACTAATGAGAGAGTTGGGCGCAAACAAATAAATATTTTTTTATTATTTTTTTGTCACCAAACAAACTCATACGTTGCACGCATACCTCCATCTCTATTTATTAACACGTGTATCACACGTGCAAATCAAACTTTTCAAAGTTTTCAAACAGACAAACATTTTTAAAATATTTTTTTCGCTAATCAAACCCGTACATCGCACGTGCACCTGCATCTCCATTTATCTCTATTTATTAACACGCACATTGTACGTGCAAATCAAAGTTTTCAAAGTTTTTACTTTAAACTTTTTTGGAATTACGTGTATCATCCGTTTAACTCCAACTTTTTCAAATAAAACACCACTTTCTCATCAAACAAACCCGGACACCACACGTACAACTCCAACTCTATTTATTAACACGGGCATCGCACGTGCAAATTAAAGTCTTTTCTTCAACATCCTTTAAAACTTAAAAGTATCGCCCGTTCAACTCCAACTTTTTTTATAAAATTAAGACATTCATCGCCTGTGCTAATTACTACCGACTTACGTATATCGCACGTTTAACTCCAAGTCTTTATTAAAACGTGCTTGCTAGTAAGAATAAATCTGTAGATCTAGACCATACATCTAATTCTTATTATATCTTATATCCAATACAAATCATAAAAATTCCTAAAATATTTTAAATCTGAACCATACATCTTATTTTTAGATCTAATATGAACCATACAAATCTCTTAAATATAATATCTAATACCCACACCCAAATTCTTTTCTTCCTCCGTTGCTTTCCTCACTAAGAGGATTTGCTAACATTCAGCAACAAAAGGGAAGACCACAACAATAACAACAACAACAGCAGCACCTCCTTCTTCCTTCTTCAACCCACCACCACCACCTTTCTCTTTCACCATCTTCTTCTTTAGATCCCATCACAAACATGTTTGGACTGTACAGTCACAGCTTTCCACCATTAAGAGCCATCTCCCCTTAGATAAGAAAAAACAGTATATAGAGAGGCATGTATTCATATTTATATATTTACTTGCACGTCCTGCCATATGCAGCTACTTGTTGAAACAAGGTGAGGACTGCTTGCTATATCTTTCTTTCTTGTAGTTCGGTGATGTGGGTAAAAATAGAACAAAATTAGAACCGTTAAAATAAGACACGAATCTTAAACCTCTCATGAGTAAAATGGTAAATTTCAGCAGATGTAGGCCCGATAGAAGGAGTTGGGCCACTTTTATGCTCATCAACCAGATCCAGCTCACAATGAGGGACTGCAAAAGCAGCTCTAATGCAAAAGAGTCTATGTTCATATGAAGAACCCAGTTTGAACCCCCAATCTATAAGGGGTAATCGCTTATAACTCTTCATGTCTAAGAGAGAGCTTGAAAACTGTATCTCTTTATCAGGAGAAGAGCCCAGACGCGATCTCTTTACATGGAAGAGTGTAACCAATCCTATCAAAACATCGGGAAGTAAAGATATACGTAATATCTTGAAACTGCCCCCTCCCACCCCAACAACTATATATACCTCTCGACCTCTTCTGAAACCAAGTAATTGCAAATTACGCTTTCAAAACCCACCATATCTCTGAGTTTTCTTAATTGAATGTTAAAGGGTCTATCGTCGGGGCCAACCTCGATGTTTCAAACTGTTTTGCAGGTCCACGGGAGCGATCACATCCGTCACCGACAAATCAGATCTCAGAGTCAGCAGCAGTTTGTTGATGGTCAGCATCGGCAAAAGTAAAATGTCAGATCTTTATTGTTTTCATTAAAAAAAATTACATATTCATTTGCTCCCACAGAAATTAGCAGCAATAGATTGGCATCGTGTATGAAAAATGGAAAGATCACTGATCCAACTTTGCCAGTCAAAAACTACCTCCTCCTTCATGCCTCAGAAAGGGAAAGGGAAAAGGAAGGTGGCGACTACTAGCCAACGAGCCAACCCTCTTCCTTCACTTCCTCCCCATACGGAGGACCCCCTTCAACAACTTCAATCGGTTCAACAGCCTCAATTGAATCAATAACCTCAATTAGAACAGCCCCCTCTCCAGCAAATTTCGCCTCCTTCCAAAGGAGACACACCGGGGAGCTCCCGCCGATGTCATCCTAAACAGCACCATGTGCAGCAAGTGGTCAAAAACAGAGGTCCCACCCATACCTCCACCCCTTCTACGGTGCCCCAGCCCCAGCCAAACCTCCGTCAGGTCATCATCAACTAATAACATGGGTCTGACCTTCGAGTTCGCCTAAACAAAAGACGAGCCCATGACGAAGTCCCTCATCCAGAACATCATGGAAGCAGGAGAACTCCCTCTCCTCAAAGATAGAGGTCCCAAAGAACCCCTTCTCCCAGGGGGCAAAGAAGATCTCCCTCTCCCAGGGGACGAAGAAGGTCTCCTCCTTCTCGGGAGCGAAGAAGTCATGCTACAGCAAGTTGACCAGTTCATAGGAACAAAAAGGAAGAAGAAGCACCCGTCACCATGGAAGAATTCCGAAATTTCAAAGATGAAATCCTCCAAGCCCTCAACGTTGCCCCAAGCAAAGGCTGACCAACAAACAATCACCGGCTCACAACCATACTTCGATTCCTAGAACGGAGAATCAGACCCGATTGATTATATCGAGAGTTTTAAAACTCTCATGATGATCCATCATGCCTTTGACGCACTCATCTGCAAGACGTTCCCGGCCACGTTGAAGGGATCTCCAAGGGAGTGGTACTCTCAACTTTCTCCAGGCTCTATCTTCTCATTTGACCAATTTGGGGAGCTCTTGTAACTCCTGTTTCCTCGTATTTGTATTTTTATACTGTATTTTGCTCAATTGTACTCTTTTATCTATTTGAGATCCAGTATTTTATTTTCGTTCGAATAAAACCATCAAATTGTTTTCGACTCAATTACTGGTCCTTGTATCGAATTCGTTTGTATGCTCTTTGTGTCATTATTCATGAAGAAATGGCTAATTCTTCATATTCATCTCTTTAATCCCCATTTTAGTGCATTTTGACCACTTCTCCTGTTGGGCTCTTTTTGAAACGGATCCCCAAAACCCGCAAACCCGCAAACCCGCAAACCCGTAAACCCTACTATTTAAACCCTACCCTAACCCTAATCCAACCCTAATCACTGTTTTAACCTAAAAAAATTCCACAGCCGCTAATCATCCTCTTCACCGTTTCCTTCTCCATCTTTTTCGCCAACCAACCCATCTCCCGATCCATCCCGATCGCCCAACCGCCACCTTAGACCGTCATCCTCGTCGACCCCTCAGCACCACCACCTCCACAACTCCATCGCCGTTCGCCATCTCTCCAACCGCAGAACCCCCCACCTTCGAACCCATAACTCCGAACCCATCCTCGTCAACCCAACGTCGCCATAACCGTTTCCACCACCTCCGACCACTGCTCCACTACAACACCATCGCCGTGCCACCATCGCTGCGTCGCTTCCCGACGTAGTGCCACCGTCGAAGCACCGTCGTACGTCGCTGTCCCCATCTCTCCCTCTCTCCCTGTTTCGAAGCAGCGTCGAAGAAGAAGGAGGAAAAGGCGGGATCGAATCCCAGCCATCCGATCGCATCAAGATTCGCGCTGTGATCGGTGTCCCGTGTTCTGGCCACAGCGGATCCCATTTTCGCTGCACGCTGTTCTTGCCAGATCCGTTGCATAGGAGAGTTTCCATTGGACGGTTTTGGTGTCCCGTGTTTTTGCGCAGCAAATCCACTCTCGCTGTCCGCTGTTCTGGGCTGATCCGGTGTGGGGGAAAACCCGATCTTCGGTAATTTTTCGCACGCGCTTTTTTAGGACTTCTTCTGGGATTTTTTTTTCTACAAGTGGATCTAGTCATCGTCAAATTAAAGCAAGTATCCTTGTACATTTTATTGTTCTAGTACAAGCACCCTTGAATACTACAAATAGTTAGATTGTGACTCCTCTTTGAAATATCATTGTAGATCAATCTTGAACCTCCAAATTGACAAATCTAAGAGTCACAAAATTTTCTTGTATTTAATTTATAATCATTGGACTCTTTTAACCTTGGACACATGAAAACATAGACATATGAATTAAGGAGCCCTAAATTTATAGACACATATATAATTATTATTTTGACGAACTTGCGACTATTATGACTTGAAAAACATTTATTATTTGCTGTTTTGACCTCCATTATCATGTATTTATGCCACATAATGACTTAGACACCAAATAACATTTTTCCATGAAATCTACACTAGCAAGTTAATTCTACGTGTTGCTGTCTGAATATTCTTTTGCGGTTTCGACCCTTTTATCATTTGAATCTGGGCCCAAGGCCTGAATAGAAATTGTAGATCCGGATGTGTAGATATCGATAGACTCCAAAATGTTCGAATTTGGAGTTACGGTCTAGGAGTTATGGCAGTTATACTGCAGCTGTGTCAGTAGATGCAGATTTGCAAAATTGCTGTATATATTTACTTTGCAAATTATTTTAGCTGTGTAAACAGCTAGCATTTGACACGAAATTTTATATGTAGCTGCTGGACACCATATAGGACATTCCCAATTTTTTCTAGAATTAAATCACAACATTTATATATGTATGCTTGCTTGATAAGAATTAATAACAGTAACAAGCCGGGGTTTTGGGAAAGATTATAGAGTGGACAATATAGGTAAGTGTACTCGGAAGGGGGCCCGTGTTTCCCAAATACTTGGTTCATGAACTTGTTGTATCTTGTTCGATTCATGGAGTCAGTTACTTGGCTCATGAACTTGTTTGATTCTTGAACCCATTGTGCGGTTCTTGAACTTGCTTGTGGATTCGCGAACTTGCTTCGTGAACTTGTTATTTATTTTCCGATTCATGAACCATGGCTTGCTTGATACTTGATACCTGAGTACGCCGCCCTATAGACTCCATTACTAGGTCTAAACGTAACTGATTTGACTGTAGCAACCATGTAGTAAAAGTATGGATGCATGTCGTGCTACCTAGATAGTAATCACCACTAGACTTGAACTTGATAACTTTAACTTGAACTTGATAACTTGAACTAGACTTGAACTTGATAACTTGAACTAGACAACTTGATACTTGAACTTGACAACTTGACATTTGAGACCTGACATTTAAATAACACATGACACTAGACTTGAGATTTGGCGCTTGATATAAAATAACCCTATAGGTGCACCTGACATGTGTTTCACCACTAGCAGTTGTTATCCAACCTAGTATTTAAGATGCTCCCTCTTGCTAGCTAGTCCTTGAATTTGTCCACTACTTCTTATAACTCTGCTATATTCTTGATTCCAATTCTTGTTTCCCTTACTTGTACTTGTTTTCACTATTTGTGGCCTTAGCTTGCACTAAGGGCATTTTCTCTTGTTTCCCCTTTGTTTCGCTGTTTATATTTATTAAACAGACTTTGGAGATAAGCTACCTGCTGGAATTGGTGAGCAGATATTTCAGTGTTCGCTTGGAGCAAGGACTTGTTTGAATAATTGCTTTTCTTAAGGTATTCATTTCTTCTGCTGTTTAAGACTTGTTTCCGAGTTTACACTTGATCGAGACATGGAAACTATTTGAATATTATTATTTGTTTAAATTGTTTTCTGTTGCTTAATAAATTATTCATGCATGCTTGGTTATATATAAATCTGGTTATATTCTTGTTATGATGCCGAGTCGATCCTACAACTTACAGATGATGTAAAAAATCATTCGCTGAGCTTCGTCACGCGCTCGTATTTCCGTATTTTGGGAAGCGGGGCGTGACAAGGTTTTTAGTGGTATCAGAGCCAGGTTTTGGCTAATGTGTTAGTTAACTAATACATTAGACAGGCTTGACTCAGTCAGGATTAACTCAACATTAAACAGGTCATGCAACCACATGAATAATTTGATAATCAACTCGATCTGGACACAAGTCTTATCCCATCCATTTTGATCCCTTCATATTCAATTCTTTGATTCATTGCTCCCTTCCATCTCTTATAGTCATCCCGATTTGTTAATTCCTTATTGGGTACAATTTATTCTTTCCGTATCCATATTCTTTTGATTTCGGTGCTAGCAATCTCTAATTTTCTGCTTGTCTCGTTGATCCCTTCTTATTTTAGCTCTGGTGTCATTTATTGCTTTTCATGCCTTGTTTTCATTATCATTTGTTGACTCATTTTAAGTATCATACTAGTTATTCCTTCCCTGCTATATTCTCTTCAATTCCGATTTTGCCCTAGTCCTTCTTCCTTCGTATTCAATTCCTTAATCTTCGTTTGTCCCTTCTAGTCATCCTCCTCTTTAACTCCTTATTGGATGTAGCTTTATTTTTCTCCTACTTATTTTTCTCTTTATAATAATTTTTTTTCGAATACTTTCTATATATTGATTATTATTTGTTATATTTATTTTCAATCTCTATAAAAATGTTTCTCAACAAAGATTTTATTATTTCGAACGATGATGTATTTTAGCTTCACTTTTCATTTTTGATCGACTATATATTTCTACTGAATTATTTTAGTAAGACAAATTCTTATTTTGTTGTATCATGCTATTATTACTACCATTAGTATTATTGCTATTATTTTCACTATCCTTACTAGTATTACTATTATTGTTACTACTATTGATATTCTTATTGTTATTTTCATTATTTTATTATTTTTAATATTAAATTACTTCCACAAAAATGTTGGGCACAAACTATATCTTGTCTTACATTATTATTTTTACTAGTGTTGTTGATATTTTAATATTATTGCTATTATTATTATTATTATCATTCTTTCTACGATTTCTGTTATTATTACTGTTATGATCATTGTTATTGTAGCGCCCCGAATTTCTAATATAAAAACTTAGAAAATACGTGGCACATTCCCAGCGATCCACTTCAATGTAACAATATACATAGCCCAAAAACACAAATCTTTTTATTCCAAATTCTTATTACAAAAGTCTTTTTCAATTGCAGCGGAAATACAAACACCTTGAATTAAAATATTCTTTTACAACACTCCTCTTTACAAAATTACACAAGGCTCTATTATACCACTCATAAGCTCTAAGGCTAAACCAAGCATCCAAGCCTCCAACTCTAAGCAACAACCTGCATCATATGAGGCTAGAGTTGAACCCTAACCCCCAAACTAAAGGGGTCAGCCATAAATGGTGTGAGTGATATAAACAACAATCATAAATAAACAATAAACATAAGTTCTCAAGCAACATTAACTGAACAAAAATACATAAACTGAACATGTAATGTGAAACAAGAAACGATAGGAAGTACATGCTTAGAACCAAGTCGAGAAACAATGCCATCGATCAGATACCCTTCAATCAATCACTCTCAAAATAGTACAGCTCAACTGCACTGCACAGTCGACTGAATAATTGGCCAGTCGACTGTTACTGCCAATACCTGATCATCGGTTATTCTCAATACCACGGTACATGTCCAACGATCAATCACCAATAATGCCATAGATCGGATACCCATATATCCATCTATAAAGACTAAAGATAATATAGATCGGATACCCGGCATGCAATCACTAACAGTGACTCTTACACCGCAGAACAAATCCGTCTACAAAAGCTAAAGATAATATAGATCGGATACCCGGCATGCAATCACTAACAGTGACTCTTACACCGCAGAACATATCCATCTACAAAGACTAAAGATAATATAGATCGGATACCCGGCATGCAATCACTAACAGTGACTCTTACACCGCAGAACATATCCGTCTACAAAGACTAAAGATAATATAGATCGGATACCCGGCATGCAATCACTAACAGTGACTCTTACACCGCAGAACATATCCATCTACAAAGACTAAAGATAATATAGATCGGATACCCGGCATGCAATCACTAACAGTGACTCTTACACCGCAGAACATATCCATCTACAAAGACTAAAGACTTGAAAGAACACTCAAGATTATGTAAAACTTATCAGTACCAGTCGACTTATACTATAATAAGTCGACTGCCCCAAGAACCAATACCTAAGTTTTTCACAAGTGCTATAAGTTGACTTATTAAACCATCAGTCGACTTACCGAAGCAATTACCAATAATTCTCAAGAAACATTCCAAGTTCTAACAGGCGTCTCATAGAGGTCAGGGTCGACTGTCCCGAAAAGACTGAACAGATTTTACTCCGCAGGCCAGTCGACTGACAATAGTCCCAGTCGACTGTCCTGAACAATTCTCAAATGAATGAAAGTATAACAGTAGAGTCGTACCAGTCGACTGAATCATAGACCAGTCGACTGTCGGCCTACAGATTTCACAAATTAGGTCTAAATACAATAATCGATACTGGAGTTTTTCTAAAGGTTCTTATTCATGAAAATAATTCTTATTCATGTGAAATGACAAACTCGAATAATTCTTCCTTACGGGTACATTATTCAATCATTAGATGTCTCAAATCTCAGATCTCATGCTCTATGTTCCAACTTCTTCCATTAGGGTTTCTTAATATTCAATTCTTTCACAAATCAAAACCATGATCTGATTATATACACGAGATCCAGATGTTCATGCATCCGATCAAACCATACTTGAATCTTAATATGATTTCAAGCAATAGAGAATTTGTTCAGCAAGATCTACTAAACATTGATGGGTTTCACATGCATAATACGAATAACAACTATTGCATCGATCACATACAAGATACGAAAACATCAAACAAAACAGCACACAATCATACAAAGTTCATATCGCAAAACAAAACAAACAAAACATTATCACTCACCTGTTGAATCAAGAAAATCCACAAAAAGCCTTCCTTTGCTAGATCCAAAAACTTCTTCTTCAATCACCAAGAAATAAAATAACGAGATCTGAGTTGTGCAGCGAATGACGGCTGCAAACTCTCTTATATAGGCCGGGAATATCATTTTTAGGGTTTAGGAATACCTTTGCAAAATAGTCCTTTCAAAACATAGTTTTACATATATAGTTCTTATCCTTGGAAATTCAATAAAACCATTTAACTTAGGATTTAATAGTAAAATACACTCATTAATCACAATTGGTACAGTTCAAAACGTCCAGAAAACATATTTTGCATTTCAACCCCTAAAAATGTCAATTTTGCGAAAAGGTCCTTCTTTTATCAAAAATTGCAAATAGATCAAATTAATTTCAGAAAAATCTGGAAAAATAGTAAATAAATCCCAAATATTAATTAATGATTTTTTTTTCATAAAGAAAACTAAAATTTTCAAACATCTCAAAAGTCATTTGCACGTGTTTTGCACGTGTTCAAATGATAAATCTTTTAGAAAATATCAATTAAATCCTCAAAATTCATTTAAATTCATTTTTAAATAATTAAAATAATATTTGAAAATACGGGGTTCTACATCACTCCCTCCTTAGAAGAGTTCTGTCCTCAGAACTACGGTCAATGAGGTCCAAACAAACACACCAACAAAGATTGAAAACTCATGGATAGAAACAAAATCTTAGGAAATACAGTCACACCAAAGAATGCATTTCATCAAAAGATATACATCATACATAAGAAACACAATTATGCAAAGAATTCAGAAAAACAAGCTTCTGCTGTGCAACTCTGATAACTTGCCATCGGAAGCCAACTGCAACAACTGCTGAACTCCTGCATCCAACTCTGACCTTCTGCTTCATCCTTCCGAGAATCAGTGACCACTCCCTCCTTAGAAAGGACATGACTAAGGGTAGTCACCTCAAGACTTTGCTTGGAAACACCTCAAGATCCATACTAAGACTAGCAATAAATGGGCGACACAATTGCATGCAAGAAAACAGTATCAAATAAAACTTTGTCTTTATTCCATTAATCCAATTAAGCTTGTTACATGAAGAAAATACTCAATCCTCAATTATTTCCAAAATAAAGTTTTACTTAATTCAAAAGAATAAATTCCTGCACGCACACAGATCATACTCCTGGATTGCCTGCATCCTCTTCGATCAATGCGAACACTCGCCCCTGCTTCGGATCCTTGTCTTTCCCTGCATTCTCTTTCTTCAGCTGTGGACATAGTTGCCGAATATGCCCTTCTTGACCACAATGAAAATAAGTCTACTTTGCCAATTTCGGACATGCTGACCTGTAATGACCTGCCTGCTTGCAGTAAAAACAAGTCACTTCTTTAGTTGTTGGTGCCTTCTGCACTGGATCACTAGGCTTGCTCTGCTTCACTGGGAATTCCTTCTCATCCTGGTCATCTGCTGGCCTCTTCTTCTTGTTCCAGGTCTCTTGCTTTACCCGGGACTGGTCTATATCTTCCTCGGTCATAGCTGCTCTCCTGACCAGCTTGTCGAATCTTCTGATGCCCAACGGAACCATCCTTGACCTTAAGTTTGGCCTCAAGCCCTGCTCAAACTTTTTGGCCTTCTTTGCCTCGTCGACAACTAACTCTGGCGCATACCGCGAAAGCTGAGCAAATTTAGTCTCATACTTCCGCACGGTCATGCTACCCTGCTAAAGGTTCAAGAACTCAGTCGCCTTCTTCTCCTGAACATCAAGAGGAAAGAAGCGATCCCTGAACTCCTCCAGAAAAGCTTCCCAAGTCAATTGCTGATCTCCCAGAGTCCTCTTCAGCGACTCCCACCAGACACCTGCATCCTTCTCTAGCTGCATCAAAGCTAACTTCACCTTGCTGGCTGCTGGAGTCTCCGACACTTCAAAGATCGTCTGCATCTTCCTAATCCAGTCATCTGCTGCGGTTGGATCAGCTTGCCCCTCAAAGACTAGCGGCCTCATCCTCTTAAAGGATTCAATCTGTTTGATAGGGTCGGCATTAACCAATCCCTGTCCAGCTCCCTGATTCGGCTGCTGATTCTGCTGCTGAGCCTGCTGTTGCGCCAAGTTGAATGCCATCAGCGCATTCAGGGTCTGATATACCTTGGCGAATTCAGCCTCAAGGTCAATTCCCGCTCCTCGAGAACTACCAGATCCATCCTCATTATTGCCACCATTCCTGCCCCTGGGTGCAACCATTTTGAATACTGCAAAACGAGGGAAAAGTTAGAGCATCACACACACGATTCATACTCAAATCAATATCCTATGGTAGGACCATAATCATACCCCAAATCACAACACATGTTTTAACTCTATGTGATACTCACACTCTAATGTCCACACCTAGGTACTCACTCTCTAGTGTCCACACCTAGGTTGGTTTTCATACTATGTCTATCATTACTATTGAAGCATGCTCTGATACCACTTCTGTAGCGCCCCGAATTTCTAATATAAAAACTTAGAAAATACGTGGCACATTCCCAGCGATCCACTTCAATGTAATAATATACATAGCCCAAAAACACAAATCTTTTTATTCCAAATTCTTATTACAAAAGTCTTTTTCAATTGCAGCGGAAATACAAACACCTTGAATTAAAATATTCTTTTACAACACTCCTCTTTACAAAATTACACAAGGCTCTATTATACCACTCATAAGCTCTAAGGCTAAACCAAGCATCCAAGCCTCCAACTCTAAGCAACAACCTGCATCATATGAGGCTAGAGTTGAATCCTAACCCCCAAACTAAAGGGGTCAGCCATAAATGGTGTGAGTGATATAAACAACAATCATAAATAAACAATAAACATAAGTTCTCAAGCAACATTAACTGAACAAAAATACATAAACTGAACATGTAATGTGAAACAAGAAACGATAGGAAGTACATGCTTAGAACCAAGTCGAGAAACAATGCCATCGATCAGATACCCTTCAATCAATCACTCTCAAAATAGTACAGCTCAACTGCACTGCACAGTCGACTGAATAATTGGCCAGTCGACTGTTACTGCCAATACCTGATCATCGGCTATTCTCAATACCACGGTACATGTCCAACGATCAATCACCAATAATGCCATAGATCGGATACCCATATATCCATCTATAAAGACTAAAGATAATATAGATCGGATACCCGACATGCAATCACTAACAGTGACTCTTACACCGCAGAACAAATCCGTCTACAAAAACTAAAGATAATATAGATCGGATACCCGGCATCTACAAAGACTAAAGATAATATAGATCGGATACCCGGCATGCAATCACTAACAGTGACTCTTACACCGCAGAACATATCCGTCTACAAAGACTAAAGATAATATAGATCGGATACCCGGCATGCAATTACTAACAGTGACTCTTACACCGCAGAACATATCCGTCTACAAAGACTAAAGATAATATAGATCGGATACCCGGCATGCAATCACTAACAGTGACTCTTACACCGCAGAACATATCCATCTCCAAAGACTAAAGATAATATAGATCGGATACCCGGCATGCAATCACTAACAGTGACTCTTACACCGCAGAACATATCCATCTACAAAGACTAAAGACTTGAAAGAACACTCAAGATTATGTAAAACTTATCAGTACCAGTCGACTTATACTATAATAAGTCGACTGCCCCAAGAACCAATACCTAAGTTTTTCACAAGTGCTATAAGTTGACTTATTAAACCATCAGTCGACTTACCGAAGCAATTACCAATAATTCTCAAGAAACATTCCAAGTTCTAACAGGCGTCTCATAGAGGTCAGGGTCGACTGTCCCGAAAAGACTGAACAGATTTTACTCCGCAGGCCAGTCGACTGACAATAGTCCCAGTCGACTGTCCCGAACAATTCTCAAATGAATGAAAGCACAACAGTAGAGTCGTACCAGTCGACTGAATCATAGACCAGTCGACTGTCGGCCTACAGATTTCATAAATTAGGTCTGAATACAATAATCGATACTGGAGTTTTTCTAAAGGTTCTTATTCATGAAAATAATTCTTAATCATGTGAAATGACAAACTCGAATAATTCTTCCTTACGGGTACATTATTCAATCATTAGATGTCTCAAATCTCAGATCTCATGCTCTATGTTCCAACTTCTTCCATTAGGGTTTCTTAATATTCAATTCTTTCACAAATCAAAACCATGATCTGATTATATACACGAGATCCAGATGTTCTTGCATCCAATCAAACCATACTTGAATCTTAATATGATTTCGAGCAATAGAGAATTTGTTCAGCAAGATCTACTAAACATTGATGGGTTTCACATGCATAATACGAATAACAACTATTGCATCGATCACATACAAGATACGAAAACATCAAACAAAACAGCACACAATCATACAAAATTCATATCGCAAAACAAAACAAACAAAACATTATCACTCACCTGTTGAATCAAGAAAATCCACGAAAAGCCTTCCTTTGCTAGATCCAAAAACTTCTTCTTCAATCACCAAGAAATAAAATAACGAGATCTGAGTTGTGCAGCGAATGACGGCTACAAACTCTCTTATATAGGCCGGGAATATCATTTTTAGGGTTTAGGAATACCTTTGCAAAATAGTCCTTTCAAAACACAGTTTTACATATATAGTTCTTATCCTTGGAAATTCAATAAAACCATTTAACTTAGGATTTAATAGTAAAATACACTCATTAATCCCAATTGGTACAGTTCAAAACGTCCAGAAAACATATTTTGCATTTCAACCCCTAAAAATGTCAATTTTGCAAAAAAGTCCTTCTTTTACCAAAAATTGCAAATAGATCAAATTAATTTCAGAAAAATCTGGAAAAATAGTAAATAAATCCCAAATATTAATTAATGATTTTTTTCATAAAGAAAACTAAAATTTTCAAACATCTCAAAAGTTATTTGCACGTGTTTTGCACGTGTTCAAAAGATAAATCTTTTAGAAAATATCAATTAAATTCTCAAAATTCATCTAAATTCATTTTTAAATAATTAAAATAATATTTGAAAATACGGGGTTCTACAGTTATTATCATTGTTATTCTTATTGTTATTAGTATTGATATTTTATTTGTACTATTATTTTTATCGTTACTATTATTATTATTATTAATTTGTTTTGAGCCTGAGCATACTCAATTTTATATACATTTCACCACTTCGGTGCAATCTAATGTCGAGATGGAAAATATGCAACTCGATGTCAATGGAGGCAAATTGCAACTGGATTTCGGCGAGGCAAAATGTGCAGCCGAATATCCGGACGGCAACTTGAAACCTGATGTCGTGAAGGCAAACATGCAACTTGATGTTAAGGAGGCAAGATTTTCTACCTATTGCTAATTGATATTTCAAGACTCGTTACTTATATAATGAAACTGATGGTAAATGAATATTTTCGCTATTATTGGTATTATTATTATTATTGTCATTTCAATTGATGTTATCTTTATTGTTTCCGTTAACTTTAGTACTCTTATTATTTTTATTATTATTATTACTGTTACTTTATTGATATTATTGTTATTATTGCTATTATCATATTATTTATTACCATTATTGATATTATTTTTAATGCTATCATTAATATTATTTTTGCATTATTTTCATGAGTGTGTTGAAATTCTATTATGTCATGTACGTGTTATCGTTATTATTAGTATTGTGATATTTTTATTATGTTATTATTACCTATATGATTTTGATGATTTTGATTTCTGTTATTATTATTGTAATTATTATTATTTTGTTACTGTTATTACTAATTTTATTACTATCATTGTTATATTTATTTTTATTATTGTTATTATTATCCTGTTACCATTGATATTATTATTATTGATATTTGTTGTGTTATAAATTCTGTTAAAAGCCATTAGTTTTGATATGTATTCTATCTTTTAATTGTGAAGATTGAAGCTCAAGCCTTATATCCATTTTTCATTAATGCCTATCTCTATTTGGAGCCCATACTCCCCTCGATCCTAGTGTCTCAATCTTATCTTCCTGCTCGGTTCGTCGCTTGGTGTCACGTGGTCTGCAACGACATGTCTGGAGCTTGGAATGTCACCATCAGAGTGTTGCAGCGGAAGCGTGGTGGGCCCATAACCCACAGGTCCCGGGATCCCCTTGTTACGACTAGTCCCTTGTATTGCTTCCCCATCTGTTCCTTGTATTCACCATCATCTGTTGATTCACGGAATGGTTTGATTCTTCCCGGTCCTTTCCCTCTCTGATTTTAGTTCTGCCGACTTCTTATCATGCTTTATTATCTCGTGTTGTTCTTTCCTTTTGATACCGTCTATTCTCTTTCATGCATTCCATTGGACATCGTTGTTTTCCACTCCTTTCTTATTTTGGTGTTACCACCAAGTTGACTTTTCTTTGGACCCCTTGTTTGTTACCCTCCCCTAAATTGCTTTTACCCCGTCCTATGTACCGCCTAAGCAAATTTCGAAGACGAAATTTTTGTGTAAGGTGGGTAGGATTTATAACTCCTGTTTCCTCGTATTTGTATTTTTATACTGTATTTTGCTCAATTGTACTCTTTTATCTTTTTGAGATCCAGTATTTTATTTTCGTTCGAATAAAACCATCAAATTGTTTTCGACTCAATTACTGGTCCTTGTATCGAATTCGTTTGTATGCTCTTTGTGTCATTATTCATGAAGAAATGGCTAATTCTTCATATTGATCTCTTTAATCCCCATTTTAGTGCATTTTGACCACTTCTCTTGTTGGGCTCTTTTTGAAACGGATCCCCAAAACCCGCAAACCCGCAAACCCGTAAACCCTACTATTTAAACCCTACCCTAACCCTAATCCAACCCTAATCACTGTTTTAACCTAAAAAAATTCCACAGCCGCTAATCATCCTCTTCACCGTTTCCTTCTCCATCTTTTTCGCCAACCAACCCATCTCCCAATCCATCCCGATCGCCCAACCGCCACCTTAGACCGTCATCCTCGTCGACCCCTCAGCACCACCACCTCCACAACTCCATCGCCGTTCGCCATCTCTCCAACCGCAGAACCCCCCACCTTCGGACCCATAACTCCGAACCCATCCTCGTCAACCCAACTTTGCCATAACCGTTTCCACCACCTCCGACCACTGCTCCACCGCAACACCATCGCCGTGCCACCATCGCTGCGTCGCTTCCCGACGTAGTGCCACCGTCGAAGCACCGCCGTACGTCGCCGTCCCCATCTCTCTCTCTCTCCCTGTTTCGAAGCAGCGTCGAAGAAGAAGGAGGAAAAGGCGGGATGGAATCTCAGCCATCCGATCGCATCAAGATTCACGCTGTGATCGGTGTCCCGTGTTCTGGCCACAGCGGATCCCATTTTCGCTGCACGCTGTTCTGGCCAGATCCGCTGCATAGGAGAGTTTCCATTGGACAGTTTTGGTGTCCCGTGTTTTGGCGCAGCAAATCCACTCTCGCTGTCCGCTGTTCTGGGCTGATCCGGTGTGGGGGAAAACTCGATCTTCGGTAATTTTTCGCACGCGCTTTTTGAGGACTTCTTCTGGGATTTTTTTTTCTACAAGTGGATCTAGTCATCGTCAAATTAAGGCAAGTATCCTTGTACATTTTATTGTTCTAGTACAAGCACCCTTGAATACTACAAATAGTTAGATTGTGACTCATCTTTAAAATATCATTGTAGATCAATCTTGAACCTCCAAATTGACAAATCTAAGAGTCACAAAATTTTCTTGTATTTAATTTATAATCATTGGACTCTTTTAACCTTGGACACATGAAAACATAGACATATGAATTAAGGAGTCCTAAATTTATAGACACATATATAATTATTATTTTGACGAACTTGCGACTATTATGACTTGAAAAATATTTATTATTTACTGTTTTGACCTCCATTATCATGTATTTATGCCACATAATGACTTAGACACCAAATAACATTTTTCCATGAAATCTACACTAGCAAGTTATTTCTACGTGTTGCTGTCTGAATATTCTTTTGCGGTTTTGACCCTTTTATCATTTGAATCTGGGTCCGAGCCCTGAATAGAAATTGTAGATCCGGATGTGTAGATATCGATAGACTCCAAAATGTTCGAATTTGGAGTTACGGTATAGGAGCTATGGCAGTTATACTGCAGCTGTGTCAGTAGATGCAGATTTGCAAAACTGTTGTATATATTTACTTTGCAAATTATTTTAGCTGTGTAAACAGCGAGCGTTTGACACAAAATTTTATAAGTAGCTGCTGGACACCATATAGGACATCCCCAATTTTTCCTAGAATTAAATCACAATATTTACATATGTATGCTTGCTTGATAAGAATTAATAACAGTAACAAGCCGAGGTTTGGGGAAAGATTATAGAGTGGACAATATAGGTAAGTGTACTCGGAAGGGAGCCTGTGTTTCCCAAATACTTGGTTCATGAACTTGTTGTATCTTGTTCGATTCATGGAGTCAGTTACTTGGCTCATGAACTTGTTTGATTCTTGAACCCATTGTGCGGTTCTTGAACTTGCTTGTGGATTCGCGAACTTGCTTCGTGAACTTGTTATTTATTTTCCGATTCATGAACCATGGCTTGCTTGATACTTGATACCTGAGTACGCCGCCCTATAGACTCCATTACTAGGTCTAAACGTAACTGATTTGACTGTAGCAACCATGTAGTAAAAGTATGGATGCATGTCGTGCTACCTAGATAGTAATCACCACTAGACTTGAACTTGATAACTTTAACTTGAACTTGATAACTTGAACTAGACTTGAACTTGATAACTTGAACTAGACAACTTGATACTTGAACTTGACAACTTGACATTTGAAACCTGACATTTAAATAACACATGACACTAGACTTGAGATTTGGCGCTTGATATAAAATAACCCTATAGGTGCACCTGACATGTGTTTCACCACTAGCAGTTGTTATCCAACCTAGTATTTAAGATGCTCCCTCTTGCTAGCTAGTCCTTGAATTTGTCCACTACTTCTTATAACTCTGCTATATTCTTAATTCCAATTCTTGTTTCCCTTACTTGTACTTGTTTTCACTATTTGTGGCCCTAGTTTGCACTAAGGGCATACCCTCATGTTGTTTCCCCTTTGTTTCCCTATTTATATTTATTAAACAGACTTTGGAGACAAGCTACCTGCTGGAATTGGCGAGCAGATATTTCAGTATTCGCTTGGAGCAAGGACTTGTTTGAATAATTGCTTTTCTTAAGGTATTCATTTCTTCTGCTGTTTAAGACTTGTTTCCGAGTTTACACTTGATCGAGACATGGAAACTATTTGAATATTATTATTTGTTTAAATTGTTTTCTGTTACTTAAGAAATTATTCATGCATGCTTGGTTATATATAAATCTGGTTATATTCTTGTTATGATGCCGAGTCGATCCTACAGCTTACGGATGATGTAAAAAATCATTCGCTGGGCTTCGTCACGCGCTCGTATTTCCGTATTTTGGGAAGCGGGGCGTGACAGCTCTTCCTCATCCACTTCATAAGAAACCACCAAACTGAGAAGACGAGCATTTTCTTGCTTGAACTGAAACAAAGGGTAGGGGAGACGCTCAAGGACTCTGTTGGACGCTTCAGAATCAAGTCCAGCTTCATCCGTACTCTTAACTCGGAGGTGGCTGCAGTCGCCTTCCTCCACAACGTTTGTGACACCAACCTCTAATCTTATCTTGTCAAAAAGCCTCATCGGGACTTCTCTGGAATCCTGCAAAGGTGTGACAAGTACATCCGAGTTAAGGAGATTCTTCGTCCCACGAGGAGATTCTTCATCCGTAGAACCAAAGTGAACCGTTGTCTGGATACAAACAAAGAAGTGTCGATGGGAAAGAGTCCAATAAGTCCCAGAAAGATGAGTCACTCGCTTCGGCAAGTTCACCCCTCTCAACACCAACGTTTCAACAATCCTTATGGAGATCGAGGGAAACGAGCTACTTCCCCTCCTCCTAGTATGAACCTTAACAGAAGAAGGGATAAGAGACAATGGTGTCGATTCCATAGGGACTATGATCACAACACTGATGAGTGTCAAGTCCTTAAAAATGAAATTGAAGCTCTCATCCGATGGGACACCTCTCCAGGTTCGTTCAGAAAGACATATCTGAATCCCTTCATGCTCGAGGAGCTAACAAGAGCGATGAAAGGAATTTCGAGTCACAAGACTCGAGGGCAGCACTCCACTCCATCCACGGCAGTCCCATCGGAGGAGAATCAAACTCATCCCGAAAGGCATTTTCCCGAGAGGTAAATTCAGTACATAACATCCCCTCAGCCAAGAGTATGTGGGTTCCAGAAACATTCTTAAACAATGATCTTGAGGGCGTTCAAATGCCTCATTGCGATGCGCTTGTAATCAGTCTCTACATGGTTAACCACGAAGTACATCGCATCCCAGTAGATATCGACAGTTCTATCAACATCCTCTTTCTTGAAGCATTTGAATGCCTCAAGCTCTCTCGAGAACATCTCAAGCCTGCCAGTTACACTCATCATGGGTTCTCCTAGGTCACAGTCCAAATCGAAGGAATTATCATCCGTGATGTGACTGCAAGAAAGACCCAAACAACCCGAACCGAGGCAATGGATTTCATAGTTGTCAACGTGAAGCCCGCTAACAATGCCATCCATGGCCGAACCGGCCTAGCAGCACTTAATGTCCTACCCTCAGCTTTCATATGAAAAATGAAGTTCCTCATGCCAGCAATGGTAGGAGATGCCAAAGAGAGCTAAGAGACGGCTCGAAGGTGCTACACTACTATAATGGGGGGCTCAGTTCTCCCACTTGAAGCATTAGAGCTCCCCCAAGGGAACAATCAAGTCATTTCTGAGCCAGTTAACGACCTCGTGAAGATCCCTTTCTCCAACAAAGATCAGCCCAAGTGCTTTCAGACGAATCAAGCTCTCCCCTACCGAGTTCGAAATTAACTTGTTCTCCAAAGCCATCAGCCCATGAGCTTACCGACTTGAGGGGGGGGGGGGGGGGACAAGGAGCCATCGAAAGCGTGTTAGAGTAAGTTCTATAAGGGTGCCTAACACACTCTAGTAAAAGTAGGTTTTTCAATTTCCAATAAGTCCGACGGCTGCAATGGCCAAAGTTTGTAATAAATTCAGTATTTCCTTCTCAAATTCTTGTACAACTCTCTTGATGCAAACAAGGAGTGCAGTGCTCAGCTCCTTTTCCAAGCTCGAGCAACAACTGTCTCACTCCTTACAAATAGCAGGTGTGGAGTCCAAACTCGTGGCTCGAAACTACTCCAACAACTCGCTAACAAGCGGGTTCAGAGCTCAACTTGCCACTCTAACTGCTCCTACAACTCGCTAACTCTCAAATAGCAAGTGCAGACTCCAAACTTGTGGCTCGAAACTGCTCCAACAACTCGTTAACAAGTGGGTTCAAAGTTGGACTCACCACTTGAACTGCTCCTGCAACTCGCTAACTCTCAAACAACAAGTGCGGAATCCAAACTCGTGGATCAAAACCGCTACAACAACTAACTAACAAGCGGATCCAGAGCTTGACTCGCCACTCGAACCACTTCTACAAGTTGCTAATTCTCAAATAGCAGGTGTGGAGTTCAAACTTGTGGCTCGAAACTGCTCCAACAACTCGCTAACAAGCGGGTTCGGAGCTCGACTCGCCACTCGAACTACTCTTACAACTCGCTAACTCTTAAACAACAGGTGCATAGTCCAAACTCGTAGCTCGAAACTACTCCAACAATTCGCTAACAACGGTTTTGGAGCTCGACTCGCCACTCAAACTGCTTTTACAACTCGCTAACTCAAATGGCAAGTGCGAAGTCCAGACTCGTGGCTTGAAACCACTCCAACAACTCGCTAACAAGCGGGTTCGGAGCTCGACTCGCCACTCGAACTGCTCCTACAACTCGCTAACTCACTAAATAATTGGTTCGGTGTTCACAATCATGTCTCGAATCCCCCACCACCACCACCACCACTTGCAAACATGTGAGTTTGGGGCACAAAGCCACCATTCAAACTACTTCTAAAACTATGTTAATTCTTCAACAAGCAAGGTGGAATCCAACCCTTCCCCATGGTTGCTCCCACAACTCACATCGGCACCATAAACTTCTTTTTTGTTGCTAACCAATGGCGAAGCTCATCTTCTCAACCACCCAGAGGCATAAACATCGTGGGCTTATTCTGACCATGAAGATGGACGAATCCTTAATCAACTTCTGAACAAAACTTGTAGATTTTTGAGCCATCTTCAAAATGATAAGTCATATGCCCCAATCGGAACTCTGTAGCACCGGGAATATACGTTATACTGCAACAATGCCAAAAAATTGCAAACATGCAGGTTTGGAGTTCGAAGTAACCATTCGAACCACTCCTAAAATTCATCGATT